>CM039588.1:8521828-8887871 GCA_022457205.1 Saccharum spontaneum | reverse complement strand
TGGACAGACCGGACGCGGTCAGAGTCCGATGGCTGAGTGCTCGGGATTTCATCGCGGAGCACCGGACGCGGTGGTGGTCACCGGACCGGACGCGGGTGGTGGTCAGAGGCGCGTCCGGTGCAGCGTCCGGTGCCTAGATCTGGACTTTGTCTTCTGGAAAACCGGACGCGCAGGTGGACACCGGGACCGGACGCGGTGGTGAAGCAACACTGCGTCCGGTGCAGCGTCCTGTCACGGTTTTTCGCCTTTCTTCGTTCCGAACTCCGACGCGACTTCTCCAATCAAGTTCCAATTCAAAGAGACACACAAAAAAACACCAATTGGAACTCGATATGAGTGACCTCACTCAAACCCTCAAATTTTTCAAAGTATTTTGCCTTAGGCTAGTATTATTTTTACGAAAATAGGCAATAAACACCCGAGGAGCAACGTTATGGCCATGCAATAGAGTTTTTGGACCTTTAGGAGCGTCAAAAGCTCTCTCTATTCATGGACGAACACAGAGGTTGCTCAAAGCTAAACCGAAAAGAAACGACAAACAAACAACCATGCAAATGCAATGCAATACTAGAAAGTAGAGCTAGGTTGCTTGTCAAGTTTGATCCACGGTTAGGCTTCTTCACTCCTCCAAAGGAGGGTTATCGTAACCGTGTTAGCCAAGCCCTAAATGCATTGCGATAAAGTAAACGTGACATATGATACAATGCAATGCAAGGGACAACACGCGCTCATTTTTTAAAGTTACTTGAATCAAGCACATTAAGTTCACTTCTTAGCCTACAAAAGGTAGCCTCGTCCAAAGGTTTAGTGAAGATATCCGCTAATTGATTTTCACTACGTACACCTTCTAGTGATATGTCATTTTTAGCAACGTGATCTCTTAGAAAATGATGGCGGATATCAATGTGCTTGGTGCGAGAGTGTTGTACCGGATTGTTAGCAATTTTAACGGCACTTTCATTGTCACATAAAAGTGGCACCTTTTCAAGAACAACTCCATAGTCTAGGAGGGTTTGTTTCATATATAAGATTTGTGCACAACAAGCCCCCGCGGCAATGTATTCCGCCTCGGCGGTGGACAAAGCCACACTATTTTGCTTTTTAGATGACCAAGATACTAAAGATCTCCCAAGCAAATGGCACCCTCCGGATGTGCTTTTTCTATCAATTTTGCAACCGGCATAATCCGAATCGGAATAGCCAACTAGTTGGAATCTAGCTCCTTTGGGATACCATAAACCAATACTTGGGGTGTGCTTAAGATATCTTAGGATTCTTTTTACGGCACTTAAGTGAGGTTCTTTAGGGCACGCTTGAAAGCGAGCACACATGCACACACTAAACATGATATCGGGCCTAGATGCGGTAAGGTACAACAAGCTACCAATCATAGAACGGTAGAGAGTTTGATCAACCGGTTTACCTCCCTCATCTAGGTCGAGATGTCCATTTGATGGCATTGGGGTCTTGATTGGCTTGCATTCTTCCATCTTGAATCTTTTGAGAAGATCCTTGGTATACTTTTCTTGAGAGATGAAAATCCCTTCTCTCATTTGTTTGGCTTGAAAACCAAGGAAGAATGTGAGCTCACCAATCATTGACATCTCGAACTCCTTCGACATCAATTCACCAAACTCCTTGCAATAATCTTCATTTGTTGACCCGAAGATGATATCATCAACATACACTTGACAAATGAAGATCTCCCCATTAAGCTTCTTGGTGAATAGTGTGGTGTCGACCTTCCCGATGGTGAAGCCCTTCTCAATGAGGAAGTCCCGGAGGCGCTCATACCACGCTCTAGGGGCTTGTTTGAGCCCATATAGCGCCTTGGACAACCTATAAACATGATTAGGATATCTAGGGTCTTCAAACCCGGGAGGTTGATTGACATAGACTAGTTCATTTATAAAGCCATTTAAGAATGCACTTTTCACATCCATTTGATATAATTTCATATCATGATGTGATGCATATGCAAGAAGGATACGAATGGCTTCAAGTCTTGCAACGGGTGCAAAGGTCTCTCCAAAATCAAGCCCTTCAACTTGAGAGAACCCCTTTGCAACTAGTCTTGCCTTGTTCCTCACTACTATGCCTTGGTCATCTTGCTTGTTTCGGAACACCCACTTGGTTCCAATGACTCTTGCACCTTTAGGATGCTCTTCAAGTGTCCACACTTGGTTGCGGGTGAAGTTGTTCAATTCTTCATGCATGGCATTCACCCAATCCGGATCTTGAAGAGCTTCTTCTACATTCTTAGGTTCAACACAAGAGACAAAAGAGTGATGTTCAACGAAAGAAGCTAGCTTTTGAGATCGAGTCATTACTCCCTTTGTAGGACTCCCTATGATGAGTTCTTGTGGATGAGCTTGAAGTAGAGGTGAGTTTCTTCTATCAACCACTTGAGGAGGTGGATGGGGAGCATCAACATCTTGTGCTTGTGCCTCGGCTTGTTCATGAGAGACATAAGTATCTTCATTTTCAACTCTCTCATTCTTGTCATCATCTTGAGGCACACGTGATGAAGATGGTGGATCAATGATTTGCACATCGTCTTCATCATCTTTTGGCTTGATGTCTCCCACCGGCATGTTCTTCATGGCCTCCCTCAAGGGTTCATCACCTACATCATCACAATTCTCAATTGCTCCTTGGGAGCCGTTAGATTCATCAAATTCCACATCATATGTTTCTTCAACCAAACCGGTGGTATGGTTAAATACTCTATATGCTTTGGACTTTGATGAGTAACCAACAAGAAAACCAATATCACAACGTCTTTGAAACTTCCCTAGGTGTTGACGCTTCTTGTAGATGTAGCATTTGCAACCAAACACCCGGAAGAATGAGACGTCCGGCTTCTTCCCATTAAGCAATTCATAGGGGGTCTTGCCAAGAAACTTTTGGAGGAAGAGGCGATTTGAAGTATAGCATGCGGTGTTGATTGCCTCGGCCCAAAACTTCTCGGGAGTGTTGTACTCATCTAGCATTGTTCTTGCAAGGGTGATCAAAGTCCGGTTCTTTCTCTCAACTACACCATTTTGTTGAGGAGTGTAGGTTGAAGAAACTTCATGCTTGATTCCAATTTCATCACAATAAGCTTCAATGTTGGTGTTGTCAAACTCTTTGCCATTGTCACTTCTAATCTTCTTTATCTTGACTTCAAATTCATTTTGAGCTCTCTTTGCAAACTTCTTGAAGCAACTTGCCACTTCGGATTTATCATGAAGGAAGAAAGTCCATGTATATCTTGAGTAGTCATCCACTATCACAAGACAATAGAGATTACCACCCAAGCTCTTGTATGTTGTAGGCCCAAACAAGTCCATGTGTAGAAGTTCTAGTACTCTTGAGGTTGACATGAAAGCCTTGGTGGGATGAGTGTTTGCAACTTGTTTGCCGGCTTGACATGCACTACAAGGTTTGTCCTTTTCAAACTTCACATCCTTCAATCCTCTTACTAGTTCTTTCTTCAATAGCTTGTTGAGAGTGCTCATTCCAACATGTGCAAGCCTCCTATGCCAAAGCCAACCAAGTGAGGTCTTGGTGAACAAACATGTCATCAAATTTGCATCTTCGGAGGTGAAGTCAACAAGATAAAGATTGTTATATCTAAAGCCCTTAAATATCACTTGCTTGTCATCTATCTTTGAAACTTCAACTTCATTTGGTGTGAACAAGCATTGGAAGCCAAGATCACAAAGTTGCCCAACGGATAACAAGTTGAAACTCAATGAAGCAACATAGAGCACATTTGAAAGTGAGTGATCATTTGATATTGCAATCTTGCCTATACCCTTGACTTTGCTCTTTGAATTATCCCCAAATGTGATCTTCTCTTGACATATCCCATTCTCTTCAATGGAGGTGAACATACGAGGATCACCGGTCATATGTTGAGTGCAACCACTATCAATAACCCAATGAGATCCACCGGTCTTGTAGTTCACCTACACACAAGAGATCAAGCTTTTTGTTTAGGGACCCAAACTTGAGAGGGGCCCTTGACTTTCTCAACTAGTGACTTGGCAACCCATATTTTCTTTGGCCTATTCTTGTTTGGGGGACCCAAAAACATGACTTTCATCTTTCCATTTGAATCTTTTCTTAGCATGTAATGAGCATTGAAGGCAAAGGGTCTAGCATGCTTGGGCAAGGGTTGTGGTGGTGGAGTTTTGCATTCATGAGCAAAGTGACCTTCTTGACCACATTCAACACATCTCTTTGGCTTGGACTTTGATTTGCTTTGTTGTTGAGCTTTTGCTTTCTTCTCTTGATTTGCCAAGTACCCAATACCACTTCTATCCATCTTCATTACGGTGTTCATGAGGAGCTCACTTTGCAAATATTGCCCTCTTGTGAACTTGCTTAGGCCGGTCTTGAGATGCTCTTTTTCTTGCTTTAGCTTCTTGTTCTCTTCAATGAGTGACTCATTTGTTGTTTGCTTCTCAAGAGCCATCAAACCTTTAAGCTTCTTGTTCTCATTTGCAAGCTTCTCATTCTCACACTTGATCTTGGCATAATCATCATGGTTGCATGACTCAACCACACTCTTGCCTTTGCTACTAGAACCTTGCTCAATGCTTTCAATGATCAAATCATCACATGATGTAGCTATATCACACTTAACAACATTGTTAGTAGCATCATGCGTCTCAAGAGCAAGTTCATTAGCAACCACAAGACTATCATAGTCAATTTTTAATGTGGTGTATTTGTCTTTTAGAGAGCTATGTCTAGTGATGAGCTCATCATGTTTCCTCTCAAGTTTATCATGTTGATCTTTAAGCTCTTTGTTAGAGGTTTTGAGCTCCTTGAGAGTGGAAGACATAGTTTCATTTTGATCTCTAAGCTCACCACTAGTCTTTTGAGCATTTTCAAGCTTAGATGAGAGTGATTCATTTTCATTTTGAAAGTCATCATTTTCACTTCTTGTCCTTCTTATGATTTTAGTGTATTTGTTTAGCAATTTTACAAGTTCATCATAAGAAGGTGCATCAAATTCATCATCACTATCACTATCATCATCATCATCACTATCATGATTTTGTACCTTACGTTCACCCTTGGCCATAAGGCATAGGTGAGTAGTAGACGATGATGGTGAAGAAGGCGGTGAAGGTGGTGGTGAAGATGTCGGTGAAGATGATGGCCCCATCACAAATGCGGCAACCTTCTCTTTCTCATCATCGCTCTCATCTCCGGAGGAGTCACAAGATGATTCAATGTCGGTGAGCCAATCACCAACAATATATGCCTTTCCACCCTTCTTCTTCTTGTAGAACTCCTTCTTCTTGCCATCTTTCTTCTTGTATGGCTTGTTCTTCTTCTTCTCATCTTCTTCATCACTTGAATCATTCTTCTTGCCCTTGTTCTTGTTCTTGAACTTGTCTTTTGGAGGTCTAGGGCATTGATGAGCTAGGTGACCAAGTTCACCACAATTGTAGCAATCCATCTCCGAGATGGGCTTTCTCTTGCTACTAGTGAAGAATTTCTTTTTCTTGCCATCGAACTTGATGCCACTCTTGTTGAGCTTCTTTAGCATCTTGGTGGTCTTCCTCACCATGAGTGCAAGTGATTCATCATCGATATCACTCTCACTTGAGCTTTCTTGCACGATCATGGCTTGGCCCTTCTTCTTCTTCTTGTCATGGCTAGCTTTGAAGGCCAAGTCTTTCTTCTTGGAAGATGATGAGCCCTCTTCCGGAGTTATGTGCATGTACATCTCATGAGCATTGATCTTCCCCAATACTTGAGTCGGTGTTGCGGTGGAGAGATCACTTTGATGAAGCACGGTGACAATGTGACCATACTTCTCAACGGGAAGCACACTCAAGATCCGCCTTGCAACATCCGATTGACTCATTTGAGTGAGTCCAAGAGCATTGAGGTCCTCTACAAGAACATTCAAGCGAGTGTACATCTCATTAGCACTTTCTTTGGGAAGCATCTCAAAAGAATTAATTTTCTTTAAAGCAATATGATAGCGTTCCTCACGCTCACTCTTAGTTCCCTCATGGAGAGCACAAAGATTTTGCCACAAATCATGAGCGTTCTTTGCATTACGCACACGATTGAAGATATCTTTGCCTAAGCCCCGGTAGAGTGCATTTTTGGCCTTTGCATTCCACCGGTCGTACTTCTCCTCGTCACCCGTGGGGTTTGCGGGATCCTTGATAGCGGGAAGCCCTTCGGTTGCGGCTCTAAGACACCCGACATCTATGGCTTCGAGGTACGCCTCCATGCGGATTTTCCAATATGGAAAATCATCCCCCTCAAAGGTGGGAGGTGGTCCTTCCCCGTTAGACATCTTGCTCTAGGCGGTAAAGCCTAAAATATGAGCAACACGGCTCCGATACCAATTGAAAGGATCAAGATGCCCAAGAGGGGGGGTGAATTGGGCTTTTCTAAAAATTAATTGCAAGAAATAAATCCTATAAGCCGGAATTCACCCCTAGTGCCTACTTGTGTTCCTAGAGAGTCTACCGTTAAAAAGTTTTGCACCCTAGTTTCCAATCCTAGTCTAGCATGGCAATTCTAGGAATGTAAAACAAGCAATGAAAGTAAATACGAGAAAGTAATTGCTTGAATGTAAAGGGGCAAGGAACACGGCGATGTTTTTCCGAGGTATCGGAGAGTCGCCACTCCCCACTAGTCCTCGTTGGAGCACCCGCGCAAGGGTGTCGCTCCCCCTTGATCCGCGCAAGGATCAAGTGCTCTCTACGGGTTGATTCTTCGACACTCCGTCGCGGCGAATCACCCAAAACCGCTCACAACTTGAGTTGGGTCATCCACAAGCTCCGCCGGATGATCACCAAACTCCCAATCACCACCAAGCCGTCTAGGTGATGGCGATCACCAAGAGTAACAAGCTAGAACTCTCACTTGACCACAACGAGCCCAAATGAGGAGGTGGATGCACACTTGCTACTCTCGAATCACTAGTGAGGAAACTCAAACTTTGATTCTCAAATCTCTATCCTCACTAGAGCTCTTGCACTCCCTTGCACTCTAAAGGGTTTTCTCAGATGTTTGAATGAGCAAGAGACCTCTAAAAGAGGTGGAGGGGTTGTATTTATACACCCCTCAGAGAAAACGAACCGTTACTTTCTGACACGGGGTCACCGGACGCGCCGGTGCAACGCACCGGACGCACCGGTCCCCCGTAACGGTCAAAACCCGTTTTGGAAATCGAACCACCGGACGCACCGGTCAGGTAGCACCGGACGCGTCCGACGTGCAAGGGTGCTTACTGGACTCACACCGGACGCGAGGCCGCGTCCGATGCCTGAAGACCGGACGCGTCCGGTCCTCTCTGGACCTTACTGGACTCGCACCGGACTCGCCGATCAAGTCCAGTATCGCGTCCGACGGGTGTTCTCTCTCGGTGACACGTGTCGGTCGCTGACCACCGCGTCTGGTCCTCGCGAGGACCGCGTCCGGTGGTCAGGGCCGAACCCTAGCAGCGGTAACGAATACACCGGACGCGTCCGGTGTTCCCGAAGACCGCGTCCGGTGCCTGGAAAACAGCCCGAAACTCGTCGAAACGCGTCGCAACTTCAACCAAGTTGCTTCTAACTGAACCTTGAGCTAATCTAGGGAAGCCTAGCGCCAAGTTTAACAAGTGTGCACCACACCTAAACATAGGACTCGCCTAGGTCAAGCTACCCATTCATGCCCCCCTTTATAGTACGGCCAAAAGAAAAAAACGAAGATCCTAACGACTATTCCGAATGTGTCTCAACACTTCGTCATCCGGAACTAACCGTCCTTAATCTTGACGTCTCTCTTTTGAAAACCGAAACGATTTCCATCAAGGGACACGAAGCCACAGTGCTCAAAGCAGTTATCACCTCCATGACCTAACTTACCAATGTTTCTGCAAAACACACGTTAGTCATGGTAATAAAGTGTTGTCATTAATTACCGAAACCAAACCTTGGGGCCTAGATGCTTTCAGCGTCGACCCTTGATGTTTAAAGTGGGAGATTATGTTTATCTAAAAGTATCACCCATGAAAGGAGTTAATAGATTTGGAGTCAAAGGCAAGCTCGCACCACGTTATATTGGTCCTTTTCAGATCATTGAAAAATGTGGGAAGGTGGCATATAGATTAAAGCTGCCTGAACAACTGTCAGCCGTGCACAATGTATTTCATGTATCACAAATGAAGAAGTGTCTGCAGGTGCCTGATCAAGTTGTTGATGTAGAGGGGGTTGAACTTGAGCCTGATTTAACATATTCTGAATATCCTGTCCGAGTTTTGGATCGAAAGGATCGTGTTACCCGGAGTAAAACAATTAAATGGTACAAGATACAATGGGATCAACATTCAGAAGAGGAAGCTACCTGGGAATCAGAAGATTACCTGTTGGAGAATTTCCCGGAGTTCTTTGCTTCTATCTAGGTTGCAATTTCTTCTTTAAATTGTAACCTATCTTTTTAAAATCTTTGTAATGCAGAAAACCCCTACCTATTTTGTAGACAAGTCTTGGATGTGTTTGCTTGACACGTTTCCTTTTCCATTACTTAACTCAAGGCTTTAAATCTCGGGACGAGATTTCTTTAAGGGGGAAGGGCTGTAACACCCCAGGTGTTATAGTGCTAATTAATCTACCATGTCATCATAATGCATTGCTAATCATACCTGTTAGGTTAACATTGTTATGCATCAACTAAAACGAGTTTACTTATTTAGGTTGAATGTGTTTCTCCGTGGTGTGCTCCGAAATCGAAAACCCTAATTTCGAATACCACTGCAAATACTTAGTCCATGCCCTGTGTAATTTGAGGTGCGCGACTGTGTTGCACACTAGTGTCAAATGTAGGGTATGAGCTCAAGTACAACATCTAAAATGAAGCTCCAAATTTGAGTTTGAATTGGAGTCCCAAAACTTGTCACGAGTTTTCCGATTCGAATTCGAATTCAAATCTGGGGAGAATTGTAAAACAATTTCAAAAGTAAATTGGTCAACCAAGAGTGACATTTGGTCAACTATGTCATGTTGGTCCAAATGATGCCCTTGGGTGAGGTTTTGATCACTGAGTAATCACAAATCAAAGCAGAAACAAATTCCAATTTGAAATCCCTTCGAAAACCCTAAATTTCAAAACCCTATTTTACCCCTTTTGAAATAATTCAAAATCTAAGCAAAATTTGGGAAAAAGTTCAAAACCAAGTTTGTAGAACTTTTCAAGGGCTACAAC
Source organism: Saccharum spontaneum (assembly GCA_022457205.1). NCBI lineage: Eukaryota > Viridiplantae > Streptophyta > Magnoliopsida > Poales > Poaceae > Saccharum > Saccharum spontaneum. Next base: position 8,878,661 of record CM039588.1, on the reverse strand, counting down.
TTTGGTGTTTTGAGTTTTCAAAGTTTTAGTGTAAAATGTGGAGCAATTTTGAAAATAAACAAATTTTAGTTTTAATTCATTTTTGTCCCCAAACTAAGATTTCAAAATGGAGGCTGAATTTGAAAAAGTTTTGAACAGCAAAGTTGTAGGTCTGGTCAAGATATACAACTTTGATGTTTGGAGATTTTGAAGTTTCAATATAAAATCAAAAGTAATTTCTAAATTACCAAATCTGAAAAATGTGTCCCTTTTTGAATTTAAACTCAAATTTCAAAATCCAAGCAGAATTTGAAAGAAGTGTTCAATACCAAACTTGTAGAGCTTGAAATTCTGAAGATTTCATACATTGGAAGATTTTCAAGTTGTTATACAAATTTGAAAGTAATTTGAGAAAACAGTTTGAATTTCAAAATTTGGGGGGGGGGGACAGCTACAGTGCACGGCGTATCACCGCCGGCCACCGCGCGGTATGGGCGCCGGCGAGACGCCGGACGGCTTCGGCCGGCTTCCAGGCGTGTCCTCGATCGCCAGCATGACATCGCGCGTCTTCCAGTGAAGTAAACCGTGGTCGTTACCTATATATACATGAGTTCATCGTGACGTTTTCCATTTTCGCCATCGTCGCCACCGCAGCTCCGCCGCTCGCCGCTGCCGCCACCAAGCCGCCTCCGGCCACGCCAACCGCACCACTAGTTCCGCCTCGGCCTTGCGCACCTCATGGACCACCGGAGTTCACCGTTCTCGCATCCGAAACACCGCACCGCCTGTTCCCGTGCTCAACTCCGGCGACTGCCCGCCATCCTCGCCTTCCCGTGGCCAGGCCACTCCAGCCGCTCCCCGTCGCCACCGAGAGCTTCACTGCAACCGCGGTGAGCCACTGATGCTTCCCGACCCTTCAATTTAGTCTCTACCGCTTTGTAGTCGCCGGCGTGCTGCTCCCGCGGCCACCGTGCCGCCATTGCTGTCGCTCGCGGGTCACTAGGGCCTGAACCGTGGCGCTACCAAGCAAAATGGAACCGTGGGATAGTGTAGATGGTGATGGTGGAGTCGGATTGTCGACCGAAGCACCGGTCGTCGGCCGGCCACCGCGGGGAAGCAAGCGAGCGCGCGGGAGAGCGAGAGGGAGACGGAGGTGAGGGATGACAGGTGGGGTCACACGTCAGCGAGAGAGAGAGGGAGGCCGACGCGCGCGGGGCTGGCGCTGGGCTGGGCCGCTTGCTGGGCCGAGCGCGTGCGGGCGCACGCGCGTACGCAGGCCGGCTGGGCTGGGCCGGATCGGAGAGAGGAGGAGAAGCAGCCCGATTTCGTTTTTGTTTTTCTTTTTCAAATAAATGAATAGTGCAGTTATTTGTTTATTTGTTTAAAAATTGTGTAGAGTTCCAAAATTCATGAAAATTTTTGTATAACCTTCTCAATGTATAAGCTATCTAGGAAAAATATTAAATCATGAATTTGAATACTTTGTGCAGTAGAATTAATTGGTTCCAATAAAGATTAAATGCAAATTCCAGTAATTTTAATAATTAATTTATTTATCCAAAAATTATGAAATTTATTATGGCACTGTTATAAATCATTCTTAACCCACAGAAAAAGTTTGAACTTATTTAGATAAAGTTTGATCAACTTCTAATTATGCCCTAATTATTTAAATAGAAAATAAATGTTAATTTGAGAACTTTAAGTGTTGTGTGCCTTTTGATTGAGTGATGTCCTTAGGTCACTACCCTTTTGTGATCTCTGGCACCTTAATTTCATGATTGAGCTCATTAGTAACTTGTTAGGTTAAAAGCTGGTATCGCGGGAACTCGTCGCTGCTAGCTAGTTTGTAGGTTTTCTGTTTACGACTGTACCGTAAAGGGAAGTTGTACTCGAATCGTAACCGTGGCATGTTATCATCAAGCATCATGTTTATCATTGAGCATCATGTTAAAGCATGTTATGTATTCGTGTAGTCACCGCTTTCGAGGAAGCCGAAGTCGTCGAGCAGGCCTCCGGAGAAGAGCGATCGTCAGTGGGTTCCGGACCAGACGTTGGAGTCTCCGAGTCTGAGTCAGTCGTCGTGTCCGAGCAAGGCAAGCCCCGGTGCATTTAAACCCTACCTTGAATTTTACAAATGTTTTATTATTTATATTATGGTTTACTGCATTAAGTAATTAGGAGTTGAGTGATAACCTAATTGCTGCATTATCATCCTTGATTATTGCAATATTACCCTTGATACCTGTTTTACAGAAAATACGTAGTATGCTTTGCTATGCTTAGAAGTTAAGCTTTTAAATGAAATGTTTACATAGCCATGACGGCATCCTTAATGAATATTGAAATATGTGAATGAACTTGTAAGATCGGGCGGGTGGTTTGGCCACTGCTAATGTGCATTGGGAGAGGAGTCCCAATGTATTATTTCTGCCTTATCAGTTAAGGACCGTACGTTGTTGGCCCTCGCGTCATGGAGTTTTTATTAGTACTAACCATGTGCCCATGTCGGGTAAGCCTTACTTTGGTTAGTCCATTACGAGAACGTCTAACCTCGCACTGGGAGTGGAGAGATGGCGAGAGTAGTGTGTACCCTCGGGGCTAGAATTTGGCCGGGTTCGAGGAGTACTGTGCTCTCGGGTGGCGATGGACACGTTCTGGTTTTGGGTTATTCGGGTAAGAGTTGATATATGCTAGATTCGGTTCTACATATGTCGTGTGGTTAGGAATCCCCAGCTGGGTAAATGAAGCGGTTCGAATCGTCGTTACTCTACGAGAAAGGAGTCTTGGCCTTGCACCAACATCGTACTTAAGAACTGGAATTGAAAGAAAGAATAAGAAAGGTTTTGATGATAATTACTTTGATCTAGATTAGGATCACCTAGAGTTGGTTAATGAACCATCAATGGTAAAAGTAAAATGTTGAAGATAAGGACTTACTTTAGTAAGCTTTTCTGCAAAAAGAAAATCTTGATTCTGATTTACCCGTACCTTGATTCCCTAAAGCTAGCATGCCATTGGAGTCTTTGTCTTAGTCGGGTAAGTCTTGTTGAGTACTCTCGTACTCAGGGTTTGTTGAACCCCTTGTTGCAGGTGCGGTTCATGAACAAGTCTGCTTCGAGCCTTGTTGCATGACCGTCGTGGTTGAAGAAAGCGACGACGAGTAGACTGTGTGGCCTTTGGGCAAGGCATCTCGTTTGGGTGTTGTAATAAAGTTACTACTGATACTTCTCTACTAATGGTTTGTAATAATGTACATAAGGTTTGAAGTTTGAAAACTGGTTTGTAAACCTATGTTATTGTAAGACTTCCGCTATTTTACTCTGTTGAATATTTTGAATAAACTGTTGTAATATTGCGATACTCCTGTGATTGGATCCTGTTCAGAGGAAAGCAGGCCTTTTAAGTTATGGTGAACATAAGTACGATTGTCAGAGGTCATTATGGCAATGACGTGTACTTGTGGACCATCATAATTAGGGGGTTCTGTGACAAATATTTAGACGCATGCATAGAATATTAAATATAGGTAAAAAAATAACTAATTGCTAAGTTTGTTTGGTTTTTGTGAGACGAATCTTTTGAGCCTAGTTACTTTATGGTTAGATAATATTTGTCAAATAAAAACAAAAAGATGCTACAGTAACTTTTCACCCACTTTTCACCAACTAAACCCACCCCTAAGCTTTTTTTTCACCAGACCTCGCCTCTGGGGATTTTCCCTGCAACTGCCAGTTCTTTTTACCGAGACCTAATAAACGCTCGTATACACATAAACTCACCAAGTTACCAAACGCGCCGTACTCCTACAAGTATCTCCGATAAAATGACCCTACGACACTTGCAAAGAGCTGAGTTAACGAATGAAGTCACTGTAGACACACCGTACCCTTGAGCACCTTCGAAGTTATAAAAAAATAGCGTCGTTAAATCCTGAAATAAAATTCAAAAAAAATTATGAGCACTCGTGTCCAATCGAGGACTTAAATCCGAGTGGACGGATTCCACCACAACAAAACCTATCTAGCTCAGCTATACCGAGGAGTACCTCTCAGAGAAAAGAAGTTTTTGGAATAATAACACATCAGCACGGACTTGTTAACTTTCTAAGAAAATCCAATAAAATGGCTTGTCGTGATGACATTTGGAGAATTTAGAATATGAGTTCAACCTCCATGAAAAAAATCTGAACTGATTCCTTTGTTTCTCTTCTGTTGTCTATCAGAATCCATCCAACCGGTGGCCATGCAGTTTTTTTTTATGTTCCAAAGGATTCAAGTTGCATACTTGAATTATATGATCAAGAATGTCCCAAAGTGACTTTTAACATTGGCACGAGGTTTCTGCAACTCTAAGAATTTGTTTGGATCCATTAGCATTAGCCGAGAACTTTTGAATCCACCTACTAATAGATGATCGGATAGTGAGTTGAAGGTGTGTATATATAAACTATTAGCACCTACTAGCAACTCCAAACTAGATAATAGAACTAATAGTTATAGGACCGGTGCTTAGCCCTAAGGGGAAGGCAAGAGGGGCGGTTGTCCTGGAGCCCCAAATCCCAAGGGGCCCCACCACCTGTTCCATAGGTGTATGGCTTGGTCAATGCACAACAACAAACCGAGAAGGCCTGAAACGGTTGTCGTCCACGACCTACTCGCTTGACGTGATCTACTCGGCGATTCCTCATTTTCTTGAGGCCCACTCTCCCCGAGAAATGGAAGCCAGACAAAACTATAGCGACTCCTCTAACCAATCGACATAATACATATACTTTTTGTCATTATGGGTGTGTTTGGTTAGGTGGCCAACCCCTGGCCTGGTTTCCTAGAGCCAAGATGGGCTTGTTTGGTTGGCTATAGGTGGGTTGTGGCCTGGCTTTGGGAGGCCATCCGTACACCCTAGGCATGGCTATAAAAAAACACAGGTGGAGGTCATTTTTCTGGGGCCCAGGCTTCAGCCAAGGCTCACCTCACCTCCCGTGATCGTACGGCGTCGTGCTTCAGCTCCCGCGATCGTACGACGCCACACCTCCTTCAACTCCTCTACATTGTACATCGCCGCAAATACTCCTTGTCCGTGCGGCGCCATCTCCTCCCTATGCATTGGCCTCTCCTCCCTGTATGGCGGCGCACCGCTGGCACCATCACGAGCACCATCTCGCACCCCCGTCTGCTCCCGCCTCCCGGTGTGCAGAGGTGCTTCTCCTGTCTTCTCCTGTATGCAGAGGTGTTGCGATGCCGACCATGGTGAGGAGTGGAGGAGAAGCACTTTCTCCTGTACGCAAAGGTGTTGCGTCGCTGACCCTAGTGCTTGAAAGTTCTAGTTTGGTTTTGGTGAATTGATGAAACCCTAGCTACTAACCTATGCTCTAGGTGTATGCGAGATATGTTGGTAGATATTCCAAGTGGTGGAGCAAATGAATGAAGATCATAGTGGTGATGGCCATGGTGATCAAGTGCTCGACTTGGAAAAGAAGAAAGAGAAAAACAAAAAGCTCAAGGCAAAGGTATAAATGGTAGCAGCTTTTTGGTTTGGTGAACAAGACACTTAGCGAGTGTGATTACATTTAGGATTGATAGTCATATGCCACAGAACCTCCTAATTATGATGGCCCACAAGTACACGTCATTGCCATAATGACCTCTGACGGTCGTACTTATGTTCACCATAACTTAAAAGGCATGCTTTCCTCCGAACAGGATCCAATCACAGGAGTATTGCAATATTACAACAGTTTATTCAAAATATTCAACAGAGTAAAGTAGCGGAAGTCTTACAATAACTTAGGTTACAAACCAATTTTTCAAATCTCCAACCTTATGTAACATTATTACAAACCATTAGTAGGGAAGTATCGGTAGTAACTTTATTGCACCAAACAAACGAGATGCCTTGCCCAAAGGCCACACAGTCTACTCGTCGTCACTTTCTTCAACCACGATGGTCATGCAACAAGGTTCGAAGCAGACTTGTTCATGAACCGCACCTGCAACAAGGGGTTCAACAAACCCTGAGTACGAGAGTACTCAACAAGAATTACCCGACTAAGACAAAGACTCCAAGGGCATGCTAGCTTTAGGGAATCAAGGTACGGATAAATCAGAATCAAGATTTTCTTTTGCAGAAAAGCTTACTAAAGTGAGTCCTTATCTTCAACATTTTACTTTTACCATTGATGGTTCATTAACCAACTCTAGGTGATCCTAATCTAGATCAAAGTAATTATCATCAAAACCTTTCTCATTCTTTCTTTCAATTTAAGTTCTTAACTACGATGTTGGTGCAAGGCCAAGACTCCTTTCTCGTAGAGTAACGACGATTCGAACCGCTTCATTTACCCAGCTGGAGATTCCTAACCACACGGCATATGTAGAACCGAATCTAGCATATATCAACTCTTACCCGAATAACCCAAAACCAGAACGTGTCCATCGCCACTCGAGAGCACAGTACTCCTCGAACCCGGCCCAATTCTAGCCCCGAGGGTACACGTTACTCTCGCCATCTCTCCACTCCTAGTGCGAGGTTAGACGTTCTCGTAATGGACTAACCAAAGTAAGGCTTACCCGACATGGGCACATGGCTAGTACTAATAAAAACTCCATGACGCGAGGGCCAACAACGTACGGTCCTTAACTGATAAGGCAGAAACAATACATTGGGACTTCTCTCCCAATGCACGTTAGCAGTGGCCAAACCACCCGCCCGATCTTACAAGTTCATTCACATTCTTTCAATATTCATTAAGGATGCTGTCATGGCTATGTAAACATTTCATTTCAAAGCTTAACTTCTAAGCATAGCGAAGCATACTACGCATTTTCCGTAAAACAGGTATCAAGGGTAATATTGCAATAATCAAGGATGATAATGCGGCAATTAGGTTATCACTCAACTCCTAATTACTTAATGCAATAAACCATAATATAAATAATAAAACATTTGTAAAATTCAAGGTAGGGTTTAAATGCACCGGGGCTTGCCTTGTCCTGACACGACGACTGACTCAGACTCGAGAACTCCTCCGTCTAGTCCGGAACCCACCGATGATCGCTCTTCTCCGGAAGCTTGCTCGACGACTTCGGTTTCCTCGAAAGCGGTGACTACACGAATACATAACATGCTTTAGCATGATGCTCGATGATAAACATGATGCTTGATGATAACATGCCACAGTTACGATTTGAGTACAACTTCCCTTCACGGTACAGTCGTAAACAGAAAACCTACTAACTAGTAGCGACGATTTCTCGCGATACCAGTTTTTAACCTAACAAGTTACTAACGAGCTCAATTATGAAATTAAGGTGCCAGAGATCACAAAAGGGTAGTGACCTAAGGACATCACTTAATCAAAAGGCACACAACACTTAAAGTTCTCAAATTAATATTTATTTACTATTTAAATAATTAGGGCATAATTAGAAGTTGATCAAACTTTATCTAAACAAGTTCAAACTTTTTCTATGGGTTAAAAATGATTTATAAAAGTGTCATAATAAATTTCATAATTTTTGGATTAATAAATTAATTATTAAAATTCCTAGAAGTTGCATTTAATCTTTATTGGAACCAATTAATTGTACTGCACAAAGTATTCAAATTCATGATTTAACATTTTTCCTAGATATTTTATACATTGAGAAGCTTATACAAAAATTTTCATAAATTTTGGAACTCTACACAATTTTTAATGAAATAAACAAATAATAACACTATTCATTTATTTGAAAAAGAAAAACAAAAACGAAATCGGGCCGATTCTTCCTTTTCCCCCGCGGTCCGGCCCAGCCAGACGACCCGCTCACGCGCCCGCACGCGCGCTCTTGACCGGCCCGGCAAGCGGCCCAGCCCAGCATCGGCCTGCCTCGCCCGCGCGCATCTGCCTCCCTCCCTCTCTCGCTGACAGCATGACCCCACCTGTCATCCCTCACCTCCGCCTCCCTCTCGCTCTCCCGCGTGCTCGCTCGCTTCCCCGCAGTGGCCGGCCGGTGACCGGCGCTTCGGTCGACAATTGAACCCTACCAGCACCATCTACATCTCCACGCGATTCCGTTTTGCTCAGTAGCGCCACGGTTCAGGCCCTAGTGACCCGCGAGCGACAGCGATGGCGGCACGGTGGCCGCGGGAGCAGCACGCCGGCGACTACAAAGCGGTAGAGACTAAATTGAAGGGTCGGGAAGCATCAGTGGCTCACCGCGGTTGCAGTGAAGCTCTCGGTGGCGACGGGGAGCGGCTGGAGTGGTCTGGCCACGGGAAGGCGAGGATGGCGGGCAGTCGCCGGAGTTGAGCACGGGAACAGGCGGTGCGGTGGTTCGGATGCAAGAACGGTGAACTCCGGTGGTCCAGGAGGTGCGCAAGGCCGAGGCGAAGCTAGTGGTGCAGTTGGCGTGGCCGGAGACGGCTGGGTGGCGGCAGCGGCGAGCGGCGGAGCTGCGGTGCCGGTGGTGGTGAAAACGGTGAACGTCACTGTGAACTTCGGTATTTATAGAAGGCGAGCGCGGGAACAGAGCAGCACTGCTGCATCGTCGCGCTAGCGATCCTGGCGCGTGCGAGAAGGCCGTGGAAGCAGCCACGGCGGCGGTCGGCCGGCGCCCATGCCGCGCAGTGGCCGTCGGTCATTGGCTTGGCACTGTAGCTTCCCACAACTTTTGAAATTCAAACTGATTTTTCAAATTACTCTCAAATTTGTATAACAACTTGAAAATCTTACAATGTATGAAATCTTCAGATTTTCAAGCTCTACAAGTTTGATATTGAACACTTTTTCCAATTCTCTCTGGATTTTGAAATTTGATTTTAAATTCAAAAAGAGACACATTTTTCAGATTTGGTAATTTAGAAATTACTTTTGATTTTATATTGAAACTTCAAAATCTCCAAACATCAAAGTTGTATATCTTGACCAGACCTACAACTTTTCTGTTCAAAACTTTTTCAAATTCAGCCTCCATTTTGAAATCTTAGTTTGGGGACAAAAATAAATTAAATCTGAAATTTGTTTATTTTCAAAATTGCTCCACATTTTACACTAAAACTTTGAAAACTCAAAACACCAAAGTTGTAGCCCTTGAAAAGTTCTACAAACTTGGTTGTGAACTTTTTCCCAAATTTTTCTTAGATTTTGAATTACTTCAAAAGGGGTAAAACAGGGTTTTGAAATTTAGGGTTTTCGGAGGGATTTTAAATTGGAATTTGTTGCTACTTTAATTTGTGATTACTTAGTGATCAAAACCTCACCCAAAGGCATTATTTGGACCAACATGACATGGTTGACCAAATGCCACTCTTGGTTGACCAATTAGCTTTTGAAATTCTTTTACATTTCTCCCCAGATTTGAATTCGAATTCGAATCGGAAAACTCGTGACAAGTTTTGGGACTCCAATTCAAACTTAAATTTGGAGCTTCATTTTAGATGTTGTACTTGAGCTCATACCCTACACTTGACACTAGTGTGCAACACAGTCGCGCACCTCAAATTACGCAGGGCATGGACTAAGTATTTGCGGTGGTATTCGAAATTAGGGTTTTCGGTTTCGGAGCACACCACTGAGAAACACATTCAACCTAAATAAGTAAACTTGTTTTAGTTGATTCATAACAAGGTTAACCTAACAAGGATGATTAGTAATGCATTATGATGACATGGCAGATTAATTAGCACTATAACACCCGGGCTGTTACATCATACTATTAAGAGGGGTGAAACTTGTATCGAAATGCGATTGTCAAAGCGCCACTAGATGCTCTAACTCGTTGCATATACATTAGGATCTAGAGGAGTGCTAACACCCTTGAAAATGTTTGTGAAAATATGCTAACACACATGCACAAGGTGGTACACTTGGTGGTTGACACATTTGAGCAAGAGTGTAGAAGTTGCTGAAGTTGGGAAGCTCATTGGACCTAACCGAACGCTGGCCTAGTGCGTCCGGTCATTGCAGAGCAGCAGTGTAGCCTCGGTCTGCGAAGTGACCAGACGCTGGGTCATATTGAGACCTGACACGATGGTAGCGAGTCCAGCCACTCATGACGATGGCTGACGCAAGCACGGAGCGGATGCAGGGGCGCGTCCGCGTCCGGTCACATTTTGGTCGCCCGGGAAGCTTACTGGAGTCGATCTGATGCGGCTCGTCTCAATGTCAGGTGGAGGTGGCGGTGCGTCCGGTCATGGTGCGGTTGTGACGCGCATGCGCGACCTGACGCAGTTCGGCGCGTCTGGTCACCTTGTCGGTGCGTCCGATCGCTCATTAATCTTGTGCGAGAGTTTTTTGAACGTTGGAGATCAACAATCGACGTTGGATCTAGGTGACACATGGACGTCATCAGATGATCGGACGCTGAGGCGTGCATCTGGTCACCTCGCACAGACATGCAGTCAGGGGGCCAACGGCTCTATTTCGTGGGGGTCTCTATTTAAGCCCTTTGGCTAGCTTTAGCTCACTCTCTTGGCCATTTACATTAACATAGCAACCTTGTGAGCTTAGTCAAAGCCCTCCCACCTATCTCTATCATTGATTCATCATCTTTGTGAAATTGGAAGATAATCCAAGTGCATTGCTTGAGTGTTTGCATCTAGAGGCACTTGGTGTTTGTGTTTCACTGCGGGTTTGGCTTGTTACTCTTGGTGGTTTTCGCCACCTAGATGGCTTAGAGTAGCGAGGATCGTCGAACGAAAGAAGGTGATTGTCTCCGGTTCTAATCGTGGTGATTATGAGGGTTCTTGACCTTTCCTCGACGGAGAGTCAAAAGGTACTCTAGTGGATTGCTCGTGGCTTGTGTAATCCTCATCTTGTGTTGGTTGTGCGGCACCCTATCGAGGATTTGGCGTGTGATGCTAATTAGCGCGTGAACCTCCAAGCAAGTGAATCGCCACAACGAGGACTAGCTTGCCGACAAGCAAGTGAACCTCAGTAAAAAATCATTGTGTCATCTTTATCTGAGGATTTCATTGACTGTCTTGTGATTGATTGATTGCTTCATCATCTTGTAATTGGCTCATACCTCGACATGTTGGTATAATCATCACCATCCTCTCTTGTATTTCATTCCTAGTGTGTAAGCTAAGCTCTTTAGTGTAATTAGTTTTGAGAGTTAGCTTTCGTTAAGTCTAGTGGTTAGTGAGGCTCTTTAGATAGCTTTTGAGAGCTCGCTAACTTAGTGTAGTGACTTACCAAATTGTGTGATTAGTGATCATAGTCACTAGAATTGTGGTAGGTGGCTTGCTCTTTTAGTAGGGCTAGCGCAATACTCGCTTCGACGTTTAATTGTCTAACATGTTTGATAAGTGTTGTTGTAGAAATTTTCAATAGGCTATTCACCCTCCTCTAGCTATTAGGACCTTTCAGTGCTTCTGCCGTGTGCGCCCTGGTGTAGGAGATGGGCGTCAATGGCGTCCGCCAGGTGCTCGCCGACGTGCTCGCCAAGGTGCTCGCCGGCAAGGTCTCGCTAGTGCCTCCTCCTAAGAACCCACCACTTGTCCGCTGAAATCCCTCAAAGGGGGTAAACTTACCAAGTGGAAGAAGGGGTGACTTTATACAAAGCAAACCAGGCAACCAAACACATCAATTGCTAGCCAGGCTTAGATAACTCAAACAACCAAAAAGTAGGGATTGGCTTGGTGGAAGGACGCTAAAGCTGACTAGGCTTGGAATCTATTCTTTCTTCTACCTTAGGACAGTAGTTCATATCGAACCTTAATCTTCATTAGAGATTAGTAAATTTTGCCGTTTTGCGCTAGAAAAGGTTGGCTCTCCTCCATAAAAGTGAGGAACCCATTTGCTAGTTTATCATGAAAACTAATCACTCGTTGCATGAGATGATATTGATACCATCATCAATGACTTCACATCGATGAGCCTCCAAAGAAAATTTTAAAGTAATTTAATATGTATGAATTGTTTCTTATGAATGTTGTTGTTGTATATGCAGTTAAGTGTTTATCAATAGAATTTCGTATATATACATGCATTTAGTTTTTGTGTATGTAAAGGGTTATGAATTTTGGTATCATCTCAGGCCCTAAAAGATTCGGGACTGGCCCTAAATAGTTAGTATTAATATATTTGTTTGGATCCATTAGTATTAACTTTAGCTGCTAAGTTTTAGTTTCAATATATCCAAACATATACCTTCTTAACGCGCTGACTACATTGGTGTCTCGTCTCTGTATTTTTTCCCTTGAGAACCACACTGCTCTTTGCATGTGCGATGAGGACCACCGGTGAGAGATTTTTTTCGTGGGCTGTATTTCTTTTGGGCCAACGTGAGGCATCTATGGTATAAGCAAGATTACTTACATTTTCATTAGCATTAAACTTAAAAGGCTATAGCTTAAATAGGTTTTTTTTACGATAAATCCTTCAAAACATGATTCCACTTAGGCCATGTTTAGATCAATGGAATTGAATTTATTTTAATAATCATAATTTAGACATGTATTAATTAAACTAATATGGTTATATATGGATTATATTTGTATATTATTGTTGGCTATATGAGAGATATACTTATGTGTTGCATTTCTACCATGGGGGAGCAAATTAAAGAGCTGTTATAAGTTGCAAAGTAGAAACATAGCGTGATGATCTATAGAATCAGTTTTTATCTCGCACCCTGTGAATTTGAGGTAGGTTGTATGTGAACTTTAGAAAGTGGTGGAATGTCAAATTTCAAGTTAAATAGCCTAATCTATTAGTAGATTAGACTATTCCACCAAATGAAAGGATCCAAACGGCCTCTTAGATAATTTAGATAAAATTTCGTTAAAAATTATCATGAAGATACATTATCTTCCTTTTTGTTAGGCAATACAATGTTTAGATTTAGCAAACCATGTCAATGAAATTCCAAGCTGAGGTAAGTATTCATAAATGGCAGTAGAAAAAGGACAATATCTTATGGCAAGAAGAAGGATCGTGTTGTTTTAACGTGTAGCATCTTTCTCATGAGAAACATTGTTCCTTGGATTGATCATGTTTATCCATGGATGTTCAAAGGGTATATTATATTTTAATTTTCTCATAATATCCGTGAGATGTTTCATGTTGTATTCCTCCATCTCAAAAAGAATTCACATCTCGTTTTTAGAAGAATTAGATGTTTTGTCAAATTTTACTAGATGTATAGAAAGTAGTATCAACATTTGTATCTTCAAATATATTTATTATGAAAGTATATTTCACGGTTTATCTAATGGTACACATAAATATTGATATTTTTATATATTTGATAAAGTTAAATTTTTGACTTCCCAGAAAACAAGATGTGCATTCCTTTTTAGCATGCATGGCGTATTTTGAATTGTTGGCATAGTAACCATGGGATGTTTCACGATGTATTGTCGATTGCAACCTCAATATTATGTATGGTATATTTTGAAATGTTTTATAGTATCATGATGTATTATTGATTGTTCGATTTGTATCCATGGATTGTTCCATCGTACATTTTCACTTACCCATGATATGTTCCACTGTGTATTTTAAATTATTTTTCCTTTTCTTCTTTGTTTTCAGCTATATATTTTATATCTTTTCATTTTACTGTGGCATTTTAGTGATGTTCACTTGAGATATTGGTTTACTTTTTATTTTTTATTTTATTTATTTATTTATTGCTATATTTTACAGCTTTTTATCCATGATCTTGTGGTGATATTATCTTTAACCATTTTTTGATAGCATTGTTCTCTTACTGTTTACAAGGTGTATTCTGCTTTTTCTCATGTCCTATGCATAGTGTATTTTATAATGTTTCTATAATAACTATGAGATGTTACACAGTGTATTTTAGGTTGTTCACATCGTATCAATAAGATGTTCTACAATATATTTTTGATTGTTTACATAACTAGCACATGGGGGCGCTCCGCCGCGCCGGCTTTTTATGTGTGCGAAAAAATTAGCGGAGGGGAAAAAACCAATGTCAGCTATAGTAATGAACAGTGCACGAATGACGTCAAGTGCACGAATGACGTCAGCTGAAGTGCTAAACAGTGTCTGATGGTCTGGGAGGCCTGTGATTTATTCCTCATCAAAGATTATAGTTATACTCATGAGATTTTGTGTTGTGTATTTTAGGTTATTTGTGCAAACCAATGGGATACTTGACGTAGTATTAATGAGATGTTCTCTTTATTCTATTACTGAACATGAATATTTTGGATTCACCAAACCTAGAATTTTATTTACCTATACCTAAAATACTATTCTCCAAAACCCATAACATTTTTCTTGTGAAGGCAGAACATTGTATCATGAGCCTAGGACAAAATTGTTATGCTCATAAACTTATCTAAATATATTTTTTAACAAAACTTATCTAAATATATTGAACTGGGGTCTTATTTTGAAGGATTTGTTATAAGAAACATATTGGTATAATCAAATTTTAATTTAAATACTTGGTTTGTAAATAATAGCTCTGGAACTGATGTAAGGAATTTTGTTTGATATTGCATGCATACATGCTTCCCCAAAACCATAGTTCTTCCCTGTTTTGATTTGGTCGAAACAAAGAAGCTGAAACGATGGGTCAAAGTAGTTGGTTAAGTTTTGAAATTTAGGAAGAGGAAGGTCTTCTCCCACGCACGCTGAGGGAAGGGGGGGTTGAGTTTTCTTGTTGTTTTGTGCGTGTCAACAGAATGCTCTCTGGATGTGCATTCTTTTATGAGATGTACGTTCTTTTCTGAGATCGAGGAAGTAAGCAGAGGAGGTGCAACTATAAACAATAAAATTGTAGCTCCATTTAGGCTGATTGGACAAGATTACCAAGAACAACACGGAGACATAGCAGGAACATAAAAAGACAACCAAGATGTAAGTATTGCCTTTTATTGTTGCCACACATGTTACAATCATTTGCATCTAGAGACCATTAGGAGCTCTGACAGGCCTGGCTACCATGAACAGGAGTGGGCACTGGAGCGTGATGGCGAGGATGATGTGGTTTCGGAGCCTAAGCCGATTGGTGGTCGGCATGTACCGATGCTGGGGCACGATACTCTTGATGACCTGGCGTCGCTACTGGTGCGTGATGACTATGATGACCGTGATGACCTGGTGCCGACGCTGGTGCGTGGTGACCATGGTGACCATGATGACTTGGCGCTGGTGCTGGTGTGTGGTGGACATGATGACTTGGCGCCGGTGCATGGTCAGCACCATCGTGGCCATGACCATGAGAACTCGATGGCTGCGCAGGTGCTGGGGCATGATGAGGGCTCGGAGCGGCTGCATGGTGATGAGGGGCAGGAGCATAGGCCTGTGCAAGATGGTCGTACTGTGCCATAGACGCTACCATAAGCAGCATTGCCATTGCAACAACCATTGATGGGATCGGCATCGCCATAGAGAAGAGAATAGTTAGAGGGAAGAACCTATCAAACTACTACCTGGTGTCTTAATGTACTAGGCAAGCGTGCATATATATAGAGCCGTGACTAAGATTTCGCTACCATGGATTGGAAAATTATGAGGATCTGATTGATTAGCTCAATCAATGCATTCTTTGTTTTTAGATGATAATAATAACAAATTAATGCATTCATTTTTTAGATATAACAATAACAATCAATCAATGCATTCTTAGGACATGCATGTCAATCCAAGGCATCACATAATTACTTTCTAGATATGAGATATATGGATTTATGATATAATATTCTTTTTTTAAAACTGGTACACTCTGGAAATCTATTGCATACCTATAGCACAGTTAACTATATTGTCATCACAAAATACTATTCCGTGAATTTTAAATTATAGATCGTTTTGGTTTTTTAAGGTATATGGTTTTTACTACGCACCTAGATATACACTATGTCTAGATACATAATAAAATCTATTTACCTAGAATACCAAAATGATTGAATGGAGATAGTAGTTATTACATGATTCATAGTTAAAGCACGTACTCCCCGTGAACAAATTGATTTCTAGAGTTGCCGCAATTAAGTCAAACTTTGACCGAATTTCTAGAAAAACCCATCAAGTTTTACGACATCAAATTAGTATCATTAGATACACCATAGAATATATTTTCATAATATACTCATTTTATGTCTTAGACAACGTTGTTACTCTATAAAGTTAACTTGATATAGTTTGATTTGCACGGATTCTAAGAATTGATTTAGTTAGGGATACATGAAGATTCCATGGTTCTAAAACTAGCAAAGGCTGCAAATGCAACTTACATGGCTAGGCTTGCTTTATTATTGAATTTATTTATAGATTTCCTCATCGAAATTCGAAGTATGTTTACTGAAACTATGTATTTCATAAGAGTATATTACTGAATTAGTAAACTTTAATTATAAATGGCATAAATTAAGAAAATACATACTATGCTTCAAACTAGGATGGGTCTATGAATTGAGATGACAAAGACAAAGATATGTTTATGGAAACTTATAGGATTTTTTGGGACTTTTTTTTGGATTTTCTAATATTGAAATGGATGAAAGACAATCATTTATGGACACAATAATGCACTTTTCAATGAATAGAAAATATGTTTTTTCGGAGACTTGCTTGTACCATAAGTTGTGTGCGGGAGGCTTGAATACGTTTAGATGATTTTATAGGATTTGTAATGAATTATGGGAATTTAAAATAGAATGAAGTTTTGGTGCACATTTCTTGGATACGAATGTGTGTAGCAGTTTTGGTGGATTTTGAGACGCTGACCAAAGTGACCACAACCATAGTTGTCCCTACTAGTCCAATCCAATAAGACGTTTTAGCTTTTCTAGATACATACAATTTGTTATGTATTTAGATATACGTTTAGATATATAGTTAAAACTATGTGTAAAAAATTAAAAATATCTTATAATTTGAAACGAAGAGAATATTTTCTATTGGACCAAAGTTGTGGAGACGTGGACCCACGAGTGCTTAAGGATGCGATCCACTGGACTATGCTCACATGTTAAAGGGAGACGATGGTGTGCAGTGTTGGGACGAGCCCACACGGAAGCGAGGAAGAGGCTACGAGCGGGGGTGACAACATTCCAGAAGGCGATGCCACCCAAATTCCCTAGCGTTGACATAAGGCCTGATTGGTTGCTCGATCAAGCGAGGCTCACTTGTTTGAGGAGCTAGGATCTTGCTATCCAGGCTCGGTACATGCAATAGAAGTTTGATTGGTTGCTTGTTTTCGTGTAGCCATGCTATGGAGAGAAAATGTTTGGTTACCCGTTACCCTACTCCATGGTCATCCTGCACCGTCGCTCTCTTGCCTAGCACATCCTGCACGGAGCCAGCCAGGCCCGATGTCCAAAGCCAGGTTGTTGAATGCGTTTTGCAACCGGCAGGCGAGGCCCAGATGGTTGTTCAGGCAACCAATCGCATCCAACTGCATGCAGATGGCCTGGCTGGGGGTGTACCAGGCAACCAATCACGCCCATATATGTCTTTTATTAATGGAAACACATAGCTTCTACTCTCTTCATTTGAAATTATAAATTGTTCTAGTTTTTTTAAATATATTGTTTTTAATATGTATCTAAATATAATATATATCTATGACAAAATGTGTATGTATCAATGTAGAATTTCTACATGGGTGGTAGCTGCCCCATAGGGGTGGCGGCTACCCATAGCTCGGATACTTGACACATGGCGTCTTGGATGGTCAGATTAGAATCACTAATTTTAGCAACCGAAGGACATAGCAAACCCGTGCCTGGTTGGATTCGGTTGGTATGGTCCACGTCCTGGTTGCTGGCGTACGTAAGCACCTTGCCGATGTCTTTGGTGGCCGCCTATAAAAAGGGCCCAGGGTATCGTAAAAACGCTAGCATAACTTTTTTTTTTCCCGACGAAAGAAGAATTATATTATATGATAGCTGGGTATATCAACACATTACAAGCACTCTGGATTACAAAATAGTACCCACGCTGTGAATAGCATAACTCAAAACCTAACCTGTTAGATGCTTTGCATTATGGATGACCGCATAGGCAAACACTTGGCAAATGACCTGAGAATAAATGCCTAATGAACAACGGCCAACATTTCTGTAGTCGGAATTGAGGAACTTCTTTTTTCTGGTGTCTTCTTTCTTCTTCTTTCTGCCACCGAAGAGTAAGGAAGACTGATGTGAAAATTATTCTCCCTAGTCCTTCATCGTGGCCAAATCTAACCACAACAAAATGGAAAAGAGACCGGAGAAAATTATTCCATGACGGCGATATCATCTCCGCCTTGATGCCACCGTCCGGAAACAAAAGTCTCCATGTCGTCATGTCGATGAAGATGCTGATGCCGACGTTGTCGCCCTCATCTTCAACGGAGCCGCCATGGAGAAAACGATTCCACTCTTCTCCTTCACCGTCGACAGAGATGAGGAGAAGGAGGAGATAAAACTCCAGTACGAAGTAATTTGGTATGGAGAGACACTAACCCTAATGACTCAATCTACTGGAAAAAACTTATTAAAAACAATGGATCCCCACTCCCTTCAGCCCTCGACGAGATGCCAGAGGAGAAGGGAGGAGGGACCAGCGGTGGTGGATGGCAGGGCCGGCTGTGGCGGCGGCGGCGGCGCTAGGGCAAAATGATTGTTCCACTGTCTGCTGATCAGGAAACGAACTTTATAACGCTGGCATAACCTGTTCACGTGGTGGTAGCATTTGCTGCATCCGCTATGCTCCCTCTCGACATGGGCAGCCGGGCCCGCCTATTAGTGGCTCAAAGAAACACGGACGAAATAGATCTTGCACCGTGGTCTCCAAATTTTCCTTGAGCCATCGCTTTCGTTCTTACACATACAGCAGCCAGCGCCTCCATATCCTGATGTCACTTCAAGCCCTCATTAATCCCCCTCGGTCCCTTCCAATCCCCTTAGTTTTGAGAACAAATAGGGCTTAACAAGGCTACCCGCTCGCATGTTCTTGTGGATGGGATTTTCTACCTATACCTTCACCATCGTGTTATTGCCATTCCTAGTCAGGTGATGTAGGCTTAGCAGCCAGACAATAGCGCCCTGCAGATGGCTCGGCCTACCACATGGTGCTATTCAGTGGCGAATCCAAATGGGGGGCTGGGTGGGCTGCAGCCCCCCTAAGCTTGATTTTTGCCTTTAAATTACTGTAGCTTAGCCTCAAATCCACCATTAATCTTCAGCTTTAACACTAAACCTTCATTATTTAGCCCCCCTAGATGCTTATCCTAGATCCGCCACTGGTGCTATTGCTAGGAGCTGTTTGAACTTTGAAGGAACCAATTTTAAGTGGATCGAAACTATTATCTGGACTTCTACAAAATGTGTTGGTTTGATTTCAATCCGGTCCTATGATTGGTTTGGTTTTAGTCTTGTCTCGAGCCATTACAATGTTTTGGCCAATGTTTAGAGCATCCGCTGGCGCTCTAACATGGTGGCGTTCGGGCCCCGACCAAGGCGGATCTGACAAGTTTGAGGAAGTAAGCAGAGGAGGTGCAAATGTAAACAGCAAAACTGTAGCTCCATTCAGGCTGATTGGCCGAGATTATCATGAACAACATGAAGGCATATCAAGAACATAAAAAGACAGCCAAGATGTAAATATTGTTTTTTATTGTTGCCACACATGTTACAATCATTTGCATCTAGAGACTATTAGGAGCTCTGACCGGCCTGGCTACCATGAACGGGAGCGGACACTCGGGCGTGATGGTGAGGATGATGTAGTTTCGGAGCCTGAGCCGATTGGTGGTCGGCATGTACGGGTGCTGGGGCACGATACTCTTGATGACTTGGCGTCGGCGCTGGTGTGTGATGGCTATGATGACCGTGATGACCTGGCGCCAATGCTGGTGCATGGTGACCATGCTGACCTGGCGCCGGTGCTGGTGTGTGGTGGATACGATGCCCATGATGACTTGGCGCCGGTGCACGGTCAGCACCATCGTGGCCATGACCATGAGAACCCGATGGCTGCACAGGTGCCGGGGCGTGATGAGGGCTCGGAGCCGCTGCATGGTGATGACGGGCAGGAGCATAGGCCTGTGCGTGATGGCTGTACTGTGCCATAGACGCTACCAGCATTACCATTACCACAACCTTTGACGGGATTGGCATCGTCATAGAGAAGAGAATAGCTAGAGGAAAGAAGCTATCAAACTACTACCTGGTGTCTTACATTCTTGGGCAAGCGCGCATATATATATATATATATAGAGCCGTGACCAAGGTTTGGCTATCATGGATTGGAGAATTTTAATTGCTCTTAGTCAAATGAGGATCTAATTGATTAGCTCAATCATTGCATTCATTCTTTTTAGATAATAATAGCAATGAATTAATGCATTCTTTTTTAGATATATATCATTAACAATGAATCAATGCATTCTTAGGACATGCATGTCAATCCAAGGCATCACGTAATTACTTTCTAGATATGAGATATATGGATTTATGATATAATATTCTTTTTTTAAATTGGTACACCCTAGAAGTTGCATCTATTGCATGTCTGTAGCACAGTTAACTACATTGACACCACAAAATACTATTCCCTCCATTTCAAATTATAGATCATTTTGGTTTTTAAGATATATATGGTTGTTACTATGCACCTAGTTTACACTATGTCTAGATACATAATAAAATTTATGTACCTAGAAAATCAAAATGATTTATAAATTTCAATGGAGGGAATTGTTTTTACATGATCCATAGTTAAAGCACGTACTTGAACATTCCTTTGCTCTAAAACTAGCAAAGGTTACCCTCTTAATGATTTTTTTTGAACATGAGTTTTTCTCCCCATTCCTATGCACTGTGCACGAAAATACTGCGGGCGCCGGGGATCGAACCCGGGCTGGCCGAGCTTTCGTTGAAAGCTTCTAACCAATTGAGCCACCGCTTCGGCTCCTAGCATGTTCGCGAAAAAGGTTGCAAATGCAAATAGCATGCCTAGGTTTGCACTATTATTAAATTATTTATAGTTTTTTCTCATCAGAATTTGAAGTATGTGTATTAAAACTATCCCCCTGTTCGGCTGAGTTTATCAGCCGTGGAACAGTGTTTTTCTCTCACAGCAAAACAGCCACAACCGGCTTATAAGCCGCAGAAACAACCTGCTGAACAGGGTGTATGTATTTCGTAAGAGTATTAATGAATTAGTGAACTTCAACTATAAATGGCATAAATTAAGAAAACATATACTATGCTCCAAACTTGATGAGTCTATGAATTGAGATGACAAAGGCAAAGATAAGTTTATGGAAATTTATAGGAATTTTGGGGTCTTCTTTTGGATTTTTCTTGTACTGAACGGATGAAAGACAATCATTTATGGGCATAGTGATGCATTTTTCAGTGAGTAGAAAATACGATTTTTCTTTTTGGCAGACTTGCTTGTACCATAAGTTGTGTCGGATCTATTATAAGACTTCTACAAGATGGGTTGGTTTGGTTTCAGTTTGGTCCTATGATAGGTTTGGATTCAATCCTGTTATATGATTTGGCTTCAGTCCTCTGTCTCGAGCCATTAGCAGGTTTACCACACGTGTTGTTTTAATGTAAGATTTGGATTTAAAGATAGATTAGGTATAACTAATATACACGATTATTTGGATTCTATTCAAGAATTTGAAAATTGATTTTTTTTGTGAATTTTAAATGATGGCAAAACTTATGATGCTACAACAATGTTAATATTATAAATATATTATAATAGACAAGAGATATTTGGTTAATATAATAGGCAAAACTTATAATGATCGCAAAATTGATAATTGGTATATTTGGTTCCTACTTCCCAGCCACAAATTGCCGCCATTTGCCACACTTGTCTAAGGTTAAAAGTTCTCAAAATATTTGCCACAGCTTAGTAATTCTACAAAAATCTTGCCGCACTTTTTTGAGTCGTTGACATTTGGAGCCAATTTAATGGAAGGGAATTTTGCCGCACTTTGTGATAATGGCCAAAATTGCCTAACTTTAAGCGTGATACATGGTGACACTGACAAGTTGCACTTAGCAAACAAACGGTCAGGACATACGCAAACAAACCCAACTTTTCAGCGCCAGCAGCATGGACAGTTAACGTACATATTGACCACAATGTAATGCAGTCGAATTGGCACATGAAAACTACTAGACTAAACAAATAGGCACTATCCACTATCGTATATTGCAAGGGCATTCATGCAACAGTTCATTCATGCAGAAGTTTTCTTCAGAGCTCTATCCAGTTTGACATTAAAGGGAGTCGAGTGCCAGTTCACCCTTTTGTCCTGCAACAATCCACCGAAGGACAGGTACATCACAAAAGTGTTCTAGCAATCCAAGGAATGTACGAGTATTGACTTGGCTTGCTTAGCGTACCTCTCTGTACTTGCTTGTTGAATTGGGAATCCCATTAGTTCCTGAATTGGATCCAGAAGAACAGTACTCATTGTTCTGCTCTGTGCAATGCCAGTAACTTCCGACTGTACCCAAGATCGGAGCCCCCTCACGGTTAGTTCTTGGAGATCTTTGTGGAGATGATGCAGCTGATGATTGCTTCAGGTCATCAACAGTCAGAGCACCCAGGATAGGCCTTTCCTCTCGGTTTACTGACGAGTTGGAACAAGGAGATTTGCTTTGCACCTTGTCCACTGTTGAGTTCTCAGAAGAAACCAACCAGGTAGAGAGGCTAGCGTCCAGAGAAACTTCCTTGTTGCTTGACATGCTAGGGTTCATCCTTGTGTGGCTTGCAGAATTACAGTAATGGCTTGGACCAACATCTGGCACTAAGCTTACATTCTCCTTATCCAACATTTTATCATGCACTGGTTGGGCCTTGAGACTCTTAACTTCCTTCCACTGTGACAGATTCTGAACCGGGTTTAGCACAGGATGAACATACTGACATCTATCACGGAGTTTCTTTGTCGTAATTAGAGGGCTTTCTGCCTCTACAGAGGTACCACTGCTCTTGGGTGCAGGACTGACAACTTCTTGGTCATTTTGCTGATCATTAGACATTGACAGTGAGAATAGGGATTCATGAGACTCCTGCTTGTTTTCTTCAGTTCTAATTTCCTCCTCATCAACCAAATCAATCTTGCAGTCCAGAAAATCCTCCTCATCTTCATCACTATCATCACCATAGACATCATCCTCAGCATACTCATCTCCAACATCATCATCACTGTCAAAACAATTCTGGTAACGATGATTCTCTGGGAGAACCACAATATTCTGCACATAGTTTTCATCTTCTTTTGGTGGTTCCTCCTCTTGGTCAGGTGGTACTGCATTTTCATATGTTGTGACATTCATGTCGAATGTTACTTTCTTCTTGCCACTGCTCTGACTGCCATGCTCATTCACCTCCCTACACAACATGAAAGATGGTTTATTAACAGTCACGATCATGTAAACTGCGTCACTAATGATATACTAAAAAGAATACACTAGTTCCTTCAAATACCTGAGATCTGAATCCAGAGCTGAAACTACTACTGCCGCAACAGGAGAGCACTCCACTGAATCCTGTGGAGAAACAACTGCTGGCACAATAGGAGAACATTTCACTGGGGAGAGTGATGGTGCGGCTTGCTTCTCTAACACCTTTTGCTCACTCAAATCCCTGCAAACAAATCGAAGTAAGAACTAAGAACCACATCAGTACAAGCAAATTACTGCAAAATATGGAAAGCAAACATAAGGCATTGGCATATTCATGGGCATCCATGGGCTGATGGCTAGACAGCACGAGGCTTGCAGATTTGAACCATGAATTGATGAATAGCACAACTTTAGTTCTTCTCTCGGAATTACAGCATAAATCTGTAGGCAAGCAAATTGGTTGCCAAGCAGTGGCACCCATACGGCCATACAGTAAGAGGCTTGCATCTATGAAATGAATTGATGAATAGCACGGCTCTAGTTACTCCCTTGATCATTTTAGCAAGCACATCAGCCGCAGCTCCGTTCCTCCCAGACATTAAACACATTGTTCACTCGCACGAGCACGTAAACACTAGAGGCACGCGCAAATAGTTATCGAAACACTGGAGTTTAGACGCACCTGAGCTCCTCGACGGGGCTCGCGTCGGTGACCGCCTCATCCGCGGCCGCCACAACCGACGGCGTCGTTGAAGCCTTCACCTCCTTGGACAGCAGCGACGCGTCGTTCGCCGCTACATCCGCAGCCTCGGCGACCACCTCATCCGGGACCTCCACGGCCTCCGCCAGCGTCGAGGGCTTCGCCCCGCGCAACGGCGGCGACACCTCCTTCACCACCACATCCGCCGCCTCGCGGGCCACCGCAACCTGCGCGACAAAACCCCAAAGCCCAATCAGAGTCAGAAACCCGCCGGCACCACGGGTCTGGCGCAGGAAAGGATGCCTGAGTCCGTGAGAGCCCTCACATGAATCGACCGCGGCGGAGACCTCGCGGGAGACTGCTTCCGCGACTTCCGGCGGCGCCGGCGCCGGTCGGCGTCGCCGCCGAAGCAGGCGAGGAAGCAACCCATGGATCCGGCCGGACTCTGGAGATGCGTGCGGGAGGAGGGGGATTTGATTTCGTGGAATTTGGAGGGGATGTGTTTGGCGTCGCTGATTGGCTTTGGATTCGTGGGGAATCTGACCGTTGCCGTGGAGGCCAGCCAGGGTGCGCCGGGGGTGGTGGCCAGTGGCCAGTGGCCAGTGGCCTGGTGGGGTTCTCTTCTTCGTTGGAGGGTCTCGATCTGATGTTTGAATTAGTGAGCGTGATGTGGGGGCCAATTCTGGTAGGGCCATGCTTAGATAGCAAAATTTTTTTTGAAAAAACACCGTAGCACTTTCGTTTGTATTTGACAAACTTTATCTAATCATGAATTAACTGGTTCAAAAATTCGTCTCAACATTTACAGACAAATTGTGCAATTAGTTATTTTTTTACCTACATTTAATACTCCATATATGTGCCGGCATATGCGATGTGACGGGGAATCTTGAAAACTTTTTGAATTTTGGATGGATCTAAACATGGCCTAGAGTGATTTTTTATAGTATTATAAAAAGAGAGAAGAAATGGTCGTAAAAAAAAGAGAGAAGAAAGGTCTAGGGTTTTATTTGATGGGCGCCATTTTCAAATTTTAAACTGAAAATCGCGAGGTTTCTGGGGTTAAATGTGAATTTTAAGCTTGGAATTTGGGCATGGCCGACGACTAGGCCGCCGACTCATCGGTCGTGGCCGTGGGGCACTCGCATTCTCACACGCCGCACAAGACCGCTAGCTCGGCGCCTCGCCCCAAGGGCCCAAACTTTCCTAGGGCGAAAAATTTTGGAGGGTCACATGGGATGTCGGAAGAGGTGTTCGGATACTAATAAAAAAAATTAATTACATAACTCGCCTGAAAACCCGAGACGAATTTATTAAGCCTAATTAATCTGTCGTTAGCACATATAGCACAACATTATCAAATCATGGATTAATTAGGCTCAAAAAATTTGTCTCGCAAATTTATTATAATCTGTGTAATTAGTTATTTTTTCGTCTACATTTAATATTTCATGCATATGTCGATGTGACAGGGTAAAATTTTTTACCAATCACCCTATTCGGCTATTCTTATCAGTACGGCTTATCAGCTATGGTACAATATTTTTCTCTAATAATAAAATAACTATATCCGACTTATAAGCCGCACAAAAAACTGCCCGAACAGGGCGAATGTTTCGCACCCGAATCGCCCACCCCAGAAGCCCTGACGCCCGACCCCACAACTGGTCGCTGGTTGCCGCTCCAATCGGCTCGATGCCGCCGGCCGGTTCACGCGCACGGGCGCCCCCACCACGCCTTCCACAGTGCCACCCGCCGGCCGACCAGCCACCGCCGCCTCTTCGATTTTGCTCGTCGCCGGCTCCCCGCCACTCTCTCCCCTCTGTTTCGGCCGTCGTAGAGCAGAAATCAGCGAAACACCACCGGCTGACTACCTGGAGTTGAGGCCGAGGCGACCTGGTGCGGGGGGCTCTCCATGCAGTCATTGCCTGCTTCTGACATTGTTGCCCAGGTAAGCTCCCCATTCTGCTGGTTGCTAAGGACGAATTGATTGTTCGAGTTGGGGATGCATGATGCATAGAAACCGAACATCTTTTTTCTATTTCTACCGTTTAGAAATTTGTGTGTGCTGCGTGGAGCACATTGGATACACCTCTAGCGTGTCGCTGGAGTAACATGAAATGGCTGTGGAAGGAAGTACGCATGAAGTAGCATTCCAAGCTTTGGCTGCCCGTACACATAGTATTGTGTATGATAAATTGGTTGCATTTGAAGACCGTTGATACATGATTGACACTTTACTACAGCACCTGGATACTGCATAACAGTTGACATTACATATATTGCATTCATACGAGCCAGAGTACTTAGCTCTTGATAGAATTTGGAGTTCGGTCCCTTATTTTATTCTTTCCCTTTAGGAGATTACAATGCAAGTACTGTTTGACAAGGCTAGCAAACCAATAAGCACTTGTGATGCTTCTTCTTCTTCATACTGAAAAACTTGCTTTGCATCATAGTTGAATAACCTGCATCGTCTACAGGTGTGTGCCATTATTCAGAAGAATCAATATTTCGCCAGAGGAGCAAATCCGTGCTTAATGGCCGCCGACCAAGTCTTATCGATGTCCATCATATCGTCGCCGCACTCATGCATATCCCAACCTTCCAGAGCGTGCAGTATTCCAGCAATGCGCCAGGCACTCATGACCCTTCTGGGCAGCCAATTCTGTGAATACAACCAGTTGTGTCATGCATACTGATGTAGATTGCATTATCTATTTGAGTCATGCATATTGATGTAGATTCCAGCAATGCATACTGATGTAGATTGCACTATCCCAACCTTCTGGGCTTTGAAAATGAGAAGTTCCCTATGTAGATATGTGATCCCATTTTTCAAAGCTTACAAGATTTTACATGAACAGGTAACAGAAGCCACTATTATTACCTCACAGGTGTGAATATTCTTCATTGTCTCTGGGATCTTCATTGCGGGAGTACTCAAGTAAGTGCAATCCTTGCGGATCTTCTTAAGTGGGAACTGTGATGTAGGAATGAAAGTCGTTCCTTTTGGTGCCCTCTGTTGCTGTTTATCATCTATGTTATCTCCTATCCAAATCTGTAAAATAAAATGGAACTTCAGTCAATAGTATATTCTGCTTGCTGGAGGGTTGTTCCTTTAGTTATATTATATGTCCAAGTTATAAATATTTTTACTAGTTTTCTTGTCATCTAGTAGTAGATGGTATTTCCAAAACTTTCTATCACTAAAGCGTAAAAGGTTCAGTACATATATGCGAAGTGGCAGAATGTGTTAACAGCCAGATTTGTGTAATTAGGTCTATAGTACAGTATGCACTATCATGTCATGCACTCATGCCTTTGCTAGTGAGACCCCCTTATGACGATGGACTCACTCTACGGGTATGACGATGTACTCACTCTACGGGCTATGGCACTTCCTAAGGATTTTCATCCCTTTGTTATACACCTCTTACCTGAGGTATTTCTTTATTGGAGAATTTTAGGTAGACAGTTCTACCCTCTGGAAGTCGTGACTTGAGCATGTCATGTTCCTTCTTTTGATTCATGATTACCTAAGTAGAAATATGTTGGTGAAATGTTTTGTAGATTTTAAGAAGACCATATTATAGTTAGAACGACCTATTAGACAAATAGAGTGGCAGAATGACAGATGTACCTGGATGCCTATCTCACATAAGGCGGTAGCTGCTCCCTGGGCTACCTTGGAAGTAATTCTTGAAAGAAACACTTTCTTTGTACCAAAAGGGATGCTCTTGAGCACCACTGCAGTTGCTAAGCCACTTCCATCAACAAGTCGCACTCTTAGTTTTGGATATTTTTGTATAAATAGTTCGCCGCTTCTATTAAGTGTCTTTGCCTAGAAAACCAAATATAGTGTTAGACTCATTTTTTTACTGGTCATTTAAAACTTCAGATGAAAGCAACATGAATTGTTCACTTTGAACTTCTTAGGAGAAACTAGTGTGTAGTGTGCACCAATTTGTGCAATACTCCGGCTTAAAATTCTGTTTGCATCCAAAAAACAGGAAATGTGTTCCTACTTGTGTTTGGCTTATATGCTTTTTTGTACATATTGGGTATTTCCGGCTTTCCTTCCTTCAAAAATTCCTATATGTTTAGGAGAGAAAAACCTTATCCATTAAGAGATGGAACTTCAAGAGTAGCTAGGTCTAGAGGGAAGTTGTGAGCATTATGTTCGTGCATTACCTCCATACCAAGATTAGCACGGTTGATGATATCAGCCCAAGTATTAATAACGCGACCTTGGCTATCAACTACGGTGTCGGGTACCAATATTAGGGTACCCGTAGGATAGGAGTTAAAAGACACCAGCCTCAGTCCGTCTAAAACAGTTATGAGTGTAGTTGCGGCCCAGTCCGGCCCAATTGAGGGAGTTTCTGGATCGCCCGACCCCTCGGGCGTAGGCTCCGTGTCGCCCGACCCCTCGGGCGCGGGTCCCGCCTCACCCGACCCTCCGGGTGGGGGCTCTGCGTCGCCCAACTTCACGGGTAAGGACTCCGCTTCGCCCGACCCCCGGAGATCGGACCTACTCTCAGATAGAAGCGAAGGCCCTGAGAGGGGCCCACGCCACCTCAACCACCACGGGCGTGCGCCTCTTACACGAAAGGGGGGGCAGGTATGCTCCAACGCGACCCGCAATTGTGACAGGCCATTCCTAAGAGTTCACGTCGCCACGGCGTCAACAGGGTGGTCCTGTGTCACCAACTCCTCGTACGACCCCTGCCAGACGTCCACAGTTCTACACTATACTTCCAACTCCGGCATGGTCTCCATCAGAGGAGTCCGTTGACCATACCGTCCACCCGGGCATTATGGAGCACCACGATTGACCCACGACATCTACGCGTGGGACTAGTGGCAGGCAAGATGGCAACGTGGGGATGTCTTCATCGACTAGAGGACCGACAGGGCCCACTGGCAGGGGAAGGGAAACAGCGCAGCTCCGGGACTCCCTTCCCTCTCTTTTGTTTTTCTCTTTCTTCTTTTCCTTTTTCCATCCTCTCTCGTGTATGACCGGCCCTTCCCTTAAGCTATAAAAGGGAAGAACTGGTACCTTTCTGGGGAGAGCACAATCCTACAATTCCACGACGACACATTCGACCGTTTATAACCCCTACTGCAAACCCAAGTGCAAGTAACACGAACAGCTCGTCATTGGACGTAGGGACGTTCCGCCCGAACCAGTATACATCCTCGTGTCCTCTTTGCACACCATCTGAGCCCAGAAGCGTAATCCACTAAATTTACTAGTCGGCGGTTGAAATTGAAACCATTTAGGTTGAATGCCATAGTACTAATACCTAAAGCAGTGAACCAGATCCCTACTACCGACCACCGGTTATTGGATCTAGTCCTCCTCGAAAACTAAGAAATTCCGCATATTTGGACGTTGGACCAATTCAAGGTGAAAAAGGGGGTTGCTCCTTCGGCAAAACTAGGATAAAGTTGAGCCAAAAGGTCGCGATTCATGATAAATTCATGAGGAAGTGGTAACATGACCTATAAATGTGTAAGGCAAGTACGATTATCACCTGATTTAGTAGTCCTAGACTGAGCACCTTGACCCCCGTTTCATCAGCATCTAATATTGCCTTTTCGATCAAGCTGTTAATGGATTCTCTTTCCCAAGTCATGCCATACTGCAAGAAAGGAAATTGTCAGTAAGGTACTAAGGTGTTATATCATAAAGCACCCCAAAAAAGTCAAGTACTTGGAAGTTGTATCTTGGTATTGCCCATGTCTGCATCTTGAACTTCTTCATTTGGAGTCTCTCAATGACAAATGCAGACGATCCATAAACCCATGCCAATACCATTGACAGACACGCCACAGGCCATATCATCCAGCTATACCATATTGGGTTGTCAGATGGTTTGGAAGCAATGGAGGCAATCCCAATCCTTAGATGATAAGTCGATTGCAAGGTGGTCATATGTGTCAGGTGAACCAGATCTGGTGTTTCATCTGTGACTTTCAGTGATTTCTCATACAGCTCATCGCTTGACTTGTCCATGGTGTTGTACATGTAGTCGTAGAATGGCATGAACAGCGAGTAGTTTGTGCGGAACTGGGTGTGATGGAGAGAGTGAAACCTGTAGGGCAAAACAATGGTTGAGAGGTATCATTGCCCACTCCCCCTCCACCCTCCAAAAAAACAATTCATGTTCACATGAGAATTCAAGGGATCCCAAATCTCATCACCTGGTAGGCTGGTACTGGTTGACAAGATTTGTATTTTCATGTTTAAAATGTTATACTTACGATGGGGTGTACATGAGATACTTCAGAGGAGGGAAGGCTTTGAAGATCCACTTTGGTACCAGCTCAAAATTGCAGTGCCCCATATTATTCATGAAGTCAATGTACGCAATGTACAAGACAATGGCCAGAACAGAACCACAGCCCATAAAAATGGGTGCTAGTGTCGGGATTGAGAACAACATGAAATATACCACATGTTCAGCAAATGGATGGATGACAGCTGTCAGTCATACAATAAATTGTGTTAGAAGGACAGGCAACTGTGAATTGACTGCAAAATATTGCATTGCCACGCTTTCTGTAAAAAAAACACTAAGGTGGCTGGACATAATGAACATTAGTGATTTATTGCAGCAATATTAGTGTATGGTGTTTTGTGGAAAATTTTTGAAATAGATTGGGTGCTGAAGGACAAGAAATTACTACTCTGGTCATAACTGCCTTTTAAGGTTTCAGAGGACTGCCATTGTAGTTTTGTATTCTTTTTTCTTGGGCACATTTATTCTTCAAATTATTATGTTTACAGCACCAAGTTATTCTCTCATCAGCTTGACTGCTGTTGTGGATAAGTTAAAAAAATGCAATTGCAATAAAAATATCGATACCACATTCCTGGCTACTATGCCCATTCTTTATTCCTTTTTTAATGAGACACTGTTCTTTGTTCTTATTCTTATTTAAAAACATGAGTAGTGCCACCCGAAGTTATCACGAGTTCATGCAGGATCACAATTTTTTTACCTATTGAACTTGACTTGGAGGATTTTTTTAATCTAATACGCACCAGAATTGCATATATCTTTATTGAAGAAGAACGAGTTTTACTCCACGCGTCTGGCAAGTCAGCGCTGTTCAGTTGGTCCAAACAGATTATGGCTGGAACAACTAAGGGCATGTTCATCTGGCTTATAATCCGTCTTATTCGGCTTGTTTTTTCAGCCGGAACAGTATTTTTCTCTCACAAAAAATCAGCCAACAGTGTTTTTCAGCCGGCTTATAATTCCAGCCGAATGGGGCCTAAGTGTTGGTCCAACTAGACTTGGAGGATAATAATATGATGGATTCATTGTGGTAACTCAGTTAACTGTTGGTGTTACTTACAGGTTATGGGTTCTGTGACGATGGAGGCATGGTGGTGGGAGTGGTAGCGAGAGTAGAGGAAATGGTGGTGCAAGGCTCGATGGAACCAGTAGTAGAGGAACTCAACAGGCCCCATGTGAAGCAGCACAGTGACGATGGCCCCATCAGTTCTCCAGACCGGAAGGAGCCTGACACTCGGGATCATTGCATAGGCCAGATAGAACTCGAGCCCATTGAAGATGATCTGGTCATCCCTGTATACAGAATGGTAAGGACTGCGTTACATACTTGTATTGCAGTGCAGATGTGCAAGCTACCTTGTTAAAGTTAGCCAATGCAACTATATCTGATATGTTTAGCCAATGCAACAATATCTGATATGTGCGTGTATGTATGTGCAGTAACAAACGGTTGCCCGTGATACTTACCAGGACCTCTCCCGGTCCACCTGCTCGAACTCAATACTACGGTCCACGATCACGTTCTTTCTGCGAGCAGTCTGATAGCGAGACAAGCTGATCCAGATTTGGTTGTGGATCATCCTCAGCAGAAGGGCTGGTAACATGGTGGCATATGCTGGGTCAAGGTCTCCCCACCCCTTGGTTGCCACCCTGTGGGCAGTGTGCAGCACCGCAGGTACCAGGACCAGGTACTGTCCATTCAACACAAACTTTGGGTCAGTTCTGATAGGATAATGAATGCTTGTAAATGTGTTCATAATGTTTGGTCCTTCTGAAGTTATTGCTGTAGCATGAAAGGCTGCACGTCAGTTCATCCGTCTTCGTTCATTTTCTCATGCAGTCATTTAAATGTACAACTACTCTATCAGGCAGGGCCTTGTTTAGATACCTAAATTCACTCCCAAATTTCACTATGCAAAAAGAAGATTCTCCATCACATCAAAATGTCGGTACATATATAGAGTACTAAATGTAGATAAAATTAAAAACTAATTGCACAGTTTTGTTGTACTTTGCGAGACGAATATTTTAAGCCTAATTAATCAATATTTGGACAATTATTACCAAATAAAAACAAAATTGCTACAGTGTGACGGGACATTTACTATGCAAAATTTGCTTCCCAAATTTGGGATCTAAACAAGGCCTAGGGATGAAAACAAATCCGATACAGACGGATATCACTGATATCATATTTGTTTTCATATTTATGTCCGGATTCGGATTCGAATACGGATAGTATAAAAAATGCCGGATAGGATACGTTGGATATCGACATCATAAATATGTGATTCAAATATTCGGATACGAATACGGTATCGGATGTTAAATATCCGAACTCGGATACGGACGGATTAAAACCCCAATAAACGGATTCGGTCTCGAATACGGTCGGAAAATATCTGTACCGTTTTCATCCCTACTCTCCGGTGTGTTTAGGCCACGTTTAGTTCCTAAAAATTTTCAAGATTTCCCGTCACATTGAATGTTTTGACACATGCGAAGCATTAAATGTAGACGAAAAAAACTAATTACACAGTTTGGTAGAAAACCACGAGATAAATCTTTTGAGCCTAATTAGTCTATGATTGACACTAATTGACAAATACAAACGAAAGTGCTACAGTAGCCAAAGCCAAAAAAAATTTGCGAACTAAATACACCCTTAGTTCCTGTTGTGAAAAATTTTGGGTTGTCATGTTGGATGTTTTATAGGATATCGGAAGGGGTGTTCGGATACTAATAAAAAACTAATTACATAACTCGCCTGGAAACCGCGAGACGAATTTATTAAACCTAATTGATCCGTCATTAGCACATGTTTACTATACAACAACATTGTCAAATCATGGATTAATTAGACTTAAAAAAATCGTCTCGCAAATTTATCGCAATTTGTGTAATTAGTTATTTTTTCTTCAACATTTAATACTCCATGCATGCGTCCAAATATCCGATGTGACGAGGTGAAAAATTTTTGGGGGAACTAAACACCCCCTTATTTACATATCGTATTAGAGTTACTAGATTTGTCCTAAATTAATATTTGTATTTTTTACCATTCATTTCAAAAAATTATGGAGATCTAGGACATATTATATTCATTATGAGAAATACTTTTATAATATATAATTTATATATTATGAAACAATAAGATTTTTTGAATTGAATGGTCAAAAATATTCAACCTGTTCGGCAGGCTGTTTCTGTGGCTTAGACTAGCCACAGTGGGTACTCTAAAACGATACTCTAAAGCTTTAGAGTATGAATATAGAGTAAAAACTGCTGCACTGGGTACTCTAAAACGATACTCTATCATTTCTCTCACTCTATATTTAGAGTGGTACTGTGCTTACTCTATACTCTATAGTGGCGGGCCCTACTAGCTAAACAAAGGAAAAAATGCTATAACTTACAAACCAAAAATCCAAATTAAATTTCGATTTCACCATTAAATTCATCTCAATAAATCCTTCAAAACTAGATCACACATGGATATATTTAGATAAAGTGTTGAGTGGGTCCCATAGTGGATAGAGTGGATAGAGGATGATATAAAGGATGGATGAGTGCGGGAGAATTGAGTATAGAGGAAAGAATCTTGCTGACTAGGACATATAGAGGATGAATATAGAGGTCCATGAGTGCGGGTAGTCTTATAAGCCGGCTGTGGCTGTTTTGCTGTGAGAGAAAAACACTGTTCCACGGCTGATAAGCCGTGCTGATAAGCTCAGCCGAACAGGGGAAATGAATGCAAGTATATTTGTTGGATGAACAGCATGGTTCTCTGATGTTTCACTGCGATTATTGTGTATTGCAACACTACCAATGCAAACCACCCCCCACACACACAGAGAGACGCCCCAATACCACCACACTTCTAGCTCTACTGTACTAATTTGATGCAGAATCTAAACCTAATAAGTCGACTGCTCAATCATAAAGCAATCATCAACCATATTTATTTATTTTCTTCTTTAACGACTCTATTAGCTGTGCTTGTTGATCCTTGTGGCCACATCATTAGCTAAAGAGCAAAAACACTATCTCCCTCTGTAAAAATCTGAAACCTAAAACAGTCAAATATTTGGGAGAAACAGTGAAGGTAAGACAACACGGATATGTGTAAGTTGGTAGCTTTGCATACCTTGAAGTTCCCCATCCATTGCCATGGCCATTCTGTCAAAGGTCCCGGGCGTGTTGCCATGGTGATGGAGACCCTGCTTTCTTCCTGGGATAAGCAGTTCCCTCCCTCAGCTAGCTATGCTATGTTGGTAAGCTTGATGGTGATGGAGACCCTGCTTTCTTCCTGGGATAAGCAGTTCCCTCCCTCAGCTAGCTATGCTATGTTGGTAAGCATTTCAAGCTCCCCTCGCATTTTATATGCAGGGTGCAGGGAGCCAGGGACAGTAGGATTTAGCAAAAAACACCTCCAAAAGTATATGTTTTCAAAAGCCTCTGAGACTAGATTCTTCCTTTTTGTCAGTCACCTTGTGAAAATGTTGTGCTGCTCTTATAGTATTATAATATAATAACACTTCTCCTATATTTCAGGTGCATAAATTTTAAGATAATTTTAGGCAACACTCTTATACAACAACTAGTATAAGTAAATTATTACTTTTGTTATTTGTCTTTGTATTATAATATATTAAATTTTTGTCCTTGTCTGTCTATAGAAAAAATATATAAATTGTTAATTGTCTTTATGCTAACACGAATCAGAATTTATTGGGTTTGTGGTTTTGTCTAACGGGTTATTTATTCTCAGAATCAAATTTTGCAGATTATACCTACATAAATTGCAATGAACTAGAGCTTCAATTTTATTATAAAATATATGCAATAACCATCATGACCTGAATTTTAGCAAGTCCCATATAATATCCAGTTTTTTTAAGAATTGTGCTTGCTGAGGATATATATCACGGAAAATGTACAGAAAAGTGTTAATATTCACAAACTGAATTTCAAATAGCATGTAACAGAATATTTGTTAGACCTGTCCACGTGTTAGCTAACCTTGAGTGACCTAAAAAAGGACTATCGACTCAAACTATATATAGCATAAGTGTACAGTCTGTTCGTTTTGCTGGTTTATTGTGGCTGAAAGTGTTCACTGGTCTGTTGTGAGAGAAAAACACTGCTGGATGGTTGCTGATTCCGCTGAATAGCTCAAACGAACAGGGTGGTAGCACTCAATTTCCCGAATGATTTTATACTACTTTAGAGCTTGTACCATATATCCACAAAAGTACAATGCATAGAGAATACGTTTGTACCGGTAACATTCTAAAGGTACAAGTAGAAATTAGTGCAAATGCAACAACACTCAAGCTGTCAGCATGGATACTTAAAAAAACGTGTCGGCTCTAAGCTTAGCATTAGGTGTCACCTGAAGAAGAGAGGGACTAAAACTTATGAGCCAATGTGAGGAAAAGAGCTAAACTCTTTTGTGCGCTCTGATGCTTGGTATAATAGCGGAGCGCAGATCATGCGCCATCGCTATTAAGCTAGCGATGCTCCCAATTAATACATTAGAGTCGACGTCGACGACGACCAAAGGTTTGATGGATTACTCGGCCAGCTTGTGGTATCTGCGCTCCTTCCTGCTGCGAGTGCGAGGTGGCGCGGGGAGCCTAGGCACGGCGAAGCACCGGCACCGGAACTGCCGCTGGAGCCGGTCCAGGCCTTTCACCCTGATCCTCTGCCGCAGCCGCTTCATCTTGTCCAGGACGGCCCTGAAACCCTTGTGCAGCTTCTTGCTCGCTTTCGACAAGCTAATGAGCCGTCTCTTGTTCCTCTTCTTCACAACTGCATCAGGATTAATATAATTGTGGTTGGGTCAGTAGCCACTTCGTTCGTTTCTCGTAGTATATGACAGATTCTGAGATAGTTTTTTTTCTCAGAAATTATTAAAAGATTTGGCATTTTTAAGACGGACATATCATCAGTAGGCAAACGTCATATATTGTTTGAGCGCTATGCATGCATTCATGATGCCGTGTCGTCGTTCATTTTGATGATGCGGTTAGGAAGTGCATGTTAGGAGAAAAAAATAGGTTGCTTCTGCCTTTTTTGGGCCTGTTTGGCTCGTGTCCAACTCGCGCCGCAGGGGCGGCACGCCGCAAGTGCCAAACGCCTACGCCACAGTAGGCCAAAGCTTTGGCAGCCGCCGCAGCTGCTAGTTCAACCTTTGCGCCAGAGCCTGCCCGGCGTGAACTGAGACGTAGGCCAAACAGGCACTATATCCGTCACCCTTACTGACTAAAGAGATCCAGGAAAGTAGCTTGCATCTCCAAATCTGTTCCATGCATGATTTATCATTTTTTTTACAAAACATACATGATTATCTTGAGACTCTAAATGGCATTTTTTGGCCGGGGGCAGATGCCAGATGGGTTTTCCTTTTATATGAGTTAAATGCATCAGATGTCTATTAACTTATGAAGAGATTTCAGTTAGGTCCATCAGCTAAGTTAATTTTTCAGGTCATCAACTTTTAAAGTCACTCTCCACAAGTCCATACTAGCCCCTGTGTGCATCTAGCTGTAACATGGCATGTTGACTAGGCAACTCTCAGTTGAACCATTTCATCGAGCATGCCATGGACGCGAGAGAAAGCAGCACCGACAGCATGCACCCTTGCTCCCGTGCCATCACCCGCGCTCATCTCTGCTCCGGCGACCGGCGCACGCCGGCCGCCACCCTCACGAGATGTGCAACACTTGCTGCACGCCACCCCTGACAAATACCCTTCATTGTTGGGTTATTAGCCACTTTGATGTTTCTGGTTCCATTTGGTCTTATTAAAAGATTGGGCTTATTGAAGACGAACATATCATCAGTATGCAAACGTCAAATATTGTTGAGCACTATGCATGCATTTATGATGCTGTGTCGTCGTTCCATTTGATGTCTTGATGATATGGTTAGCAAGTGCACGTTATTAGAAAGGAAAAAAAAAGGTTGGTTGTGCCTTTTCTGCTATCCGTCTCCCTACTGACAAAAAAGATCCAGAGGAAAGTAGCTTGCATCGCCAAATATGTTTCACTGTACTGTTTGTACGCATGGTGCAGAACTGCAGCAGTTATGCTTCCCTTTTTCATGAATGATTATCTTGAGACTCTAAATGGCATTTCCGGCCGGGTACGGTGGCCGATGGGTTTGGCCGATCGCGTCGGCGTCTTTCTTGTACAACTGTAACACGCTATACATATGACTGATCACGTGATATCAGATAATTTGAGATTTAACCAAAATTATATAAAAATATATTAATATTTATGATAAAAAATTGATTATGAAACATATTTTCGCAGTAGACCTACTTTAGACATATAAATGTTAATATTATTCACTATGTCTTCCTGATTTAGAGAAAAACGTACACTATGGGGAGCAAACTGCAAGATGCAGGCCGAGGGCGCGATCGGGTGAGACGTACCTTGTGACGACCGCGTCTTATCGTCGCTATTCGTCCCCCGTAGCCTCGCGTTCTGGACGGCCTCCGTCAGCGCCTCCAGCCGCTCCCGCATCCGGCTCTGGACGTGGCTCCGGGTGCACTGCAATGGCATCAGCGTCACCGCCGCCGTCGTCAGCCGCGGTGTTTCTTTCTGTCTGTAACGGAAACGGAAACGGAAACGGACGATCGAGGACGGATCGGTGGGTGGGCGTTGAGCAACCTTGATGTGGTACTTGACGTAGGACTGGAAGTTGAGCAGGATCCACGCGGTCTTGGCGGCCCGCTTCCCCCTCACGTGCCGCGACAGGACGCCTGCACATGCGGCCCGGGGGCCCAAGTGGCCGATGAGATGTATGATGCGTCAGTGAAGAAGCCCGGCCCAGTACTAGAAGCTCTTAACTGGAGGAAACCACGCGGCCGGCCCGTGGACCCGCGTCAACAGCAGCACGTACACGTACACGTACCGAAGGAGACGAAGCCGCCGTTGGTGGTGAGGTGGTGCAGGTTCTCCCCGCGCAGCTCCGGCGGCGGGATCGGCGACCAGCTGCACTTGGGCGCCCTCGCGAACGAGTTCCCGACGTCCTGCAGCTCCTGCAATAAAAAGTTCATCCGCCGCCGTGACGACGACCCCTCCTTATTACCTTCTGAGCATCCGTGCATCATGCATTGCATGCATACGAGTGCGTGGCAAACCGAAGCAACGATGGATGCAATGCGTGCAAGCACACGAACCTGGAAGAAGGAGGTGGCGATGGCCAGGTCCGTGTCGTCCCTGAAGCGCATGGGGAAGATGGCGTTTATCGTCTCATCAGCCTGCATCAGGACGTACATGTACATTATTGCAGTACGTGTTAGTTAGCTATCGAGATGCATGCATGGGCCACTTTGCATTGATGCATGCAGATCCCTTGATTATATTTCTCTGACAGTCTGAAGATACTAGCTAGTTTCAGTTAGTTTGTTGTGTGCATGCACAAGAATTGAACGCACCGTCCTGCTGACGAAGAAGGGCTCCCTCTGGTTGTACACGAGCCTCATCGTGCCCGGCGACGAGCCGAGGTTCCCCAGCATGTTCTTCAGCTGCGAGCTCAGCACCACGGATTGCAGCAGCGACACCTGGTTAATGGCCTTCACGCGATCTATTTACATACATATATTCAGAGCGCGATCCATCGGTTGTCATCGTTATTAGGATCAAATGTGTTGCTGCCACTAACCAACTGGTGGAAGCGAAGCGAGCTAGCGTTGATGAGTTCTTCGAACGTACCTTTCGGCCGGGTGAGGCCGGAGAAGTTGAGCTTGAGCGTCAGGACGTATCCTTCCCTCGGCGGCTCCACGATCTCCGCGAACCTGCCATACGTCTTCCTCGTCTCCTGCAGGGTCAGTTCAGGCAGGCCGCCGCTCGACGACGACGAGGGTGCAGCCGCCTCGTGGGAGAGCGATGGCGTCGATATCGACAGGAACACGTTCTCGGGATCCGACACTGAAGCCTGCAACATGCATGGTTTGCGCGCGGATGTATACACACGATCATATTCTTCGTGTTTTGATCGCCAAGAGCTGCTGCGCACAAAGGTGCTTGGAAATGGTATTACCTACCTCCACATGATATCGAATCGATCCGAACTCGAAGAAGGTGTGGTCGACAGGCATTGGTCTTTCAGCGCTGCAACAACACAATTGAATTTCGGTAAGCCGAGCACATATCGAGGTCCAGGGATTTCAAGATTTTGCTCGCCACATTCAAATATTACAGTGTCAGTTTTTACTACACCACTTGAGCGAATACAGAGTGCAGAATCATCACGCCCAGAGTTCAGAGAAATCTACTCTGTTTACCATCGCGCATACCAATTACAGACTTCATGTTTTTACAGCCAAACTACAGAAGAGTAACAACCTGAAACTCACCTCTGCATCCTCGTCAGGATTTCAACCAGAACACGGGATCCACTGCTGAAGAACGCCATGGCGTTGGCACAGTTCGGCACCCAGGAGCAGGACCAGGATCGGCTCCTTAAAGGGATCAAATAAAAGGGGAAAGAAGAGAAGAACAGAGGTACAAGTGTTGCTTTGATATCAGGATCATGGTCTGGTGGAGGAAAAAACAAATTCACGGGACACCAGGGAGAGGAGAGGACGACGGTGGACGGTGGCTGCCTGCTGCCTGACTGGTGACTGGTGAGACTGAGGGGGACCTCTCGTGGCTGCTGCTGGTGAACTACTTCTGAAGCAACCTCCTGAGCTCAGCCATCCCGTTTGCTTTGTTTCCAATGCACTCCACAATCATTTCAGGGCTTTTCCGAATAACTCCACAGGCAAATAATTAAAGTCTGGAATGGTGTTGAGCGTTGGATCTGGAACAGACAGTGCAGATGACACCCACGTGGTAATTTTTTTTTCCACACCAATTCAAGATATTGGAGTAAACCTAACCTACCAGGTCCAACCTTTTCTGTTTATTAGAAATTAAAAAAAATCAGACCAACTGCACCTGTCAGTAGGTGAAACATATGAATGACATCACCGACAGCAACGCTGACTGAGGTACACAAGTTTATTCCAATTGAATTGCGCTTTCATGCTACAACATCTTAAAGATGCTCTGGATCAAGACAACATGTCAATCACATCCTAATCTCCTTTTTTAAAACAAAAAAAGCAGCAGATATCACATTCCTATGTTTGAATTTGAACCTAGGCAGTACAGCATCACACGTTCAACTCAACTGTGCAGGATGCAATAGAATCCAGAAGCCATGTATGAGGAATGGCTTTGCAGCCAACCGTGGCTGCCAGTTCTTGAGCCTCAGCTATTCTCTTATTGATGGTCTCAAGGGTGTCCGTATTGTTTCCTTGCGGCGGCTCCATGCTGTAAAGAATCAAGGATGTAGTAGAGAGCTCAGTCTTCTCCAAAATGGAACCCCCTGCTGCGGCAATCAATTCTTCAAGGTTGGCCTTGTATCCCAGCATGAAATGGCCACTAAAATAGAAGGTCAACCCAGCAAACAGGCTTGGTGCCTAAAGGGGAAATGTGTGCCGTCAGTACACCAACAATATTGTTACAATGAAGTAATGGTTTGGCTTATTTACTCCCGGAATTCATTTGCGAACCTGCTGCATTGCTCGAAGCCTTCCTGAGCGAGGGCCATCAACAGAGCCATGAACATCACACCTTATCTCATAGGGCTCTTCTGGGATTGGTTTCCTAGCCTCGATACAGGCTTTCAGCCCTAAATATCAAATGCAAATTTGCATTAGAATAACTTCTTTGCAGAACAGGGCAGTCTAAGCAAAAGCAACCTAGCAGACGCAAGCAATATACTAGATACAGCACTTAGTTGAACTATCCTGTCTAAGTTGTGATGGCTCCAAAATCACAAAGACAAACCACAACATATGTAATTTGATTAGCCCTGACTATATTTACTGATCTTCAGAGAAAATGGACTTACAATTCACATTGAGAACCCATTTCCCAGCTAAAATAGCCATGAGAACCTTGAGTGTCCTAGCGCATGCCCCACGTTCATCCGTATTAGCAATCACATGAGTCACATCCGAACTCCAAGTGTTAGTTACTGTGATGCCAGTGTGACACTCAAACTGATCCAAGATTTCCTGTGAAGTTTATGAACATTTCAGGGCACATTACATACTTGAACAAGCTCTAAAGTACCTTAGTTATGAAGATCATGTCAAAAAAAGCAATTACCCTCTCATGGCCAATGAGGGCAGATCCACATATCACCCATTCACTGGTCAGAAAAGGTGAAGCAGTCCAAAGCTCATCCCTTTGCATTGGAGAAGGTGAATTCAGATCATCAGTGTCAGAAAATGGTCTGCAAAATTCAAAGAGGGGCCATCAGAAGATACAATCAGATATAGCAAAATAGAGTCATGTATAACAGGCACAATGGCATACTGCTGCATCTTGGTCTTCTTTTTTGACTTCGATCTCTCACAAGGCAGCTTTTTTGACGAATGTGTAGGACACAACATAACAAAGTTCTCCTGGAGCAAATCACATTTGTTCAGTGAGATAATCAACAAATATTTTACCACAAAAGAGCACGCACTTTTCACTTAATACACAATGGACAATTCAGATTTAAGGAACAAGACTTACTTGATCCCATTTGCAGCCTTTGATGTTGTAGGCACATGGGACATGAAAACTTTTGCGGCAGCTCTTCACAAGGCAACCAAGTGCTGCACCTTTCAAGCCACAAACACTGCATTTGATCTTAGAAGCACGGGCCAACTCAGGCTCCAAGTTGTTTGCAATGTCACCAGTAAAGAATGCTTGAGGAGCCCTGTATAGGAGTGTGTACAAATCAGTGAAATGAAGTTCATTCAGAAATAGTATCATGAAAGTTGCCAGGAACATACCATTCAACACATTTCTCATGGACATGCTGAACACTTGATTTCCAAGCTTGATCAGCTTCTATTGGCTCCCCATTCAGATAATGTGACAAAGGGCCAGTGCACTGTAAATTACAATTTGCATTAGGTTCTTCGAGTATGTATACAACAAACAAGCAGCAGGCCACATCCTAAATAATAGTAAACAAACTCCAGCTCTTGTTTAAGTTCTGCAAGACCAACCTCAGTGACTTGGGAAGAATGACAGAACTCACATTTCCAAGCACTGGCCATGGTAGTTTGTCCTGTATTTGTGTTCAAGATCACATTAGCATCTTGCATTTCCAAATATTCTGAAAGGATTCAGGTAGGAAATGACTTACTTTGAACCTGATCATTTGATTTTTGCCTCTTCGATTCTCTGGTATGGTCATCCATTACATTTGTCTCTCTTTTCAATGCAGTTTCAAGAGGCGATCTGCTTGTTATCTGACAGAATAGCACACATTTAAGAGTGAATCTACACAAAGTATTTTTTCTAAACAACTTTTGAAAAAAGAAAGGGGAAAAAAGGGAGTTAGTCTAGATAGAATAGAATTTTACCAGTTCTCCTTCAAGGTCATTGCTGTCACAATCCAAATCTCCAGGGCCATCAGAAGATTGTGATCCAGAATGTCCCTTTTGCACAAGAGCTGTTGGTGCAACAGCTGCAGCACCAGCTTTGTTCTCAAATGCAGGATCTTTTGTTTGAACACCATCAGTGTTCCCAAATGCAGGTCCAGTTGATTGGTTATATACAAGCTTTGAAGCAACAGGGTTGTAAGATTTCATCTGGTCAGATTTCTCCACCACCCCACTTCTGTTTCCTGATTCTGGTGTTCCATGAAATGCTGTCTTTGCAACTGAACAAAAAGAAAATTTTCCACATCAATCATAACTTTGACAGACTGACAGTGCTTGAAGTTCATCTTCTGCAAGAATGGATGTACCAGGAATGTTAATTTGAGCATTCCGTTGTTCAATCATGGTGTTGACGGTAGAGCTGAGGCTCCTGTGAATGCTCACTATCGACTCGAGATGAGAAGCTGGCCTTAAATCTGCAAACAAGGCTGGGCGTCAAATAAAGAATCAAGGCATCAATCAGAATTCTGAAACAATTAAGTGAGCCATGATGTACCTTGAGAACAATAGCCTGATTTGCAAATGGCACAGCTGTAACCTTTTGAAGTAGGTGTAAGGGCACACTTGCTGAAAGAAAGGAACAAACTTGTTACTTTGTCAGTCGCCACAACTCGCAGGGCAAGATCAGTGGAGGGTGACGAGCGTTCGTCGGTTGAGGTGTCTGAAGAAACTACCTGCAGGATGTGTGGTAGCACGGCAGCGTTGTCGGCGAGGTGAGCAGCTTCAGGCTGACAAACAAAGTTTTCACCGTCAGATGACAAAGCAGTTCAGTATACGAATCGATTCGTTCTCATGCTACTCTAAAAGGATTGATGCTCGCAGTTTGCCTGGATCTAGCTCTAGCTAAGTTCGCCCCCGCTGCTGCGGCCATGCTAAGCTTAGGCGTGCTACTATAAAAGGATCGATGCTCGCCAGTTTGCCTGGATCTAGCTCTAGCTAAGTTCGTCCCCGCTGTTGCGGCCATGCTAAGCTCAGGCGTGCTAAGATCTTGGACCATGAAAAATGTCATTTCAATATCTAGAGTTCTAGACCGAAAGGCAAAAGCAAAGGACACAAGGGATGGTTTGACCCACCAGACGGGGCAGGTGAGCTCCAGCTCCATCTTCTGCAGGTTGAGCACCAGCGGGTTCAGGAGCCTCCTCAAGTTCTCCATCTTCTCCACCCACGACACG
Organism: Saccharum spontaneum; assembly: GCA_022457205.1. NCBI lineage: Eukaryota > Viridiplantae > Streptophyta > Magnoliopsida > Poales > Poaceae > Saccharum > Saccharum spontaneum. Next base: position 8,834,651 of record CM039588.1, on the reverse strand, counting down.
ACCGCCCCTTCTTACTACTCCCGCCTCCCCCTCCCCTCCCTCCGATATCCCTTGGAAAGGGCTACGGCCGTGAGGGGACAGAGAGCCGGAGCGCGAGACAGATGCGGTGCCGACTGCCGAGGGACTTGGAAGCTTGAGCTGGGAGCTGGCTCTAGCGCCAGTCAAATACGCGGGGAGAGGGCGGCCAATCGGGGTTTCGGAACGGGAGGGAAGTGGTGGCGGGCAGGCAGCCGGCGGAACGAAAATGTTTGGGCGCGAGCGCGTGGGCGGTCTGTGAAACCGGACGCCATCCCATCCGCGGGAGGCGGGAGATTTTCGGGCGGCGGGGGCGAGTTTTGTTGGCCCTTTTCGGCCGGGGAAGCGGCTGTTTCGAGCGCCCCGCGCGCGGGCGGCGGCGGCACCTCGCGTCCCGCTCTCCTGGCGGCTCGGTAAGAATGACCTAGGACGAGGAGGGGCACGGGGTACGGGCTGGGCTGCAGATGGGGAGAAAAGTCATCAGTTGTTGCGGGCCTCGTGGGCCGGGGGCCTGTTGAAACTTCAAACACCGGGCTCGACGTGCAGTTGCCTGGTGGTTTCCACTCGCCCCCACGGGCCACGGCACCCGGGTCAGGAATTAGGACGTCGGGTAACCTAACGGCCTTGCTAAAAAAAAAAACTAATGGCCTGTTCGTCTTGGGTTAAAATCGGATTTGTAGAAATTTAAAAAAATCCCACAAACATCTTACGATATCAATAATTCTTTTATCCACGCAAGATACAGTCCCAAACACGCTCTAAACCTTTCCCTCGTGAAAGCACAATCACCTTATTCTAAAAAAACACAATCACCTTGTAAAAAGTAGAAAAAAAGAGCTACGTCTATTCGACAATTGAGTTTGCAAGCCCTAAAACACCTTTTCTAATCATTGATCAACAAAGTATGCTTCAAATCTATCCATTCTGATGTAGCCACAACCCCCTCTCGTCTTCTTCTTGACTTTACTCACATTGCCACCATGGCACTTCCCAGAGTTGTCCTCCTCATGCCAATGGCTATACCATCAAATTCCCTCACCACCGTCTCCTTATTGGTCACCTCTAAGATCTATTCATATAGCATATTCGTCACTCCCTCCCTCCCTCCTCCTCCTTCTCCTCTCTAGTGACGTCTTACCACCAGATCTGTCACTCCCTTCAGCCACTATATTAACCTCTAGACTCATGATGCCTATGACTATACCCTGCCCAGCTAGCTTCTCGATTTGACAAAGGTATCACATCAAGTAGGATAAAGCTTCAAGTCCACGAAAAAACTCAAAAACTTTGCAGATGTAAAATAGTGTTCTAATTCGAGAGATCCAAGCTACGAACGAATAAAAATCCAAATAAAAAGGAGAGAGGTAAACCGAAGATTAGGGTTTGTACCTGTTGGCGCCAGCATAGAGTCCTGCAGTGTGATAGTGCCCAGCATTGATTCCTGTGCTCAACGAGGAACGGTGTTGCGGTGGCGCTCCTTTTGTGATAGCGAACGATGCATAGGTGAAAGTGAAGGAAAGGGATACCCTAGCAGTGGGGTGAGGACCCAGGCGAAGTGTGTGGAACTGTGATAAATGGAAGAGACTAGGAGGGGGTAAAGGACAATTTAGAGAGGTTGGATTCCATATTAAATAAAGAAAAAGATAATACATAGCTTTGTCCGGTGCGCATGTTAAAACAAGAAATTTAAATAAAATTAAAAAGATGTAAACCAAACCTGGTACCTGTGGGTGCTGACATGGCCTTGGAGCCTTGGTTTCTTGTTTTGTGATGAACCACAAGGATTGGGAGGGGCTTAAAAAAAGATGGAAACCAATTGCTCCCCCTAAGGGCTTGCTTAGTTAATTCCCAAACCGAGGTGATTAAAGGTGGTTTTTACTTGTAGAGGATAAAATCCCTCACAATTCCCTCTAATCCTTGGATAGGGGGTTAATCGAATAAATTCTCAAGCAACTAGTTCCACACCATTCAATAAGAACATTTTAAGGTTGGATGTTTCATTAGATACCTTGTCACTACCCTCCTCCCGTGTCCACCGCCCTAGACTCCTCATGTACCGCTACCACCCCCATCCCTCTATGCAGCGGCCTCGCTAGTAACAAGGACGAACGAGTACACTCTATTGTCCATTCTAGTCACAAGATTGAAATAAATTGTGTCCTGTGGGCTACCGGATGGCATCGTCTCATTAATTTCTCATCAAATCTTGTTTCTTGTAGAGAATTTTGGTGCATTTAGCATGATGTTCTGCACGTCGATCTTGTTTTCGCATGGTTGATGTGATTATTGGGTATGTTTCTTTTTTTTGTGCATATTATTGGGTATGTTTATGTTTCTGTTCCTTCTCATTTGCATCTATATGTTACTGCTTTACTGGATTCCGATATTACGAGGATAGAAAGTTACCAAAACCAGTTTCAACATGGCCGATAGCAGTATTAGATTAGAATTTAATGTGTTAGATGCATCTTGAGACCTATCATTGCGTTAGACCATCCGCTTTTTTCAAGGTTTGGGGCCTATCATTGTGTGGCGATTCGAGAGTGGTGCTCTGACAATGGTCATTGGTGTCGCCAAGTGCTGATGTGTCGGAACAAAGCAAGCATGAATTTCATAGATTATAACTTAAGAAAGTCATTATGGGGCTCTAGATTTACTCTAGCATATCTTTCTTATTTTCTAGAAAGTTAAATGTAAATGGAGATGGAAGGCAATTAACTTTTGTTTTAATAGAATTCCTTTCAATTCGAAAAAAAATAAGAGGATGGGGATAGGGTCACGTCTCGTCATCGCACGAATGCACAAAATTAGTAACTCTTACATGAGCAGGCCGGGCAGGCCAAGAGGAGTCGCTGCATCTATGTCCACCCACTTCAAAGGGTGACTTTGTGTACTTTGGAATGCGATACTAACCAAGTAGCCAGTCTGTTGGTATGAGCTGGGAGCAGGGGGCGAAAGGATACAATAGCACATATAGTTTAATGCCTAACCAAAATGACATGTACATTAGCCGTTTAGCAAAATAAATCAGGATTTTTTATAAAAGAGAAAATTAACGAGGGCGCTGCGATCACGCTTAGACGACGAAGTCAATCTAATGAATCGTACTCCAAAATGTGGACTGTCCATATACCGTATATTGTCCTTCCACGAGCCATTGACCAACACTAATGCGGCGATGAATGAAAAAGATCGAGTAGATCAGCACAGGCCCCACCCATTATGAGTTCATGACAGCTTGAAATGGACCAGGCGGGTACAGGAATCAAATCACTTGGAGGCATTTATATATTTATGTGTATACCAGCAATCAAACCAACCATGGCAACAACAACGTCCAACTAAGCTTCCCTTGGGAAGAAGTTGGGAGCTGACCTACCCATCTTATTGCCCCCCCCAATAAATAAACAACCAATGTTCTAAAAAAAACAACCAAGAATTTGAAAGACTGCTGGAGAACCAGGATGACTCGCAGGTCGTCGATGAAACTCCAGATCGACCTAGCTACTTTCTATATACATACACATCAGCAACGCTGTCTCTCTCTCTCTGTCTTCGAATTTTTCTTTGAAAGGAAAAACTCGAACTCCATGTCCTATATAATACTATATATAACCTGAAGGCGTGCATTCTCTGCAACCTAGACGACCGATTCTTTCTTATTGGGGCGGGGGTACGTTCTACCAAATGAATGTCTCGCCGACCATATCGAAAAAGGTTAACCAAGAACACCATCAGCCTTCAGCCTTCAGCCATGAACATTACCTCTGCCTTCTTGGTAATGGAGGCCTGGCTAGCTATTCTTCCCTCTCCCCTCCCCTGCACGCAAAAGGCATGCGTCTAAACAATAGTGTTTCGCCTTTCACTTTCAAGCTGGTAAGCAGCGGAGCACCGGAAGGGTAACCCACGGCCAGCTCCAGCCAGCCCCCAACCCACACCACCCACTAGGCCACTACACCACGCCAAAGCGTTTGCCACCACAGTCCCTACCGACGCGACAACACGCGCGCCACGTTCATCGGTCGTCGCACTGCCCATATATATACAGTACACAATACCACCGCAGCAATTTCTCCATGCGTCATGCGAATATACATGAGACGCGAGATGCATGATCGACCAACTTTCGGCTGTGCGGATGCCGGCCCATGCCGTGCGCGGTGGAGTGGAGAGAGCGACCCCGGCCGGGCAGTGAACAAACGTGCGACGGCCTTGCTGTTGCGTTGCACTGCGGCCGCACTGGAGCACGAGATGAGCAGAGCTTCGTCCAGCGGCGGAAGCCGGCAGCCTTTCCTCTGGAGTATATCCGAGACGCGCGCGCGCGCACACACAATTGCATGCAAGAAACAAAACATGGATGGATACAATGGCGGTACACGAACACGGCAGCAGAGCAAGTATGTAATGCAACAACAACGATGCGCCAAACAAACAAAGCTAGTACACCACGATCTCGCTAGATCTAGATTCTAGAGAATCCGAATGGAAGGGGAGTAGGAGAGCACCACCGAGTGATCGAGGGGGCGGGCGGCGGAAATTGGCGAAACCACTGGGCCGGCCGATGTCTGTTACTCTGTTTTTCCCAGCAGGCAGGACAGGACGCAGGAGAATCGGGTCCGGTTCTGTTCTGTTCTGCAGAGGACGGATTGGAACAGCAGCAGCCCGCCTCTCGTCGATCGGCGGCGCCCCGCCCAATGGCGCCGCGCCACCTGCCACGGCCACGCCGACGTGGCCGTCAGTCCTTTATCTGCAGCCAGCGGCCGAGCTGCGTCGGGTTGACGACGCCGGGGACGTGGGCCCCGCTCGCCATTAGCAGCCACGACACCTCCGCGTACCTCCTTTTCGGGTCCGGCTCGACCCGCGCCGGAGCCGGAGCCGGAGCCGTGGCTCCGCGGCTCGGCTCGATGCGCCGCCCCAGGAGCGTGCCGTGGGCGAGGAACTCGTGGGCCAGGTGGCCGGCCAGGAGCTTGTTGCCGCCGCCGCCGCCGCCGGCCGCGCGAGCCGGAGCCGGAGCCGGCTTCCACGGCTCGGCTTTAGCCGGCACCGGGAGCGGCTGCGCCTGGGCGGCCTGCAGCTCGCGCTCACGCTCCTTGCGCTTGCCGAGCGCGACACGCGCCGCCTCAAGCTTCTCGCTGAGCGACATATCGACGGCTATGCTTCACCTCTAGCCACGTCAGCGCGGAGCTGAGCCGTCCAAAAGGAAAGACGGAGGAGAGGCAGAGGCACAAAGTTTTTTCCCCCCTCCTGTGGTCTGCGGAGCAGGGGAAAGGGAAAGAAAAAGAGACAGGGCAGGGCACAAAGTAAGAACGGAGATGGTGGGACCCACGATGTGCAGGACCGTAATTTCACGAGGCAAAGGCAGGAGAGCAGCAGGGGAGGATACGGTGGGAGGGAACGAGAGAGGAGGAGGATAGAAGTAGCAGAAAAAAATCTGGTTTAGAGAGAAGGAGGGTATGAGGTGGGGGAAGCCCTACTATTTATATCATGCGGTGGTCAAGAGAACCCATGGATTGCGCCCTAATCACAAGAGTGCCACCGTGGTCTAGCGAGAAGGGTGCCTACGGAAGGGTAGGCTCGTAGTTTGTTGGAAACATTGCAGCAGTATGGGTATTTGGTCAGGCGGGAAGGTTAGCGCATCCCGGGAAACTCCGTCGGGAGTGTACGCGCGGGTCACGACGCTGGGCCCCGTCTGGGGGCCACCCGTCAGTGGTACGCAGGTAGGTTTGTTTGGTGTACGTGTTTTTTTAGAGGACAGTTCCTACAATATCCATTTCCTTCCGCTTCTTGCAGATCTCCGTCGTGGCGCCTGGAGCCGTTCATCCATGGAGATGGCCGGCGCCGCCGCCGCCGGTCGCTACCTTTTTTCCCGCCCGTGGGTCCACACGGGCCGCGGAGAGGAGGAGCCCGGGCCCCGGGGTGGTTGGCGAAGCCGGCTGCGAGGTGGGGCCGTGGGAGGGCAGCCGGGCCAGCATGTTGAGGGCCGACTCCTGCAGTCCCGGCGGTGAGGACCGGGAATAGATGGATTTTTAGAGGAGTCTTAGCAGGTCGGGTCACGCGTTCGCGGGTAGGACGAAGGAGGCGAGTCCGGCGACGGCATCGGAGAGCTTGTTGTAGATGGACATGGGGAGCGCAGGCGCGGAGGCGGCCGAGAGGAGCACGCGCGGAGCGTGTACTGCGTGGCGGGAGACAGCGCGGGGCGGGGCGATGACGATGAGGCGGCGATGGGCGCGGAGGGTGTGCCGGCCGGGGAGAGCAGCAGGAGACGAGGCTCAGCGCTAGCGCGTCCGGGTAGGACCGGGGTTGGGTAGGGGAACTGCTACTCCGCCTGCGACCTTGCCTCGTTGGCCGTAGAGGTGAGGTCCTCCAGCAGCGCCGCCGGGTCGGCGCCAGCACCACCGCCGTGTCCACCCGCGCCCGCGGATCCATGGGGCATGGAACGACGCGGGTGGAGGGGAGCGGTGAGGCGGGGAGGATTGGGTTGCGCTAGGGCGGCGGCCGAGCCGCTGGGCTGTACAGCGCCCGCCGCCTAGATGTTCTGCCCGCGAATATATCCGAGATTCCGTCCCATTCCTCTTCTCCTTGGCATCGGTCTTGTGTTCCCTCGGCAGAGGAGGCGACAGATCGGGAGTCGCCTTTGGTGGCTAGCCGCTCACCGCTGCCCAGCGTCTCCGCCTTCCGGTCAGGGCGCCTGCGCTAAGAGGGAGCCAAATCGATTCACCGACGCCACACTTACTCGTTCCCCACCGGCGGTCCCGGGCTGGCTCGTCTGTGCAGACTGAGCCACCCTGCCAAGGTGAGTACCCTATCAATCCTTGATGTGCCCATGCCTTACCATGAGGTTTTTACCTAGTATGTGTCGCAATCAGTTTAATCGCGTTACCTAGGTGCTCCTGATCCACTGTGTAGCAGGTTGGTTGACTAATTACCTTGTTATTAGTTCTTAATTTTATCGAGTATTTGCCTTGATTCCTAGGATTCTTAAGTTCAGAGGACAACTCAGTAGTACACACTGCAGGTAGTCATCTCTTCTCATCCCCCATCTGACCTTTGCAGATCCAATTTGCTTCCATTATCTATTTGTATAATCTGTTAGTGAGGCCAAATGATAATTTTTTCTAAATAATTGCTGTTTATCATTTTGGTCGATACGAAGAAGAAAACACATACTTGTGCTCAACTGATGCTACTTGTGGTTAATGGCTTATAATACATTTCTGATGTTAGTGTTGAGTATAGGTAAAAAAAGATGCCAATAATCCACCATGGCTGGTTCCTATTGGGGACAAATAACCTGGGAAATGAGTTATTAGTAACTCTTCTTGGTCCTTAATCTTGTTACTTTGCAGCTTTCAAACTCCATGGACTGAGAACATCGCGGCGAAAAACAAGATGGCTGTAGGTCTGGCATTTTTGGATTTCTAAAGCCTTCATGTAAAAACATTACTAGCTAAAATGTTTAATTCCTCCATAATTAGTGATACACTACACCAGTCATACTGAAACAGTAAAACCTACTACAATGTCATACAAAGCATGGAATTAGAAAAATTTCTAGTGTAGTTCAAAGTCGACATGGTAATTAGAACCATAAAAGTAGTGTATATTTAACATGGAAATCAATATGAAGTACAGTTTTAACACATTTTATTTGTGACATCTTTTTTTTTAATGGAAGGGCATTATCTCCTCTCTTTTTTGTATTTGCATTCTGAATGGATGTTTCACTCTGTTTGTTTTTATGTGACTTACTTATTAGGCATAAGACAACACTACAAAATAGTTCCCGATTAGATAAGCTCTCCATCGTTTGCAGCAATGCGTAACAAACTATTATTGTCAATGTAATTAGACTTTTCACTCACAAAAGGCTAGAATTTAAGCTGCAAATCCTTCTCCTAAACTGCTAGTTCATTAGAAGAATAGAATCGGTAAAGGGTATTAGAAAGCAAATGCAAAGAGATGGATGCTCTTGATGTCATACAAAGCTGTTCAGGGCTCACCCTGGGCGTTCGGTACTTCGGTACGGTTCGGTTCGGTTCTTCGTTACCTATGCAAATTCGGTTTCTCAGGAAACTGGTACCGATCGGTTCTTCAAAAAACTCGGTACCGAGGAAATTCGGTATCGGTAAATTCGGTTCGGTTTCGGTATTTACCGAACAGTACCGAATTGATCACAGATACATGTAATAGCAGGTTCAAAAGCTAATTTTGACATGATTTCATAGAGAATAATAGTGCAAAATACATATACATATAAAAGTCCACAAGACTATAAGTGTGAGTACCAAAAATACATAATATAATAGTCTATAATAATACAATCAATAATATAACAATACTCAAACTCATCACATTTATGGTAAATTCGGTAAGTTCGGTAAATTCGGTTCGGTTTCGGTATTTACCTCGGTAAATTCGGTTCCTGGGAACTCGGAACCGAACAGGGAACCGAATTTTTCGGTTTCGGTAAATTCGGTTCGGTTCTCGGTAAATTCGGTTCGGTACTCGGTTCTCGGTATTTCGTGCCCAGGGTTAGTTCAGGCTATGGACAACTCTCTATGGTGCATTTGCAGGCAGTTGTCGACTGTTTTATTTATTAGGTATGCATTTAAACTAAAAACTAGTAGATTTGTCATCTTAAGAAGAGGCATATGGCACTGTTTAGCAATCTGTAATATTAGTAGCCATTTTTAAACAAGCACACTTCAGTAGCACTAATTTGTGCAATATGTTTCAGGCAAAATGTGTTTTTACTTGATTTGCTAGCTTACTTGCATTGAGATTGTGTTCTGTTGAAGTGCCAATCTTCCCTTAACAGCTATGACTAAAATTGTTATACTGCTGCCTCAAATCCTTAAGTGTTACAATTCACATTGCTAGCTTCTCGTCTACAAGTAGGTATCCTACACCAAGCTGCGGTAAATTATGGGATGCCCATCATTTCTGGGATGCAGGGAATGAAAGTTGCATAGTGTTGATGTGTTTTTAGCTACTGTTCTACAAGTCTATTTGACATTTTGGCCTACTAAATGTTAGAAATTTGTTCTTAGGGCATGATAATCTACTGAATCAGGTTGAGTTTTACACATGTTCTCCCCTGTAGTTATCATTATTCTTTCTGCATAGAAATGTGTTCTCTATTCCCCCACCTTGCCCACTGCTGTCATCCAATTCGCAGTTTTCTCCTTTTTTCATCCTTATTGGACAGCAGAAATTGTTTATGTGCTTTTCGCAGTTTGATTCCATAGGACACGCAAAGGGCATGGGCCAAAATCCAGGACAGTCCGACAGAGAGGATGCTGGCGTATTGTGGAGAGGCAACCACAGCAAAGGGTGATGGCGGCCAACAAGAAAGGCTGCAGATGGTGCAGCGGGAGGGATCACCATCAGATCTGCGTTTTTGCCACTTTGATCATTTGTGTGAAAACTCTGTTATTAGTACTGGAATAACATTTGTTACGTCAACAAATATTGCCGCCAGTTTTTTGAAATCATGTGGAACAAAATCAGCTCTAGTAGATGGCGTCTGCTTGCTGGCTGGCTGCACTAGCTACTAGGCACTGTGCTGGCTGTAGCGGCTGTTGTCTGGCTAGCAGCCAGCATAACTGTTAACTGATCACAGCCGAAGTAGATCAATTCGGTTCTGTTCTGCCCCGCTCGCTGGTTTGATTGTACCCTGCTGCGTTTACACTTTATGCACGCACTTGCATGCTTGATTACTAAAGAACGAGCAATCTGATCTTTAAAACTGCAGCTACCACCACAACAATCTAGAGGAGACTTGGAGTGTCAGCTCTGGCTGCTTCGCACCAATGTTCAATCGAGAACAACTCGAGTATTTGGTCTCACGAGATTATCTTGCACGGTATATTAGCCTCACTAGCAAATATGTCTGTTCGTTGCAACGGGAGAGAATAAGTTATCAAATTTGTAATGGAAAAGGAGAAGATAAATTATCTGTGTGTATATCCTTTTATAAATTTAGAAGCTATAAATATATCATAACTTCAATTTTATACTATGTATGCTTTGTTTCACAGTTAAATATCAAGTTTCATGACTTTCGTTGAGGATCTTTAGTTCAAGTTGACAAGAAGTCAGTTGTCGCTATGTCAAATACTGGTCTTCCCATCGATAATTATGACGGTTGACCCCTCTAGTTTCGATGTCGCGGGACTTGTCAAGGGTTGCATTGGTGTATGCATATAGTCGAGACACAAATTTATTTAGAGCAAACTAACCACAAATACCTCAAGAGATTAGTTCGCATTTGATTAGTTAGATCATCAGTTCAACCAAGTTCTTATAAGTTATGTTCGTAATCAAAACTGCATCAATAACTTGATGATAAAAACTTTTATCTTTCAGGAAAAAATAAAGGTTTAAAGACCTTTCTTTATTCTTTGGTTTTCATATTTATTTATTGGAATGTGATGAATCAAAAAGATATAAACGATAAAAGTGAAAGTGCAATGAAAGAAACAGAGATGACCAATGTGCCTGAAGTAGATGATGAAACATTCTGAATAGATACTTGCAACATATGAACACCCAGATCTACTTTTGCAATATCCCTATCACGCACTTAAGGACTGCCTTCACTGCGGGTATCGTCTACACCTCATAAACACTTTCAACATGAAAGCACTTCTTGCAACATACGCCTGAAGTAGGTGAAATATTTGGAACATTCGCTTACAACATATATGTATAGCCACTGCAACAATACAACATTCAGACAAAACACTTGCAACATATGTCTGAAGTAGATGAAACATTCTGAATAGATACTTGCAACATACGTGTATAGCCATTGCAATATACGAACATCCAGATTTGCTTTTGCAACGTCTGTATCATGCACATAGGGACTACCTTCACCTGCGGGTACCATCACCTACTCATGAAACACTTTCAACATGAAAGCACTACTTGCAACATACGTCTAAAGCAGATGAAACATTTGGAACATATGCTTGCAACATATGTGTATAGCCACTGCAACATATGCAACCTTCAGATAAAACACTTACAACATATGTCTGAAGTAGATGAAACATTTTGAATAGACACTTGCAACATACGTGCATAGCCATTGCAGCATCAAGATCTTTTTTTGTAACATTCATATGGAGCACTTGCAACATACATCTGGAACATCTGAAACACTTGACACATATGTTTACAACATACACTTTTAGTGCAACATGGCCAGGCCACATGACGAATCGACGCGGTGGAGGCGGCCCTGCGAGAAGGCCGCAGCAGGCGAGGCATGCGATGGCGGGGGCGAATCCATGTGGGACGAAGCGGGCAACGGCGCATGCGGGCGGGGCATGCGGAGCGAGCGGCGCGGACAAGGCATGCGGAGCGGTCCGTCCATCCGGACGGACGACCGCTTCGTAGCATTACCGTTAAAGACAGTGTATGATGAAATTTTGGCATATCGTTGACTATGGTTAATCAGGAAAAATAAATTATTAAGCTGGCCATACAAATATTTTATATGTGGCTCTAACATATCAAGGCACATACGAAAATGGTTGCTATTTATGTTGACTATACAAAGTTGACTAGCAATATGACGAGGCTCTTGTATATTTGTGGTCTATAATTATTTTTGGACCACAAGTATTTTTATGCACATGCATGCAAGTATAGATGATAACCACATGTACACGTTGCTCTAGCTGCTCTAGCTGGTCATTCAGCATAGCTCTCCATGCATATCAATTATGTCCTCTTCTGATATATATGTATGTCACGTATTTACGTTCTAAACTTCTCTGTACATATGTACATAGACATATTTGTCAATCCGATAGCCTGTGGATTAAAAAAAAATACGGACGCACAGGGCGGTCCGTCCGGACGGACACGGACGCCCGTTTCCTATCATTATTGTTTTCTTTACCTTGCATTCGGCGTCCGTTTTCTATCAATACGTACGTGTCCAATTGACTATGGCTGATCTTTCCTTTGGGTACGTGACTCTATCTGGAATTACAAGAGACCAATTAATGAGTCCTAATAGAATACGACAGCTCCTTAATCAATTCTTGTGTACTTCGTATATATGTCCTAGCTTCCCTTGTATAAATGTACGGCCATGCACCACGCAGATAAGTAAATAACTCTTAACTTTCCTTCCTTGTATATATTACTTTGCGTCAGCTAAACCGCATAGAGTCCAAAACGGTTGACCAACGTGAGGGTACATTATGAGAATCGGACTCCGTATCATCGCTAGACGCGCGTTGTTCTAAACGACTTATGTGTCCGGATCACATACAGTCATACACGGCCCGAAACATTTTGGAATCGGACTCTGTATCACCCTAGATAAAAACTATTCTAACTCGTTTGAGAATGGGTTATATACATAAGTCCGAACAAAAGAAACTCTCCATTGTGCAGTAGTTAGAGGAAGACAGACCAAAAAATGGATGGAAAAAAAGTTGGCTGAAATTTTGCCTCTTTATTATTAGGTATAGATATAGAAGTAGAAAAAATATGAGTTGTTGAAGCATTCTTTTTATCTAGGTGATGCATGTTTAGGTTATGACAGTTGTCAACTTATACATCTTATTATGGTCCTTTTTTAAAAATTCTTTTTTGCTGAATGAAATTGTATCAACTACAATATATTTATAAGGTTTTCCATGTTATATTATTTCGTTCAAATGTTAGGTGCCCATAGCAATGCAAGGACCAATACCAAGTTATTAGCAAAGTATACACGAAAGTTAGAAACACCAAGGGGCCGTTTGGAAGACTAAATCGGTTCTGATTCTACAAAGAAAAGAAACAGCAAGAACGGTACCAAACACGACTCGTTCGGTTGTTGTGGATTCAGTCCCAAGAATGATTCTAGATGGAATTGGTTCACTAACTTGTAGCCCAACCTTCTTGTCGGACAACCAACAGTTGGTGTCCTTCCTCAACGGCGCAGATCACAGCAACCCTCCAATGTGGAACATCAAGGCCTTCACTCAAAGCTTCATCAACAAATGCTCAAGATGCAACGGCAGCATCTTCAAGATTGACAGAAAGATGAACATCACGGCTCATTTACTTGCTGCTCAAGCTTACAAATTGTCACCGCAAAAAGGCCTCATCTGCAAGTCCAATGTAGCAATGCAAATCATGTAAACAGGTGTCCTGTAAAGACAGCCTTGCAATCTGTAATAGGTGATCTTTTCACCAACATTGCAGCAAGATGCTGCTAATAAAAGCTTGCTCCTTATCCAAAAAAAAAAGCTAGAATAGTTCCTGGGCCAAATCCAAGGTAACTGAACGCAGCCCAACGGAGAAATGTTCAGGCATGAAATGGTATGGAATGATTCGCGTTTTCTTCGTTGGAGCTCGAAGCGCGGGAAGGTTGGTTTCACATGAATTGTTGTAGTTTCGCTACTGTGTATTGATAATTATACAATTTTCAGTTATAATCCTTTTTTTTTTCCGAACCAAGGGCATCCTCCATTTCCATTACTGAAGCAACGGAAATACAACATTTTTTATAATCCTTTCTTAGTGCAACAAGTTAAAATGGGTTGTATTGATGTTTTTCTTCACCCACAAAAAGTTCATAATTTTTTGAAGTGTATTTTGAATATATGATATTTATAAGAAAAAATATTTTATTTGGGAATTAGAATCTAAGCTAACCTTTGAAGGTTTTGTAAAATAACTCTGATTCATCATCAAAACATTTTCTAAAAGAATATGAATCTAAAATATTTCTATGAGAATTTGGATCCCTACCTAACACACCCTGAGCACGTCCTCAATAGTGTTGAAGACCTAGCTAACTGAGTTTGGGGGTGAAATAATAAATAAAACAAGCAACCTCTAAAGGTGAAAGAAAAAACAACATGCATGATAGGGCAGTTGGGCTGTGTTCGAGACCATCGCTTCAGTGTTTCACTCCTTGCGTTTTTCTGTACTCTCCCACCTCCACACCAGCCAAAAATGACCTCAACTAGCGACCTAACTATCCCGTTGGAGATGCCCTAATTGTGTTTGACTTTGGCATTCCATCAAAGCAACCCCTTTGGCAGGGGCGAAGCTAGAGCAAATGGATGGGGGTGCATAACTTCATCATGAAATAAAGTGACTCATATGATCAAACAAATAGCATAACTAATTCACAATTTTAATATCAAAATTCAACTTCCAGTAATGCAATGTCATTTTGGTCAAACATAAGCAAAATGGGTAGGGGCAAGGGCAATAACACTCACCATTCATAACAAAATAAAGACAGAGACAATATCGGTTGGTATTAAACTCGGTTTCCAATTTCAAATTCCAAACATCCAAACAACTGCATTTAGTGGTAGACAACACCAATTCCAAATTCTGTGGCTGAATACCTACATCCAAACGCAATGTCAACAATTTGGTGAATATGATAAAAATACAAAAACCAGCAACGTGCACCATTAAATTGTACGCAGGAAATTCACAAAGTCGGTAGCTCAGGACTAACCAACTAATAAGAGTATGTCTACGGGGTACTCTAGCATTTTGGAGGCCGAAAACACTCGATTTTTTTTTCCTTCACGACTTCTTCCTCCTCAAGCCTGACGCACCGCTGCGTGATAGGGTCTTGTCAAGCTCTGCCACCGCGGCCGCGGAGCTTCAGCGAAACCCTACCGCGCCCGTGGCGGCCTCCTTCTTCCCCACCCCGCCACCGTCATGGCCATGAGAGCCCTCGTCCCGACTTGGCCTGACCGCCTCCTATGCCGTCAGAATCCTAACTGTCTCCCTCCTGCCATCCCCACCGCCTGGCCGGCCTGCCCCCCTCGAGCCCCTTAGCCCATCGGAGTTGGAGAAGAAGAGAAGGAGAGTCCAGAGATGGAGAAAAATGAGAGAGAGAAAGGAATCGTGTTGAGAGGGAAAAGAACACACGAGCGTCATTTAGCTTTTATCACAAATAAAAAACCGTTTAACAAAAAATCGTGGGCGATCGAGCTGGAGAAATTGAGTCTCCCGAGCGCTCGAGTCTCCCCTTGCGATGCGATAAGTAGTCCGACCTAGTACGATCGCGATAAGGAACGCCGCTACTCACCGACTGATACAGCGGGACTCTCGTAAAAGGTTTCCATATTCATCCCTATTCCCTACTCGGACTCGGGCACGCGTTCCACGCCCAGGAGCCACGATATTACGGCCGCAGGCACCGACGACGACGTTCGGTGCGGGGAAAAAATGTGCCACGACCACCAGTAACCGCCGCCACTGCCACCACCGCCGGCCGGGCTACCCAAAACCCACTTCGCATCTCGCATTCTCGCGTCAGATCTCAGATACATCCCCGAAGTCCACGGCGTGTGCGTCATGGCCGCCGCCGACGACTGGCGCTACGTGACCAACCGCTGCGAGGCTGACGAGCGCGGCTACGCCGGCGATAACCGGAGGTCGGTTTGGGCACAGTGGGGAACGGGCCGAAACTCCGCGTCTGCCCACCGTGGCGGCGATGATGGTCTTCGTCCCTCCGGCGCGCGTCCGCCGCAGAAACGCCGACACGGAGCAGGTGATCTCCCCAAGCCTGTTCATTTTGTCTCGGCGGCCGTCTCGTCGTCCGATGAGCATGGGGATTCTCGTAATCTCGCATCGTCCTCGTCTGTGGATACGGCTCGGCAGCCCACGTCGCCGCCGCCGGAGCCGGGGAGCCTTGCGTCCAACGCGGTGGTGGCGCAGATGATGAAGCGCATGAACTACAAGGAAGGCAGCGGCCTCGGGAGGCACGGGCAGGGGATCATCGCTCCCATCGAGGTGGCCCTCCGTCCCAAGAACGCCGGCCTCGGCAGCGTCGAGAGATCCATCATCGGCGGAGCGGACGGGCTGCCGCCACCCAGCGACGAAAACTGGCCCAAGTGGGACGAAGCCGGAGGAGCGAGGAAACGGAAGCGCGATCGGGACGTCGTCGACGACAAGATCCTAGCCAGACGTCTGGAGGAGAGCGCCGCCGAGGCCGTCGTGCGTGTGCAGAAGGCACTCGCGCGGTCGGCCCGGTGGTCGTCGACGTCGGGTGGCCTGCTAGGAGACCTGAGACCCGGGGACGAGATGCCGGCGGCCGCGATCACCAAGGCCATGAAGTGGGTGCAGGAGCGGAGCGCGTCGGGGACGCTCACGACGGGCGAGCTGATCCGCGAGTTCACAGCCTTGAAGGAGAAGTGTCCCCGGGAGTACACGACGTACCGCCTCGCGGACACAGCGCGCGCGATCGTGGCGCCTCTGCTGCGCGCGGTGTTCCAGCGGTGGGAACCGCTGGAGGACCCGTCGAGCGGGCTGGAGGCGGTGACCACGCTCAAAGACATCCTCTTAGACGACGGGTCGGCCGTCTCGCCGTACGGAGCGCTGGTCGACGACGTGGTGGTGGGTCCCGCGCTGGCATCGGCGGCCGAGACGTGGGAGGCCAAGGACCCGGAGCCGATGATTCGGTTCCTGGAGACGTGGGGTGACGCGTTGCCGCTCCCTGCCATCCAGCGCCTCCTGGAGCAGGTGGTCATGCCGAAGCTGTCGGCCGCCGTGGAGTTGTGGGAGCCGCGGTGGGAGCCTGAGCCGTGCCACGTCTGGGTGCAGCGGTGGATCCCGCTCCTCGGGCGCTGGCTCAAGCCGCTGTACGTGACGGTGCGGCACAAGCTTGGGAAGGCGCTGCTGGGATGGCACACGGCGCGCGCCTTAGCTGACTACGACATGGTGTTGCCATGGAAGGAAGCGTTCGGGCCGGAGGCTTGGGAGGAGTTCGTCGGCCGGCACGTCGTGCCGTACCTGAGGCAGGGCCTGCAGGCACTGCGCGTCACGCCGCCGAAGCAGGAGGACGGCGGGTTCGCCGGGGTGATGAGGTGGGCGTCCGTGGTGTCGGTGCAGGACATGGCGCAGCTCCTGGAAGAGGAGTTCTTCGGCAAGTGGCAGGACGCGCTGTGCCGGTGGCTGTGGGCTGCGAAACCCACGGTGGGGGAGGCCATCGCATGGCACGAAGGGTGGAAACGGCTCTTGACGCCGGAACTGCTCGCCGAAGAGCGTGTTAGTGTGCCTATCGAGTCTGGTCTCCAAAAGATCAACCGTGCGGCGCAAGGACTGGAAATTTATCGGCGTGAGCGGAGGCAGCACGCTAGTGAGGCCCACTCTTGCTGCTCTAGATCGAGACGGCGTGCGGTGGTTAGTAACAGAACCAATAAGCGCCACTGGTGATCAACGCGAAAAAGACTAGGAGATGTGAAGTCCCTTCTGTGTGTTCTGGATTCAGGAAGATCCGAGATGTATGTATGCACTACTCTCTCCGCTCGAAATTCTAAGTCGATTTGGCTTTCCTAAATACATAGCTTTTACTACATGTCTAGCTATGTATTTAGAAAAGCTATAACGACTTACAATTTAGAATGAAGAGAGTATTATGAATTAAGCTCGGATATGTTAGTTCATGCTGCTTTAATATTCATTACTGTATGTAGTTTTTTTTTTTGGGATGAAGTATGTAGCCATGTTGGGATGGACAGAGTACTATGTTGGGGCAGATACTTATGTGGTGAACATCCCATATTGGTTGGTTTGGTTTCGTTAAATATTAGACTGGAACTCCATGATACGCTCTTGACCAACATCTTATACATGCAGTCAAATGATAAATCATCTTTTTCTTTGTTCATTTTGTGCAATGCTATGCCAATTTTGAATACAGATTGTTTGAATGTAAATTTCTCTTCATCACAAGATACATTTTTGTACGCTGAATATCAGAATGCACATAATAACAGGAACATACGAGGTAATGTATGTGTATCACCAAAATATCTGAGTGTACATACAGTTACCAGAAGAGAAGTACCGCATGGAGCAACCCTGACACCAGCCGGCTTTGGTTGATCCAGCCATCCAGGTATATATATGTATGTGTATTGCTGAAATATCAGAGTGTACATACAGTTACCAAAAGATAAATACAGGATGGAGCAACCACTGACACCTGTTGACTTGGGTTGATTTTACTTGCCATACAACATCAGCTAATCAGAATTCGAGTCTTAGATTGAAAAACTTAAGCGTTGGTTACTGGTCTGAGCTGCATTATCCGGATCTCACCAGTTCACCACCTGAGGATCCTGGTTTGTCCATCACGCCGATCTCATTATCAGTCTATGCAAATAAGCTCAATCTCTTCTGGCTGATCCATTTGAACCCAAACTGGTTTACAGGATAAAAGCTCAATATCTTCAGGTTGTCCAGCATGGAATGATACATCTTTACTGGTCTCAGCTGAAATTGATAAACACAAATGAAAGCAAGCTCTGTTAAATGTCCTGAGTTGACATAAACAATACTAGGTGCCAAATATATTCTTCCTATTAAAGAATAGGCAAATTCGTTGTCGTTAATGCATATGCATGCCGAAAATGAAAAAGAGCCGACAAAGGAACAAGTATCTGTGGATGGAGCTACCTTCAGAATGATGTACATCGGTTTGTCCAGATGTAAGATCCGTAAATGCAACAAAATTGCAATTGCATTCATGTGTTCGTCCCACACACCTTAAAAATGTCCAAGTTGTCTACAATACATAGCGAGCATGGATGTTTCAGAATCTGTTACATCAAATGACAATTATATTTGGTATATGTAATTTAGTGGTCACATGTACCTGACTATCTTGAACAGACAAATTCTGAAAAGGCAATACTTGACACCCTGAAAACTTATGTAGCTGCCCTTCCTGTTTCAATCTAAAACTGTGAAGGATTGGATTCAGGATCTTTTTCACTGATACAAGTTTCTTGTGACAACGGAGTTCTAATGTCTCAATATGAGAAAATATTCGGAGCTGCATTATTTGACTAACACACCAGCAACCCTCAATTTTAATACATTGGAGGGATGGGAAACTTGGCAAGTTGAGTAGATTCTCACAATTCTTTATGCGAAGATTTTGCAGTGCCTGGAGCTTGGGCAGCCTGTTCAGTTTGCTACATCTCATGATGGTGAGATGCTGAAGACAACGGAAGTCTGTGGCCTCAATCTCATCCCATAGCTCCCAGGAATCCATGTTCATGAACTTCAGTGTCTCCAGTGTAGGAAAGGCTCTGCTGGTGCTGGATCTACAATCACCACAGTTAGTTTCGTCATGGCCAGGAAGCATTCGTCCCACATGCTTTATGCTGGTGAGCGAATTGATTGAAAGATGTTTGAGACAAGGTAACCGACCAAGAGAGGGCAGTTCTTTACAGTTCAGACAATCTTTTAGTTCTAAAATGGACAAGCTAAACATATACTCATTCCCCAGCCATAAAGGAAATCTGACACCACAAAAGCCTCTGATAGTCAATTCCTCTAGATCAGAGTGAGGTTGAAGACTATCCAAAACAGAGGATGCATCATCAGAAAACATGGAGTCGACGCAAGACCAGTGGAGAATCAATTTGCGCAATTCAACTTTGTTCTTCATGCTAGCTTCAGGAGTAATTTGTGCACTTGTGATATTCTCTATTCCTGAGATGCATAGCTCTCCCTTAAGCTTATTCAAGTTAACCAAGTCAGCAATCCCACAGCTGCCTGAATCACTTCCGACCTTGATCACATGCATTGTCTGTAGGTTTGTTAATTCACCAATTCCACAT
This sequence comes from Saccharum spontaneum, assembly GCA_022457205.1. Classification (NCBI taxonomy): domain Eukaryota; kingdom Viridiplantae; phylum Streptophyta; class Magnoliopsida; order Poales; family Poaceae; genus Saccharum; species Saccharum spontaneum. The sequence continues at coordinate 8,815,017 of CM039588.1, read as the reverse complement.
GGCATGCACATATTCCAGTTATCCATGGATGGCAGTTCCAGATGCCTTAGATTAGCGAGGAATTTGATCCCCTGAGGTAATTCACCAAGGCTATTGCAGCATTTGAGACTCAACGAATGCAACTTGAAGAGTGCGCTTATTGACTCTGGTAGGCATTTGATTTTGGTATTTTCAAGACTGAGGTACCTAAGGTGTATCAATTCACCAACAGAGTGTGGCAGGTGCTCTATGTTGGTATTACTCAAGTCGAGAGCCCTCAAAGACCCAAGAAGCCTGAACAGGCCACTTGGGAAGTTTATGTACAAAGTATTTCCTTCACTCTTGAAATCATTCTTTTGAACAATCAATAATGTTCGCAGGCCAGGGGTAAGAGATTCTTTCAGATATTGGTTATGGAGTGCATAGAATTGCACAATTTCATTCGAGTGGTCCTCACTTGGAGCTAAGGATAAGTGTCTAGCATCTTCTTCTACATTGCTGAATGTAGATTTCTCTATCCTGGAATATTCTTTGGCTGATACATATTCAGCAAGCTCATGATAGAGGTCATGCATGACAAACCTGTTAGAAGAAAAAAATATTGTAGTTCTATAAATTATCTCAGAACAACATAAACACACACGTAATATTGTTACAAATAGTTGTCATCACCAAAAATGAGCCAAAAAAAAAATCAATATGCATTACTGAGGTTGGTGATATTCTAATGCCATTAATTTAGTTAAATAATGGGAGTCACAAATCAGTAAAAATCACAGGATTTAACAAGCAAACCAAAATGTTTACTATGTTATTGGATTGGAGACAACCAAAATCTGGAAGAAAGCCAATAGCAGCTGCATTGTTCTCTTAGAATCACTGAAGAAACAACATTAGAAACTACACAAAGTTCACAAGGCAAGGCATGGTAGTTGCATATAACTCCCTACTTCCGTGACAGCCAGTAGAAGTAATCAAGAGTCAAGATGCATTCACATTGAGGAAACATCAACATATTATCCTATTATAACAAGTGAACCTTACGTAAAAATATATGAATGGAAGATAAAATAGCGCCAATGTTCTTGGTTGTGTAATCATGTTGACGCTAATAGTATATTCATTAATATTTGGGGTTTACACATTTAATATGTAATGTGTTAATTTTCTAATCTATTCCTTATCTTTCTGTATAAAAGAATAAGCAAGACATCAATGATTGCACAATGAACACCTCTTATAACGACACAAATATATATCAAGATTTGCTAGCAAGACATCAATGATGTGTTTTAACTCTTTGATCAATTTTTTTTGCAACACTCTACTCCAAACATCTATTAAGTGGCATTTCATCCATTTGAAAGTTGCTCCGCCACCTTCATTAGTCAGTTTCTGATATGTATCGCACATTAACATGCAACCTAAACACCGGCTAGATACATTGGATGTAGACATTGATGTATGGGCACTAGTACGATGTACAACAAAAGTATGCACCATCACCAACAGTTGAGTTCATGCACAACTTAGTTCAGCTTTGAATCATATGTAAGATGACTATTACAATTTACGATAGCGACGACTATCACATAACAGCTATGATTAGCAAAAGGCAAGCTATTAATACTGAAATTGATTGTCACAGTTAAGAGAATGGATTGCCACTAACTTGATTTTGTGTTCAGAACCAGATTCTCAACTTCATGCTTGGCACTTCAAGAATCATTGATGAAATTTCTAAAATGAACAATGTTTACCTCTCATCATTGTATGGTGACCTCAGAAGAAAGAAATTCTCCACAAGGTCATCAAAATACTTGCACGCAACATCTTCAGCATGACGTTCTTTGTCTGCTTCAATAAAGCCTTGCGCCAACCATAGACGGACCAGCTTGTCTTTTCTAAACAAATACTCTTTTGGGAATAGCGAGCAATAAGAAAAACAGTTTTTCAAGTGCTTATGCAGGCTACCGTAGCTCACAAGAAGAGCAGGAAGGGCCTGCCCAACCACTTCACTGTTCCAAAAATCGCTCTGCTCAACAGCCTCCCAATGATTCCTATCAATTGCACTGGATAAAACATGACCAACTGCATTTGCAGCCATCGGCAAGCCTTTGCACCTTGCCGCAACCAATTTACCAATGGGGATAAGGTTGTCATCGATAATACTGGGATCACGGCCTCGCAAGGCAGCATCTTGGCAGACAGACCAGCAGCTGGTATCAGACAGGTACCCCAATTGGTGTATCTTCAAAGCCATCATCTTGGCAACTTTAGTGCTTCTAGTGGTCACTATAATTTTGCTCCCAGGAGCAGCACATTTCAGAGGCATCTGCAAGCTCACCCAGCGGTCTTGGCTTTCATCCCACACATCATCAAGAACAAGCAAGAACCGCTTCCCATTCAGCTGATTAGTGATGACACGATGCATCTGGTTCATGTCGGCGAAGTCACAAGGGGACTCCGTGGCCTCTTCGGCGAGTTTCCTTGTAAGCTCCAAGACATTGAACTCTTGGCACACCCATACCCACATCTTAATGTCAAAGTTTGAGCTGATGGCTTCGTCATTGTAGATGTGCTGTGCTAAACTAGTCTTGCCAACACCGGCCGGCCCAACGATGGGAACAACAGAATAGACATCATAGCAATTAGCTTCGCCAGATAACAGCAGCTCAACGACCTGCCTCCTGTCTCGCTCCCTTCCGTGAAGCCGGCATTTCATCAAGCCGCTGGTGGGCGTCATGGGGCTGACCTCGTGCCGCCTCTCCCCATCGCCGCTCCTCAGCCGGAGCGCCTCCCTGTCCCTCGCGATCTCGTTGTACCGCTCCATGATCTTGGCGATCTTGCGGCTGAGGCGGTCGGGGGAGGAGGAGTACATCAGGCTGAGCTCGCGCTTCCGCTTGCCGGCGCTGGCGCGGAGCAGATGGGCCTTGAACCCCTCGAGGCGCGCCGCGCGGAGCGCCTCGAACTCGAGCTCCTCGAGCACGTCCTCGGCCGCGTGCTCCAGGTCCCGGAGCTCCCGGAGCCACAGCGCGACGAAGTCGTCAGCGACCACCCGGTCCTCGGCGGCCCGGAGCGTGGCGCGGATGCGCCGGAGCCTGGACCTGAGCTTGTCGAGCTCGCCGTCGTCGACCGCGCTCGGCTCGGAGGAGGGCCCGAACTTGTGCAGTAGCGGCGCGGCCAGCCGCTTGGCCCTGAAGGTGAAGTCATCCAGGAAGTTCCGCAGGTCGTCGACGAGCCTCCCCTCGCCTCGCGCCGCTTCCATGGGGGGAATCTGCTGGAGCTCCGAGCTGAGCCTGTGACTAGTTTGGTTGACCAATTATTATTATTATTTAGACGAAACATGTACTAGTACTAGTCCCGTTCCCGTGCATCCCGTGCAGGAGCATGGACAGCGTACTCGAGGGCCGTCGAATCGCTAGTTGACACTGACACCAGACTGCTGTCAGTGACAAGGCGTCTGGTGACGTCGACTGCAGAGAAGAACCAGCGTATCTGCGTATGAGCACGACACCACAGTCCACGGTTCACTGAGCAGTGAACGGAGAGCTGGAGAACCGGGAACCGGGGGTGTTGGGGCGCATTGGCTCGGCATTGCAACAATGGAGGCGAACGTTCAGCAGTGGTTTCAGGTAGAAGAAAAGCCACATCGATGGAGCAGCACAGTAAGCCAGTTAGGGTGTGTTTAGTTCGCGAAATTTTTTGGTTTTGACTACTGAGTGTTTAATCATAAACTAATTAGACTTAAAAGATTTGTCTCGTGGTTTTCTATCGAACTGTGTAATTAGTTTTTTTTCATCTACATTTAATGTCTTATGCATGTGTCAAACATTCGATGTGACGGAAAATCTTAAAAAAATTTTAGAACTAAACATGGCCTTAATCTTTCAACGCAAGCAGTAAAAGAGCAGCTCAAACTTCAATTATATTATATATTAATTTATTTTGTTGTATTGAGACCAAGTACTCTCAGCTTTAGCACCTGCTGCAGCGATCGTACGTCACCGAGCAGTCACTCTCGCGCTTCAACGCTTGCTTGGGTGTTGTCCTCGGCCTTTTGTCAGAGGAGGCCAACGCTGCTTTTGCAAGAGTCTCTGTAGCTCTACGAGACCACTAGCACAGATGACATGGATACTCAAGGCCGAGGTGGAGTTTGGGGCAGCACGCCAGCTGCAGCACGCGCTGCACACGGTGACCCGAGTGGCAACAAGCCAACAAGCTGCACCAAAGTCCAAACGTGCTGCACCCGTTAGACGTTCGTAGTCTGCCACAGCCCACAGTTCCACGCGGAATTTTGGTACTCTCTTGGTTTTCCATGGTCGCTAATCGGCTAGACTTGAGCCAAGTTACCAGGGAATCTTTTTTTGGTGTGGAAGTGGAACCTGCGACCACGACCATGCTCGCTTCGGTCGCCCGACCAGCGGCAGGGCCTCGGGGAAGACGGCGTGTGGCCACCCTCCTCCGACGTTGGCACCGACTCCGAGAAGCAATCCTCGGTCCTCTGATTCTCGGCCGTCGGTGACATCACCACGAGGCTTCAAGATGGGAATGGGCCGGCCCGGACCTGGCCTTGGACCTGGCCCCATGGCCTCAAGGCCAATTTGCAAGGCCACGGGCCGACCCAAATTTTCCAAAGCCTTTGGCCTCACTGGCCCAATGGGTACCCTGGGGCCGACCCAAAAATATTATCACCTTGTTTGTAATCATACACTTAAACAAGTAATTGGACATACTTTGTTTGCATTTCTACAATATTTTTGGAGTGTAGCAAAAACACATCACTTTTGTTTACACATCAGTATTACTGACTCACGTTTTAAGGTTCCATCAGCAAGACAGTGAACAACCTGGGCTTCATATCACAACAAACACCCGGAGCTGACTGATCATATCACGGCAATTGCAAAAATACCAGGGGCATAGAAAACTGTGACATTACTAAAATACCGGAGCCAGGCAAACAACCTAGGCTATAAAACTATTAGCATATAGCAAGCTAGCAAAGATGAAACCGTGTTTGAATGACGACCGAAGAAGCAAATATGATAACATCATCTAAGAATCTAATTTCAGTACAAGACAACAGATAATTTCTCTTCGCAACACAGGCACCACAGGCACAGATGCAACACAGGCACCAAAAATGTCTCAACTCTTCGCAAGACCCCCTTTAGTCATCTGAGTCTTCATCTGCATGGTCTCCCTTCAGTGAGGTTCTAAGTCTTCATCTGCATAAATAAACAAATAATTTCAGTAGAAGACAACAGCATGCAGCTACTTGAGAAGCGATACATCGTGCTAAGTTTATCATTTGTTAAACCAGTGCCTATACTATGATCAATAGCTCATCCAAGAAAATAGAAAATTGGTTTCCTAAAGATTTAAAAGCTTATCATTATAGAAAACAGTAACTAAAGTGACTACAACAAGTGATACATCAACATATATATACTGGAATCTGATCCCAAACTACACTAACAAATTGTGTATGGATAGCTCCCAAACAAATTAACTTGTGTGACCAACCCTAATTAGGTTGAACATGGAACGACACCTGAGATCTCAATCCCAATAGAAGAATAGGCAGAAACCTGATATAACCAAAACTCCAAAAGGTTTGTGCCAATCACATGTTAAAATAAATGAATTGACGAAACCACAGTTAAAACATCAACCAAAGTCATCACAGGCATATCAGTTATACTCACTCAAGTGCTGAGGACCTACTAAACCTAACAATCTAAGCAATTCGAATCCTAGTCAAACCAGGAATGAGACTCATAAACACTCATGGACAGTTAAAATAAATGGTGTACCATGCATTCAACATTAGCTCCCCACCGCATGAACATGAAACCATAAATATACTAGATAGCAGATGCACTAATCACCTAATCAAATGACCTAGCCAGAAGCAGCACGTGCTTTGGCTGGAAGGGTCAGATGCCCTCCCTTCGCCCAAACAATACTTTTGCGAACATCCATTTTAATCCCATAAAGCCCGCAAGCAATTTAGTGCATTTGAGAAGAAAATATAAAGCATACCAAATGTAGTGCCATCAATCTCAGTACAATACAAACAACAGCACTAGGTCACAAATTGCCACAAGGCTCGCCTTGTCACAGTGTTCAGTCAACTCAGCGGCGAACAAATGCTAGTGAAAATTTGAGCACAATTATTTGCTACCATACAATGCCTAGGACACCTTGTCTTCCTCTCCAGGTGGATCAATGGTGGAACAAGGGTGGCTCTAGATTAGAAAATGGTAAGACAGGCTGCCTTTAGTAGAGGAAACAGTGGATACTTATAGACTAAGTATAGATCACGCTGCTGTACAATATGTTACTCATCGTAAGGCTAACAGGTCCACATGTCAAGAAGACAGTGGTGACTGGTGACACATATAAAGAAAATAACAGTTATCAAACAAAAGTGTTTGAGTTCAAAGTCTCTAACTAAAGCAAATGGGTCTTCAATAACAGTTATCAAACAAAGCAGACATTTACATTGACGAAGATGCTAGTATTTGAGTTCGTGTTTCAACAAACAACAGAAAGATAATCACATATTTGAAGAGTGCAAATACCTTCCACAGACAAGATGATGTCATGAATTGATTCCAATGACCGTTCAGTGCCAGCTGCATAAAACAAGAGAGGAGTTGATTTTAATTAATTTCATGATTTTGTATACTTGAAGCATTAGTGAGAATTTTGAGAACATGTCTTCTATGTGTTTACCTGTGGCCCTGATCCAGTCTTGTAAACACACTAAGGCTTCAACGGTAGCTGGGGTCAATCGACTTCGAAAATCTGATATTATTCTTGATCCGGTGCTGAAAGCGGACTCAGATGCTATTGTAGATGCGGGAACAGCCAATATGTCCCTCGCCATGCGACTCAGTGTTGGATACTCAGCTGAGTTCATCTGCCACCATGCAAGGATGTTGAATTGGTCACTTCGACGAATTGGCACCTTTTTCAAATATGCCTCAAGTTCTAAAGAAGCCTCATTGGTAGATCGGGCACTGCGAGTAACATGTTGGTCCCAACTTGCCAAAGGATCAGGGTCAATTACACTCATTTCAACATCACCTCCTTGTGACATAGGATCTGCAACATTTCCATTCGATTTGAGGTATTCTTTGAACAGCCCTTCAAACACATTTTTTATTTTGTTGACCATCCATGTAGCATCATTCTCAAATACCGTGCGAAATCGAAACTCAAGGTATTCCAACTTGAATTGGGGGTCTAAGACCACAGGAATACAGATATCTAGCCATGATACCTTCCAGTACTTCTCAAACTTTTTCTTCATGTATTTCAGCGTAGGGTACATCTCAGCTCCCTCTTCAAAAGGCTGCTGCTCCAAAGTCAACTTCACTTTCAACATTTCATGAAGATACAAGTTTGAAGTAGGGTATTTTGTACCAGATATCACATTAGTGGCTTCATAGAAAACCTTCAGCAGTCTGCAAACAGCATCAGCCTTTTCCCATTCCTCATATGTCGGTCTGAAGGTGTAGTTTAGGTCTTGAATGTGCAATGAGTCAAACACTGCGCGAAACTCTTTTGCAGTACTAAGCATCAGATATGTTGAGTTCCATCGAGTGCAAACATCAAGGCAAGGCCTTTTCCCACATGATATGCCAAGTTGTGCAACAATTTCTTCAAATTTTTCCATTCTCGTTGGAGAGCTTCGAATATATTTCACAGTGTCCGTATCTTCTCAATCATTGGGCTAAGAAACTCCAATCCTGCTTGACATATCAGATTTATAACATGGGCAGCACAACGTTGGTGGAACAACCTACCACTGGAAAGTAGCATCTTCTTAGTTAGCAAATGGGTCTTCAATAATTTCATCATTGCACCATTGTTGCTTGCATTATCTAGAGTCACCGCAAAAGCTTATCTTCAATCCCCCATTCTCTTATGAACTTGATCATGGTGTTAAACAATGCAATTCCTGTGTGGGGTGTCTCCATAGCTATGAACTTCACTATTCTCTTTTGCTGCTGCACTTCTCATCGATATAGTGGGCTGTAATGACGATGTACCCCACCATTCTATTTGATGTCCACATATCACTAGTCAAAGAAACCTTGGAGTTACTGTTTTTGAACAAACCTTGAAGGTACCTCTTCTCTTCTGCAAATTCTTTCAGACAATCATTACGTACTGTTGTCCTGCATATCATCTTAAAACTTGGGTTCAGACTAGAGACAAACCTCCTAAAGCCCTCATATTCCACAAGTGAGAAGGGCAGCTCATGCAATACTATCATCTTCATGAGCTCTTTACGTGATACAGCCTGATTAAAGGTCCAAGGCCCTAATGCAACTCCATCTGGAGACATGATAGAGGCATTTAACTGGCCAGCAACTCGAAGAGCCTTCCTCCTTTCCTTACATCTCTTCAAGTGTTTGCGCAATGAACTTGTTCCATGTTTACGCTCAGCACAAATATTCCTTGCACAATGTTTGCACTCAGCCGCTGTGACTATTCCATCAACTCTGATAGGCTCATATTTCCCTGGCTCAGAAAATGATCCCATGTCAACTAACTCAGCGCCTTGCTCTTCATCAACAAAATCCTCTTCTACTTCTTCATATTCTTCATCCTCATCATCTTCTTCCTCTTCTTCATAGTCAGCATCTTCTTCATCATCAATCATTTCTGTATCATGCGAAGTTCCTGTAGAAAAAGGACATAATGAGTGAACATTTAATCATGAATTAACTTAGCAACTCTAACGCAGCATTCATATAAAAGAAAGACTAACATACTCACCACTATAAGCTTGGCAAATTTCTGCTATTTTAGCAGATAAATCTGGTGGTGGAACAAATCTTCTTCCCGCTGCAACAGGTGTCAATAAAGAGGTACCCCTGTGGTACAGCTGCTGGTAAAGTTGCTGGTTCCCTTCTTCATCATCCATATTTGTGATCTAAAAAATGCAATAAATTCATTTCAGAGCAAGCCATGGCAAGCAGTAATGACTTAATGTACTAGTGGTCAACTGATAAATCTATTGTAATGCTAAAATATCAAGACATTGCTGGTTGCTGTGCTGAAGCAGCTACATACCCGTTTGAAGTGGTCCGTAGGCAGCTACAGATGCAAGTAAAAGCAAACAGATTGAATGCATTTGCAACATGCCTTAAGATTGTTGATCAAGGTGGGGTACCAGCACTGTATGCTGGTCTGATCCCCAGCTTGTTACAGGTATGTATTCTTTCAGCAGAGAATCTATTTCCACATATAAGTAGGGCCCAGCTTTTTTATTATACTGCCATCATTTTTTTATGAGGCTTACTAGCACCTAGCATTTTAAGAAGTCTTCAGAGGTATACTCTAGACTACAAAGTTTCACTTGAAGTATATCATCGATTGCTTCAAGCTCAAGGTCATAGTAAAACATCAGCTAAATACAAATCTGTTCGTATAACTTTAGTATACTAAGCAGTAAACAGTATGCGTGCATATACTTAGACTAATTGTTGGTCAAAATTCATGAAGTGTGACCTTTTCGAATCCTAATATGCTGTATAACAAGGTATGTTGAGGGTATCTATTGCATTTGTTAATGCATCAAACTAGCAATAAAGAAAACATATTTAATGAAAGTGACAAGGTTCTCGACTTATCCCTGCAATGATGCTGGTTTACTGAAAGAGACAGAGATTAGTGCAGACTGCACGAACTTAGAGACCTGCATGTATCATTTTGATCCTACTATTCATTGCGATCAGTGTATGCTAGTCTGTTTCAAATTGCCTTAAGTTTCTGGTTTTCTTTCTACTTTTGTTCAGGTTCTACCATCGGCATCGATCAGCTATTTTGTTTATGAGTTAATGAAGATAGTCCTGAAAGTGGAGTGAATACAAATTAATTGGTGCGAAGCAAGTTCAAATGGTGATCATGTACCTTGATAAAATTGCCGGACAAAAAACCCAGTAACTTATCAAGTTTTTTTCATAGGCTTGCTTGACGAAAGCTCCTGATGCTGAAGGTAGCTTCAGGTTGGTAAAATCATTGTTCAACTGAACCTTTGCACACTAGTTGACCAAATTGTGAACGAGGTTCTGTTCAAGACCTGATTTCAGAAGATCGCACTAATGCGCCTGGCCCACCGCTATCAGGACAGTCCCAATAACAAGAGTTGATTGGAAAGCACAATTGCGCAGCAGCGTAAATTTAATCAAGGTACCAGATCAGTGGTACAATGGGCATCATGATTTCTCATAGCGATTTCATCTATTAGGTAGACAATAAATCAAATTAGTTAGCGTTTATTAGGGTCTCCTTTTCTAGAAAAGTGGGGCCGGTACCAAAATGCCCGTCCAACCGACAAACATAACAGAGATTCACCGATGTAGGCCACATCCTTCAACCTTCATAATAAGTTTACCAAACAGAGAAAAATGAAGCAAGCAATGCGCCCACTACAACCGAAAAAAGAAGCAAGAAATCAATGGATGGGCCTGGCGTGGTCATATCCTTCACAACATGCAGCAGCTACGTGCTAGGATAAGAACAAAATCTGCAGCTTTGCAACCGTTTATTAATGTCATCCCATTTACCAATGTAACGAGCAAAATATGACAAGTCCATGGCAGAATAAAAAAAAAAGATGAACAGAACACTATTATGTACTGGACACATCACACATGCTCTAAAGCTAAACTGCAGGTATGGTATGCTAAAAACAAAAGCTGCACAAGTTTGTTCTTTTTCTTTTTGTATAGTCATTTTTTGGGCCGTTGCAACCAACCAGTGAGAATTTAAAAAAAGCGGAGACAAGAAATGAGGGTCAGATCTTAAAGGTACCTGTCCACACCCTTTTCTCCCACCGGTTCCCTCAAGGCAGATACAGATATGAACCGTGAGCTTCCTCCACTTCCCAGCAGACAGCAAGCAGTTTTGTTATCTTCCCAAAGCTGAAGAAGTAGGAACAGAAGTTAACTAACGGACCTTTTAATTGACCGGAGAGAAATACGAAAATAGAATGGAAAACAAAGTGAACTGGGTGGTGGTTTTAATGAACAACCAAACCTGAATGGACTGTAAATCAAAAAAAAACAAATGAATGGACTAAATAATCCATCATCCATGGCAAAAACAAAGATTTTCGCTTGAGGGCAGGATTGCGCAGAGCAGAATGAACAATCCATCGGAGTAGCCTACAGGGAAGGGGCGGCGGCGCAGTTACCTTCTCCGGAGGGGATGCAGGCGCAGACTAGTAGATTATTGAGAAGAGAAGAGATGGCCCTCGTCCTGCCATCGCGCTGCTCGGTCCCCGCTGCCAATAGCCACCGCCCGCCGCCGCCTAGAACAGGAGGAAGAGGAAAGAAAAAACAAACGACATGACATCAAGCGCCGAACAAAGCGAGCAGATCAGGCGGACCGGCCGGCATGGGAGGAGCACCAACCTCACTGGCGCCGACCCCTGTGGCCCCAAACCCTAAGGAATCGCCGGCGCAGCCTTCTTGTGGAGTGCGGATGGAGAGATGAATGGAGACGAAGGGAGTCACGGGGTCGACCCGAGTCACCCGATGGGGCAACAGGGTCCGGCTCTATTGGCCCGTTTACTATTCGAGAGGTACCTGTATGGCCCATTGGCTCTGCTATTGTGGGTCGGGCCAATGACCCAACGGGTTGACCTGACCCGTTCCCATTTTGAACGAGGCTCCTGGCGGAGCTCGACATCGCGGCCAGCCGCGGCAGCGCCGCGAACGGCAGGATCCAGAATCTCGAGGCCGTTCCAGCGCAGCCGCGCCCGCACGGCCTGGGCCGGGCGATTGATGGCGCGGCCGCGAAGCTGGAGGAGCTGACTGTCCAACGGGACGTCACGTCGTGGTTGAGGATGAAGCGATCCGGCGGAGACGGTCAAAGCATCGCGTCAGCGGCTGCTTGCGCCGAGGCATTGATGGCCGACACCGTGAGGATCCTCTCCCGCTGCATGGAGCTCTACCCGACCAGCCCGAGCAGTCACATGAAAGCCGAGATGTGCGCGGCCATTCTCCGTGGAGTATCATTTTAATCTTTCTACATGTATGCTAATGTGCCTCTGTTGTAGAGTTTCAGCAACTTGGCTAACCCAACATGCACATGCCACAGGTTACCCATTCAGATACTTACAGAAGAGAGGATGTACAAGAGTATCACAATGCAATTGTTGTCAGACGACAAAAAGTGAAAACCGTCTGTCATTTGTCTAGCTGCTAAGAGGGGTGCTGGCAAGACTACATTAGTTCGTGCTGTGTACAATGATCAAAGAGTGTGCGATGCTTTTGATTTACGATTATGGTTATGCATGCCTGAAAAGTTTGATGCAAAAGGAATAATGGTATCCATCATTGAACATGCAACTCAGGTCCAATGTGACATAAGGGAACTGAAGTTCCTTCGGCAAGTTGTACAAGATGAGCTAAGGCCAGTCTCAGTGGGGATTTTATGACCCTGTTACCAATGCATTCATATTTTGAAAACAGTGCAGAAGAGTTTCATCCCCATGAAACTCGCTCTACTCCTATGAAACTCTTATCATCTCTCTCTTCGTCAATACGGTGTCACATCAGCCTAGCCCATAAAACTCTAGTGAAATCCCACTGAAACTAGCCTAAGGCCAAATAAACTTATGCTGGTGTTTTTTTTTCTGGTGTTGGAGGATTGTCACACTGCGCGCCCTTTTTTCTGGCGAACTATACGTTAAGTTCTGGAATGGGGCTGCGCCAGTGAGCGCGTGGGCCGTGGGCTGTGGGCCGTGCCCCGCTCAAGCGGGCTGGCAAATGGCCGTCTTTTTTGTTTTTTGGCCCTTTTTTTTGAAAGATTCTCTCAAATAGGCCCTTGACGGAAAGATTTCAAAAAATGGACCCTCAGCTTGGCGCCATGGTCCATGGCGCCAAGCTATAACGTCATGGCGCCATGTTTCCTGACGCCAAGAGCCATCCGACGTGGCCGCACGTAAATCTACGTGGCGTAGCTTGGCGCCATGCATCATGGCGCCAAGCCTTGGCGCCATGGATCTTGGCGCCAAGCCTTGGAGCCATGGTGCATGGCGCCAAGCACCCATATTTTAGCCTACCCTCTCTTCCTCCCCGAGTCATTCCCGTTTTCTTACTCATTCTCTTCGGGTTTTTCATTTAGACACTTCTGCCGTTGCTCTTTAATCGAGCAATTGGACCGTGAGAAGTTGGATTTTATTCGTGGATCTTCGAGAGGTAGGTATCCTGTCACCCTTTCTTAATTTATTCGAATCGATTTGGTAAAATGAAGGCATATTTTTTACCTATGAACTTCACATTTTAAAATACGTATGTATTGTTCAACCGTAGGATGCCTAGGCGTGGAAAAGCTAGAAAACAAAGGTAAGAATTCATTCGTTTCATCGTATAATAAACCTTTATTTTTAAGATTTATTGTTATTTGTTTTGTTATATTAGAACCGTATTTATTGAATTGCTGCGTGTAGGGAGGAGAGGGAGAGGAAGCTTGAGCGCGTGCGCCGAGCGAAGGCAGCGATGGAGGAGAATCCCGATGCTCAGAACAAGGGAAAGTGGCCTCGTTGTACTCAGTAGTATGCTACTTGTATGCCCAGAACATGGTCGATGTACTTTAGGTAAATCATGTACCTAGGGCATGTTCTTTGTTATTTAATTCGTCGTCATGTACTTCATATGCACTTTAAGTTTTTGGACCGTGCTTGGTGTTGTGATATATCATGTTTAATGTGACTGAGTTACTAAAACTAGTTATCGAGTTGCACATATAACATAAGGAAGTACTGGATTTCACAATTCACCACGCATAACATAGGACATGGCATGTCAGAACTTGTACCAAACAAGGGCACATATGTCCTGGACTAAATCTAACATGCCTTAGGTAATTAGAGCGAACAACAAGTACATTACATGGCATGTGCATATGCTAGATTCGTTCTATCTAGTAGTGCGGCCACATAGCGAACTCTGTAGCCCCTTCTCCATAGTACCCTCCCATTGTTGATGGTGGAGGTGGCGGGGGTGGTGGCGGAGGCCCGTTGTTCTTGTGGTTAGGGCAGCTGCAATATGGATCATGGCATGGTCCGTCCTGTGAAACAACACCACTACTGGCATCGTCTGCTTCCTCGTCCTTGTAACCGTTGCTAACTTCCCTTTCTAGTTCGAAGATACGGTCTTGCAAGTAGTAGATGTACTGTGCGTGGGGATAGATTGGTCTAGGATCGACCCATCTAGTGAAGCCACAGTTTTCTTTGGACTCTGAACACTGCATTTCAAAGATTTCATTGAACATGCAGTTGGTAACGCCTATGAGATGCAAAATAATGGAGAAAAAAACTGAGTAACAAATTTTAAAACCAGTTACCTCTGCTCGCGGACATTTGAAGAATCGGCGACCTCCATCCAAACCCTCCACGAACATCTGCACTAAGCAGTCCTCACCATGCCTACATTTTGGCCATTCTTCTTTCCGGTTATCATATCCTCGGAGTGGACACTCTTTGGTGAAATCTCTCTTGGTCTCGACAGGAAAATGATACACTGGCTCATCAAAGTCTTTCAGACCCAGAGACCCCTCCCACACAATGGGAGTACCCTTACTCCCCCCGTTCCCTTCCCTCTAGATGACCCTACAGACATTACTACTCGTAGATAACAAACTTCTGGTTTCAAGTGACTAGCATTGTATGGAGGAAGGTGTATATATAGCCAGAAGTGGAGTGGAGAGCCGCTGTATTGTGGCTTTAATGCTCCTGAAAAGCCTAGACGCTATCCCTGAAAAGCCTATTTGAATTACTGAAAAGCCTATTTGAAAACTCATCTGTAAAGGCTAGATTCCTTGATCAATCAATTCATCTGTAAAAGAGGATGTACCATAGGATAGTGACATGATAAATCACTGAAAAGGCTATATGCTATCGGTGTACTGCACGACTTGACATGTTTCAGAAAATTTTGGCAGAGTTTTCCCTGTTTTTGATTCAATCCAAACACAGATATCACATAAACATGTCATCAACAATTATATATGACATTCACCTTAAACAAATATATGATCATCATCAGCACCCACGTTTAAAGTGCATGAATAGTAGTTCATTCAGTACATAAGAATAGGATATAAAAGTCCATAATAATAGTCCATACAGTCCAAAAGTCGCCTACAGTCCCTCACTGTCTCCTAGACTTACCCTTACCCTTGTGTCCAAGAGCGTGGGTGCCTGGAGTATAAGGGTCAGGTGGTCGACGTCGCCTGGTACCGACCGGCTGCGTAGGCTGAGTCCAGGGAGCATCGTCTAGCTGAGACGGTCCAATCTCCTCGTGGCCCTGGTCCTCGTCCTCGTCGTCGTCATCGTCGTCCTCGTCGTCGTCCTCCTCGGTGCCTTGGTCTCGCGACCCTGTAGGTGGGTGGCTAGACGAACCTACGCCACCTCTGGGTGCAGAAGGCACGTACACGTCCTCCGTCGTGCCTGTCCTGCAACCACAACGCGCCGCGGTACGGCGTAGCCGACGTGCCAATCTCTGGTGCACAAAATCATGTTTAGTCAATTTATTGAACGTATTAGTACTTTAATATTTGCATATTTATAGGTACTTACATCGAGGAAGCTACGTGTCTCGTCGTCCCTCACCCTCGGACGAAACCGTTCGATTTCTTGGACAGACATCTTGAGTGAGTTACCCTACAACAAAGTTTTAGGTTGTAATTCATTGTTACGCAAATCGATATATAAAAGTAGAGCACATGACATACCACTCTGTCCAAGATGGGTCCTGCTCCGACCTGGTGACCGACACGAGTAGAGGTGTCGTACGCCGTGTCCTCATCCTCTGACGACTCAATGTCAGCGTAGTCATCCTGTGTCCACTGCAGCCTAAGCCTCGGACGAGTAGCTTGGTGGTACCAAGCTTGGTACCGCCTGTAGTCTATGTTCGTGTGCGCCTCGTTGTTGGTGTCCACGTTCCCATCGAACAACTCCCACATGTCGATGTAGTCTCGGTGGTGATGGGCCCAATCAAAGATTTTCCTGTTTTTCTTACGATCGAGCCTGCAAAACGTGTATACAAGTTAGTGAACATCGTGTCGCTATAGCATACATGTATGACAAAGCTAAAAATTTCGGCAGAGTTTCCTTTATATGTTGAAGCATACCACACATATATGCATTCCATAGACATACAAACATACCAACAAAGATTTCATCCATCTTACTCGACATATATAATGTGGTATGGGTAAGTGCAACTTCTGGAAAAGGTCGAATTACGAAGAAGAGAACACTTACTTGTGCAAGTCAACACTTGTCGAAATTGGAGATGGTGGACAACGCTGTCTTGCTCCAAACTGACGTGCAACTCGATGTGGAAGGTGGTACTCGACAGCATAGAAGCAGATAAGAGGGCACCTCACCCTGTAGAGATCGCTGTCGCTGTCACATATGTTGCTCACCACAAAAGGAAGTGCGGCCTCGTCCGCGTACGGGTCCCAAGTCACCTGCAACGTGTCCAAACAATTAGTTAGATAGCATAATAGATAATTTCTTTTCGAACCAACATATATAATAATTTGAACTTACACTAGAGGCCATGAGCCTGTCTAGCTCGTCCGTGTACTCTTTGTACGCCCGCTCCATCCTCGCGTGAGGGACTGTCACCTGGTCCCATAGGTACGCCCACGTCGGCTGTAGACGTGCGTTATGCACTGGGAACCAGTCACGCGGAGCCAACATCACCGGACGAGCAACTGGCAGCCGCGACCACATCCACAGCTGCAGTAGGTACGCACACCCACCAAGTGAGGCTGACGGTGAAGAACGTCGGCACGCCTCGCAGAGCTGACGGTAAAGGAAAGCCAACACCGCAGAGCCCCAGCTATAGTACCCCGCCTGGTCCCAGTCTGTGAGGCAAGGGATCCACATCCACGAAGCAGTGTCGCCGGTTCCATCGGGGAAGAGAACAGAGCCAAATAAGTGTAGGATCCACGCCCTACAGTAGTACTGAATCGTCTGGTCGTCTGCGTCAGGAGGACACTGTCCGAACTCCGCCCTAAGCCAGGAGAGATGGACACCAGAAGTGCGGTCTCCTTGGTCACCCACCTCACGCCCAAGGAAGGCCTCCACCCTAGCTCTCCAGCCCTCTGACCTACACAGCCCAGTCACCGCCCTCCCACGAATCCTCAGACCGAGCATCTTCTGACAGTCCTGTAGCGTGACTGTCATCTCTCCAAACGCCAGGTGAAAGCTGTGAGTCTCAGGTCACCACCTATAATTTTAGGAAAAAAATGTTTATTAGAAACATTGCCGCGTCAACAAATGATTATTAATACAACCTATTTGATTAAAAAATACCTGTCCACCAACGCAGTCAAGCCCGCCGAGTTGAACAAAGGCAGGCCACGACGAACCTGAAAAGATACGACGTCGAGGCCAGCTCTCGATAGGTACGGGGTGTACCTGTCGTCGTACTGCATCTCCAAGAACCCTCCATGTACTCTAGAACGAAGGAGGGGAAGGTTCTGCATTTAAACAAAATACAAATGTTACTTGACACACATATATGCACTTATAATTCGAAGTATGTGATATGAGAGTGTCAAATCTTACCTGCCCCGACGCTACGAGACGTCCTCGGTGGGTCTCGTCGTACACCGGATCCAGAAGGTGGAATTGCGCCATCCTAAAGAAATTATTGTCAGTAACTTATTAAATAAATAGCAATTAAACGTAAAGTAAGAATTGAACAATCAATATGATAAGTATTAAATAATAAAAACACCTACAAGTCGCACCTCACTAATTTGCCAATGGCAGGTGCGCGAATTGTGCCCAAGTCTACCGCACTTGCCACACTCGTACTGCTCTGGGTCATTAAGAAATGGCGTCGCTCTACCACGTCGCGTTCTACCAGGTATCTGATCCATAACCATCCTGTGCCTCGTCCTCTTTCTAGAGCCCCTCTTGTCCCAACGGTAGGCTGGATCTGCAACGTACCTTGGACCGTCGTATGGAGGCCACTCTCCAGGGTCTCGGAAAGGCACAAAGCGGGGCCTCCATGTCTCGACCAGCGTGTGGACACTGAACTGATGAGGTATCCTAGCCTCAATATCATAGTTGCAATGCCTAGCAGCTGCTACAAGGTGAGAGCATACAAAGTGATATTGCCTTGGTTTCCCACAAGTACATGAGAAATCTTGGAGGACTACAACATGAATCCTCGACTCTCAGACCTCGCCATCAGATGTAGTACCACCGGTATGCTTCACCTCATACCTTCCAGTCAAATGGTCAAAACATGTGACCTCATGTGTCCCAGCCCTTTACTTCGCCTTCTCTAAATGTGCCTGAGGTGTTGGGGCCCAAATCTTACCTTCACTCTGCAACTGCAATGCATGGGCGTGCCGATCGTTGAACCATGCAACAAGCTTATAGAATGTGAATTGAACGATAGCGTTCACGGGCATACCACGAATCCCCAGCAACAGCTTATTAAATGACTCGGCCATGTTGCTGCACTGAAACTCGTACCTCCAACCACCTGCGTCATGAGCTCTTGTCCATTTCTTGACATCTCTCATCAAACCTGTCAGCCATTGTCTACCTTCTGCATTAGATGCGGTTCTAACTTCCTCTAACTTCCTCCGAAAATACCTATCCTCAAGCTGTCTAGCAGCCTCCTGGAAAAGATCAAAATTATCCTTGACACCATCCTTTCGGAGTAGATTCTCAGCAAGGTGCCGAGTACACCAACGATGGTGCAAAGGCGCGTACCCCTCTATCTCCTCTCGCACAGCATTAAGTATGCCCTGGTGCCTATCCGATATGACGCCCACCTCCCTGCCAGGCCCAACCACATGTATCCGGACTAGCCTCAAGAACCATCCCCAGCTATCATTATTCTCCCTCTCAACCAAAGCAAATGCCAAAGGAACAAGCTTGTTGTTTGCGTCACACGATATGGCTATGAGTAGTGTGCCACGGTACTTGCCAATCAAGAATGTACCATCAATGGAGAAGACTGGACGGCAGTGCCTAAATGCCTCGACACACTGAGGGAAGCACCAGAAAGCACGGAAGAATATCTGCCTCCCATCTTTCCATGCGTCTGGCCTAGGGATGTACTCGTAATGCATGCCGGGATTCACTGCTTGGATTGCATTGAGAAGTACTGGAAGCTGCTCGTAGCCATCCTCCCAGTCCCCATATATCATCTTCCACGCACGCTACTTAGCCCTCCAGGCTTTGCCATAACTTATGTCATATCCTCCATATACCTCATTAACTATTTTGATAATTGTCCTGACCTTCATATTCGGCTCTCCCTGTAATACTTTCATCAACCGCTTGGCAATGAGGGTTGATGTCAACTGCCGATGCTTTGTGCTGAGGTCATGTGAAGAACAGGTATGCGGCCCAACAACTCTTGTGATCTTCCACTTTCCTGAAACCTTTTGCTTCTTTGCACAAACTCTCCATGGACAGCGTTCCTTGTCACACACAACCGTGTAACGCCGCTCCACATAGGAATGCAGGACCTTAAACGGTCTCTTGCGTAGCACTGCAAACGCTTGCAACCACCTCTTCAATGCAGGGAGGTCATTGAAAACCCTCCCCTTCTCTATCTCCATACTAGGACCAGCCTCTGGAGCTTCCTGCAGCTCATCATCACGTCCTTCTGTAAACGCCTGATCTGAATGAGTAAGATCACTGAACTCATGAACCATAGGATCACGACGGCCGGGAAAAATACGCCTAAGCATCTCAACGTCACTCTCCGTGAGCTCTCCAACGGGACGATCATCGTCAGAATCAACAGCCCTTGCGATCTCATATGGCTCTGAATCATTCATAATTTCAACACTATTGGAGGCGTGGATTCCATCTCCAATCTGGACTTGAGCATCAGCAGCAGGAGCGCCATCATTATCGGGAACATCTCCTGCAACATTGCAACAACGAAGAAGAGATGATAAGAAGAGTGGATGAAAAGAAAAGACTTAAGTTTCAAAGAAAAAAAGGACACCTAATTGACACTTACTAGGATGATTCTGTGTCAAAGGGATCTCCTGAGGAGGATGTGCCACATCATTTGGTGCAGATTGTGCATCGGGAACCGTAGGCGGGACCTCCGCATCCACATCACGTTCCAGGACGGGAGGTTCAAAATATGCCTGCTCACCCATTGGCGGGGACAACCCAAGAGGGATTGGATCAACGAGCACCCGCTGCACAACCACATCCAAACTTTGGAACTGGCTTTTCATAGCCGATCTCATATAGTTGTCCCACTGATCTGCACAACCTATTGGGATCATCTTCCTTAGCATGTTGGGAGGGTAACCAAGTGAAGTACACCCTCAACTATGATGCCATCATCCGTACGGCAATGTACCTCCTCACGAGCTCTTGCAGTCAACTCACTGAATGATGACCTCTCATTGAATAGCACAGGCACACTTTGCATGTCTACAAGCTCAACATATCCATAGCGATCTCGTTCTACAGTTCCTCCATAATAAATGCTCACTAGGTTGTCCATCTAGTTCGAAAACATAACTAAGCATAATTGTTTTACTCCAGTATATTTAAAACATAATAAGTAATAGGTCTCTAATAAATATGAAGTACATACTAAGTACTACTAACTACTAATTATTCACTACTAACTAACTAATTAATTAACTAAAAAATAGATATTAACTACTACTAACTACTAAAAATTACATACTCTAACTAAAAAATACTAATTAAGCATACTACTACTAACTAACTAAATAACTAAATCGAAATAAAATAATAACTAAAAAATAACTAACTAATACTAAAAAATAATTAGCTAACTAAATAACTAACTAATGAATAATAATTAGTTAATACATACTAAAACAATATAATCAAACTAAACTATAACTAACTAAACAATAAATAAACAATATATATAAAACTAAACAATAAATATTCAAACTAAACTATATAATCAAACTATACTATAAGTAACTAAATAATCAAACTAAACAATAAATATTCATACTAAACTATATAAAAAATTAAACAATAAATACTAACCAAACAAAATTAATACTATCTAAACAATATTAAAATATATATTAAAACTAAACAATCTAAATATTCATACTAAACTAAACAATAAATACTAACTAAAAAAATATATTAAAATTAACTAATCCTAACTAATAAAAAAACATACCGACGGGCGGCGGCGGCCGGCGGCGGGGCGGGGGGGGGGGGGGGGGGGGGGGGGGGCGGCGCCGGCGGGGGCAGCGCCGGCGCGGGCGGGGGCGGCCGGCGGGGGCGGCTCCGGCGCGGGCGGCGGTGGGCGGCGAAGGCGGCGCTGGCCCGGGCGGCGGCAGGCGGCGGCGGCAGCCGGCACAGGGGCGGCGGCCGGCGCGGTACCGGCGGCGGCGGGCGGCGCGGTGACCGGCGGCGGCGTCGGAGGGTGGCGGCGGCGTCGGGCACGGGCCGGCCGGACGAACAAGGAAGAAGAGAGAATGAGGAAGAAAAGAAAGAGAAGGAAGAAGAAAAGGAAGGGCCGACATTTTTTTGCAGGGGCTTGGCGCCAAGATCCGTGGCTCCAAGGCTTGGCGCCAAGATCCATGGCGCCAAGCCTTGGCGCCAAGATCCGTGGCGCCAAGCCCTTGCGCCACGTAGATTCACGCGAGGCCACGTCGGATGGCTCTTGGCGCCAGGAAACATGGCGCCATGACGTTATAGCTTGGCGCCATGGTCCATGGCGCCAAGCTGAGGGTCCATTTTTTGAAATCTTTCTGTCAGGGGCCTATTTGAGAGAATCTTTCAAAAAAGAGGCCAAAAAACAAAAAAGACGGGACAGAGAGAGTAAGTATGTGTGTTCATCGGGCCATCAGGTGTGGATTCCTCACAATGTACATGCATGCTTGCCAAAATTGTTGTGATGATTGAGAAGATACATTTTTCCGGATCAACAAGAAAACATTTAGGCTTTCCTTTTACTTTTTTTTATAAGGAGCTTTCCTTTTCCTATTGACAAGTTACTAAGGCTGAAATGGGAATCCGGAAGCAACCGAGAGAGAAACTGAAGGTTACTATATACTCCCTGTCTCCCTCCGTCCAAGAATGTGAGGCATACTTTGATTGCAGAAGTCATACAAAATACTCCGTAGATGTTGGCCCTTAATTTTCAGACAATATGTTGTCAGTTGCTAAAATTGTCGGAGACTTTGAATATAATAAATCCAATAATGCAAGTTTTGTTGGTTAAAAATGTCAGAGGCATTTCTGGATGGAGAAGAAATATAATACTGTTGCCAGCTAGAGATGTGATCGAGAAAAAAAAAGCTAGAGATGTTCATCCAGGTTGGGAACGTTGCAGATCGAAGTTAGGGCCTTTTTCAAAAATTTTCAAAATTTCCTATCACATCGAATATTTGGACGCGTGCATGAAGCATTAAATATAGAAAAAAAATAAAACTAATTACACAGTTTATATAAAATTCACGAGACGAATCTTTTAAATTTAATTAGACCATGATTGGACACTAATTGTTAAATAACAACGAAAACCAAGCGCGCGACATGAACATTTTCACCTCAAAGTCATGTCCCAAATACGCTGTTCTCTTGTGTTTGGACCGGCACAGCTTTAAACTCTGTTGTCCTGCGCTTGGTAGCGGCCGCCATCCTAGGAGGTGGTCTAAACAAACTCTCTTTTGTCAACTCACTAGACAGGGAGGCACAGGACCCGGACTTCCTAGGAAAAACAGGCATAGAGTATGGGTGTCGTTCTTCTTCTTCACCATTGTTGCTTTCAGTATCTCTTAATTCCAAGAAATACTGCATGGGTGTCGTCCTTCACCATGGTTGTTCATATATTTCTTCCCTGAATTTCTAAAGAAAGGTCCAATGAACAAACTCGTTACCCCCACCTTTCCTCTGTAATAACATGAGGATTTTTTCTCTCTCTATGTCATGTCTGACCGACTAGGCAGGCAATCATTTCCAGAAAGCAAAAGCAGTCCATACACTTTGTAGTACTACCACACGATTACACATGATTTGCAAGGGGATCTAACATCACATGCCGATGCTTGCTGAGTGCTATTTGCTCATTACATTATTGTTTATTAATTTACACACGGTTACAGACGTAATTCACCATATTATACATAACACACTTTGATGATGAGCTCCTCTTCTTGTGATAGATTTCAACATTACTCCGTGAAAGAGAGACATACTACAAGGCACACCACACCGTTAAAACACCATCGCAGCTCTCCAAGAAACAAACGACGACACCATGCATGGCGCACCGTGACCATGAGGAAACGGAAAAGCACACTACACCTTCTGTGCAGCGGTGGACCCAGCAGCATGCCCGTGGCCGCCGACAGACGCCAGGGCGCTCTTCACGGTCATGGCGACGCGGCAGCCCCTGAACGCCCTGAAGCTCTCGTGGCGCACGCTGAAGCACATGGGCGGCGCCGCCTGCTCCCCCTCGCTGTCGTCGTCCGCGGCCGAGAACGCGAACACCCGGCTCCGCATCGACGAGCACGCAGCGGGCGACTGCGCGCTGCGGAACGACGATAGCGACAGCGACGACGACGCCGAGGAGGAGAACGCGGACCACGAGGAGGAGGAGCAGGAGGACGACGCGGCGGAGGGCGACGAGCCGGACGAGGCCGCCGGCCTGGACGACCACCGCCTGTGCAGGATCATCTTGGGCAGCATGGCGCTGAAGATGCTGATGTAATGCTTGGTCGACAGCTTCTTGTTCTTGCCGGTGGCCGTGGCGGCGGCGGTGGAGGAGGAGGAGGAGGACGACGACGACCTGTTGCGGCGGTGGCGGCTCAGGCTGTGCGGCTGCGGCGCGGCCTGCTGCTGCTGCTGCCTGGCGGCGGTGTAGTAGGACGGCGGCGGCGTGAGCGGCGGCTGCAGGGTGGCCGTGGAGATGGCGTCGTTCTTGGGCGTGCCCGGCTGCGACTCCCACAAGAAGGGCACGGAGCCCGCCGAGGCGACGCCGTAGTACACCCGGAACGACGGCGCCGCGGCGGAGCTCTCCCTGGTGAACAGCTTGGAGAACACCTTGCTCTCCCCTTGCTTCAGCTGGAGAGCCTCCTCCTTCTCCTTGCTGGTGATGGCTGCCATAGAGAGACAGAGATGCAAGCAGGGAAGGGATCGGCAGAGAAGATAAGAGAAGAGAAGAAAACGGCGAGGTCAGGGCAGGGCAGGTCAGTCAGGGTGTGCAGCAAGTCTGCAAGGGCTTTTATGCACCTCGACAGAGAGACCACAGGAATATTACTGTAGTTCTATTATTATAACGGCATTTGCTCGGTTAAGGTTGTTTAACGGCTCGTTATATCTGCTAATCTCTGATCAGATCCGGAAAGAAAGAGCTGACTTTTGACTGTACTACAGTATGATATAGCAGCTGCAATTTACTGAAAAAAATACTAGTACTACTGTACTAGTGCTACTATGCAGAATATATAGCAGGCTGAGCAACGGTACCAAACATTCAACTCAGACTTCAGACTTAGCAACAACCATTCATTTACGGTGTGTTCAGTTGGTGAAAAGTGGGTGAAAAGTTATTGTAGCACATTTCGTTGTTATTTGGTAAAATTTTTCTGATCATAGACTAACTAGGCTCAAAAGATTCGTCTCGACATTTACAGACAAACTATGCAATTAGTTATCTTTTTTAGCTACATTTAATACTCTATGCATGCGTTTAAAGATTCGATGTGATGGGTGGAAGAGGAAATATTTTGGGTTTGCATGGGAAATAAACACACCCTCAAACCAAAATACTGACAGGAATAGAAGAATACTGAAAAAGGAAAATATATACTGACAGGAGTGGCAGAAACTAACACATTGCAGTATATCCATACACAGATCACACACCGACAGTCCTCTCTGCCTTTTTTTTCTTCCTTTCCATTCCTTTTATATTCCCAAATACTAAAAGCTTTCCTTTTATATTCCCAAATACTATAAGCTTCATTTGTAACAAGAAAAAAAATGTAGTGTGCTTCCCTTGCACATAGGAGTACTAAGCTTTATTTCTGATTGATCCAAGTTTTATTTGTGCTTTTGATTTGGGCCTTGTTTACATCAAGGCTAAAGTTGAAATTTTTTCACTCTCTCTCCATCACATCGAATCTTTAGACGTATACATGGAGCACTAAATATAGGTTAAAGAAATAACTAATTGCACAGTTTGTTTGTAATTTGTGAGACGAATCTTTTAAGTCTAATTAGTCTATGATTGAACACTAATTATCAAATACAAACGAAAATGCTACAGTAATAAAAAGTTAAAAAACTAGCCATCTAAACCAGGCCCGGGAATTTGGCGTCACCTTGCTAGCTGCAGCAGCTTCACATTCTCTGCCATGCACGTATAGTACATGCTACTAGTGGTACTGCACATTGCCATGCATCATGGTCATGGTCATGGATCACCATCCTCATCAGTTGCGCATTTAGGTTGTGTTTAGTTGCACCTATAAAGTTTTTGGAAGCACAGTAACACTTTCATTTGTATTTAACAATTAATATCTAATCATAGGCTAATTAGGTTCGAAAGATTCGTCTTGTGATTTACAACCAAACTGTGTAATTAGTTATTTTTTACCTATATTTAATATTTCATGCATACGTTCAAAAATTCGATGTGATGAGAAATCTTGTAAATTTTTTAAAAGTTTGAAGGAACTAAACAGGCCTTATACGTATCTGCATCTAGTACGCGCCTACGACCCTACTACGTGCAGACGAGAAAAGCCATCAAACCACGCATGCACCGGCCCCCGGTCCGCGCCATAAATCCCTACATTTTTGGCCCACAAAAGTTTGATTTAGATGTTAGCCCTTCTAAATTCTAAGTATTTTCACTCTCTTTCCATCACATCAATTTTTGGACGTATGCATGAAGCATTAAATATTGATAAAATAAGTAACTAATTGCACAGATTAGTTGTAAATCACGAGACGAACTTTTTGAGCCTAGTTAGCCCATAATTGAACAATATTTGTCAAATACAAACGAAAGTTCTACCATTAGAAATATTCTAACTTTCCACAATCTAAACAAGGCCTTAGTAAGGCTGTGTTTAGTTGCATCTGTAAAGTTTTTGAAAGCACAGTAACACTTTCGTTTGTATTTGGTAATTAGTGTCCAATCATAAGCTAATTAGGTTCGAAAGATTCGTCTCGTGATTTACAACCAAACTGTGTAATTAGTTATTTTTTTTACCTATATTTAATGCTCCATACATGTGTCAAAGATTCGATGTGACAGGAAATATTGTAAAATTTTTGAAAGTTTGAAGGAACTAAACAGGGCCTAAATATGTTTTTTCATAGAAAATGGAGTGGTTAGTAAATCTGTTGGGGTGGATTTTTCTTCTCTTTCTTTCAGCACGGAGCCCTATACAAAATACAAATATATTTTACTCTTTTATAAATGATGAAGCAATAATGCGTGTACTCCTTTCAAATAAAATTACAAAGTAAATTATGTTTTCTTAGCACAAAAATTTGGCAAAAAAATATTATTATACTGAACCTCTTGATTTAGGGTTACATTAGCTTTCCATGACAATATATTTTAAGAAAAAATAAAAAACATGAAAAGGAACAAATACCACGTTTTTAATTCGTTTTTGTGTAGGGTATGTACAATATGTCAATATAAGTGTGTGGCCACCTCAAGGCTCAAGCCATATATATACTCCTAGTACATCTTATTTGCATGGCAGAGGTCCCTGCAAAGGTTGCTCTCATCCTCTTTATGGCCGTGTTTAGTTCCCAACTTGGGGGTGCCCAAGTTGGGAAAAAACACTGTTGCAGCACTGTAGCATTTTTGTTTGTATTTGGTAAAAATTGTCCAAACTTTGACTAATTAGGCTCAAAATGTTCGTCTCGCAAAGTACAACAAAACTGTGTAATTAGTTTTTAATTTCATCTACATTTAATACTCTATGCAGGTGCCGATATTTTGATGTGACAGAGAATCTTCTTTTTGCATAGTGGAATTTGGGAGAGAAGTTGGAAACTAAACAAGGGCTATCACGAGGTTGGAGTCACATGCAGAGTCAAAAACCAAGGCATATACTCCCTCGGTCCCTTTATATCTGTCGCCGTTGGTGTGTGTGCCACACTCGATTTATAGAAAATACGTGCAATATTTGTATCTCTAAATAAATTTATTAAAAAACTAGATTCAAAGATCTTTCTAATGATACTAATTATGTACTATAAATATTAATATTTTTTAATATATATTTAATCAAAGTTGTTTTTCGAGAAGCGCAAACGATAGATATTTAGGGACAGAGAGATTATATAAAAACGGAAGCTTAAACTTTGTTTTCAAGCTCACCAACTTGTACGGAGTATGTGTATACAGTGCACTGCATTATTACTAGCTAGCTAGCTAGGAGATACTGTACACTCCAATAATGATTCCGATCGTAAGCCCCCACCACGGCACGAACCTAAACTCGCGGCCATCATCAGGAGCCTAATGATGCGGTTATTAGTAGTTAATGAAGTGGGGTTTGTACGACAGTGCAGCGCCGTACGTGCAGTGCATGGCACTGTTAAGCGTTAACC
Source organism: Saccharum spontaneum (assembly GCA_022457205.1). NCBI lineage: Eukaryota > Viridiplantae > Streptophyta > Magnoliopsida > Poales > Poaceae > Saccharum > Saccharum spontaneum. The sequence continues at coordinate 8,787,407 of CM039588.1, read as the reverse complement.
CCCGATTATGCCAGCAGAAATCCAGCTGATGATTACGTTTAAAAAAAAAAAAGAAATCCAGCTGATGAGTGTGGCTAGGGCTAGCTAGCTCTAGCTGGACTCGTCACCAAACGGGCCTGCAGGCCTTTGAATGCTGTCACTGGGCAGGGGCCGGCTCGGATGGAGGACGCCAGTCGCCAGGATCAGGATGGTGAAACTTCACGTACTCCACTGTACTATACCATGCACGGGTGCATGCAGTAGACGATGCGGTCAAAGCAGCGCGGCTTTCAGGGCCGTTTGGTGAAATCTGTCATGGCTGGTCAGTGGTCAGCGAGCGAGACAGTGACTTCAGTGGTCACTGGTCTACTACGCCGAGGTTGGGCTTGCTGTACCGTACGAGGAGCGGAAAATAGCAAACGATTGTCAGGGACTACTCAGGAGAAGGATCGGAATGAAGGATGATCAATGGGAGTACTAGTGCTGTAATGATCATGGCCTTGTTTAGATTTTCAAATTCACCACCAAATTTCACTATGCAAAAAGAAGATTCTCCATCACATCAAAATACCAGCATATGTATGGAGTACTAAATGCAGATGAAATCAAAAACTAATTGCATAGTTTTATTGTACTTTGCGAGACGAACATTTTGACCCTAATTACTCAAAGTTTGGACAATTATTACCAAATAAAAATAAAAATCTACAGTAATTTGGTACAGTGATTTTAGGTGCCCGAATCGGTATCTAAACGTGGCCCATTTGTTGCTTCAGAAGTACGAATACTGTAGGAATCTGATAGTACTGCTCATTTTTCTGACCCGGTGATTCTTTTGAATTCGGAAATGATTGTACTCCGGCGTCCGGCCTCTAGACGTCACCTTCGCGCGTCGCCCAAGCAACCCCACGCCTCACCGAAGACGAAGACGAAGATAGCGAAGGTTAGGGTGTCGGTGACGGCGATGGCGACGGCGGTCTCCCTCTTCGGCCTCTCCCCTTATTCTTCTCCAACTCCGGCAACCTTAAAGGGGTTTGGGGGGGGGAGAGGAGGGCAGGCCGGCCAGGCGATGCGGACGACGGGAGGGCAGCGTTCGGGTCCTGGCGACAACAGTGTAGGCGGTCGGACCAGGGCGGAGCGGGGGCATCGCGGCGGTGCTCGCGCGACCAGCATGGCCACGGTGGAAGGGGAGAGGGGAAGGAGGAGGCGGCCGCGGGTGCGGTAGGGTCTCGCCACAGCTCCGTGGCCACAGCGGTGGAGCTCCGACGAGACCCTACTGCGCCATAGCGGAATGGTGGGTGATGGGCGAGGAGGAAGATGAACACCGTCTCGTGCGGAGAAAGAGGGGCGGAGGGCCAGCCACCGGCGGTGCAGGGCGGAGGAGGGGCAGTCGGGCACAGGAAAAAGAGGACGTGCGGATGTGCGGACGCTGGCAGCGCCGTTTTGAATTTCACCGTTCATCAACTTCGGCCTCGTTTAGATGAGGGAATTGGGGAGAAAAACACTGTATCAGAATTCCTGTAGTATTTCGTTTGTATTTGGTAAAAATTATCCAAATTTTGACTAACTAGGCTTAAAATGTTTGTCTCGTAAAGTACAACAAAACTGTGCAATTAGTTTTTGATTTCATCAACATTTAGTACTCCATGCATTTACCAATATTTTGATGTGACGGGGAATCTTATTTTTGTATAGTGGAATTTGGGGGGAGAATTGGGAAACTAAACAAGGCCTTCTTTGATGGGAATGGTAGGAATTTTACATGGGAGCGGCCGTACCAGTGGCTTGCATTGGTGTGCGCACGCAGATAGCCGCGAGCGAGTCGTCTCGCAGAACTTTAATTCATTTCCTCGCTTCGCCATCTTCGATGCGGTCGCCGTGTTGACGACGGGCATCGAGATGGCTGCTGGCTGCTGCGTGCTGCCCGCGCGCCGGGCGGCCGGCCGGTTGCCAATCGAGGTCGCCCCATATCCATACCATACGTTAATCACCTCTACTCCATCTAGCTAGCGGCCAATCCAAGAGCTGTGGCACGTGCTGACGTGCCTCTATGCAGTGTTGGCTTGGAGTACGTGCAGTCGTGCACACACTCTCGACGGCTTTGTTCGTGTCGTGCAAAGCCGCCGATCCCTTCGGCGGCGGCGTTCATATCTGACGAAATGCACCAGTGCTGAAACTCTGAAACATGAGTGGCGTACTCTATTACCTCTCCTCTCGGATGTGGCCTGGGCGGCTGGCCGCCGTGGCGATGGGCGGTGGCGCCGCCGCCGACGCGCGCGCGCCGTCCTGTTCGATCTTCTCATCTTCTGCCGCGTGCGTGCAGCGGTGGTTGGGAACATCATATCGATCGTTTCCCTGATAGTATATGGCGAGGCGGTCCCCAATAACAGTGCCCGTGGTGGTGGTGCCGTGTTTCCATCCATCCTGCTGCCGGCTGCTGCCACTTGCATGCCATTGCCGGGCGGTCACCGGTGCCTGCCATGAATGGCCAAACCAACCTCAGCTATCGTCTCGGGAAGAGGATCGATCGAAGGAATGGCGGGCCGGCGCGGTTGCTTATAGACAAGGAGGGAGTAGCTACGGCCGGATTCAATGAGGAGTGACGTGGATACCGTAGCTGCTGGCTGCGTCCATCGCCGGCCGGCCCCGCCGTCGCCCGTAGTAGGCCGTAGCCGCGCCCCATCCGGTCCGGCCGGCGAGTTCTTTTCCTGACGTTGGATCAGAGATGGATGCGGCTACGACAGCGCCTACAGCACCTCACCTACCTGTACCACTAGTGCATTAACTCCGCTGTCACCTCGTACTCCAAGTCGCACGCCACCTCATCCCCGCCGCCCGCCGCAACTACTGCACACAGCTGAGACTCCTGAGACGTGAACAGAATCAGCAAAGAGAGCCTTACGAGACTGTCGTGGGTTGTATTTCTTTTCCCAACTGCTTTTCTTCTAAGAGTCCGTTTAGTTCCCAGAAAATTTTACTAAATTTTTCAAATTTCCCGTCACATCGAATCTTTGACACATGCATAAAGCATTAAATATAGATAAAAAATAAAACTAATTACATAGTTCAGATGAAATGAACGAGACGGATCTTTTAAGCCTAATTAGACCATGATTGGACACTAATTGCCAAATAACAATGAAAAAGTACTACATTGTAATTTTGCCAATTTTTTTGCAACTAAACCGACCCTAAGGGTCTCTTTAGTTCTCAAAATTTTATAAAATTTTTCAAGATTTCCCATCACATCAAATCTTTAGACACATGCATAAAGCATTAAATATAGATAAAAAATAAAATTAAGTACACAGTTTAGATGAAATTCACGAGACGAATCTTTTAAGCCTAATTAGATCATGATTGGACACTAATTACCAAATAACAACGAAAGTGTTACGGTACCATTTTCAAAAAATTTCACGAGCTAAACAAGGCCTAATTTTATATGGCAGTTTTATAAGTTCATAAGCATGTAGGAGTATATGGCATGATACATTCTGAATCTCCGGCAAGTTTGGATGGTGAGGCCTAGGCTGGAGGCTAATGTGTTTGGTTTGAGGGGGTGTTTAGTTCCTTTCAAAAAAAATTCATCTCATCGGATGTTTGACACATGCATGCCGGGCCGACCCTGAGTTTTTTTTGGGGCCAGGGCGAAACCAAGAAACCAGGGCCCTTGTACATACACGATGCTCCCAGATTGCTGATGTTCCTCTCTTAAACTTTAGTCCTCGTGACATCGAATGTTTAACACATGCATCGAGTATTAAATATAGACTAATTACAAAACTAAATGCACAGATTGAGACTAATTTGCGAGACAAATTTTTAAGCCTAATTAATCCATGATTTGCAATGTGGTGCTACAGTAAACATGTGCTAATGGTGGGTTAATTAGACTTAATAAATTCATCTCGCGGATTATTAAAGACTTTTATAATTTGTTTTATTATTACTATCTGAAAACCCGACGTGACACCCCTAAACTTTAGCTCCTAGATTCAAACACCCCCTATATTACTGATAAACAGTTAATTTCGTATGTAAAAGTAATATTCACACAAAACAATTTGTACTCCATATTAAATTATCTTCAAGCTCCTGACAATGTTGTCCTGCAATTGGTCAAATTCATATAGGGCATGTTTGTTGGCCTGGACGTTCCTAGCCTGGCCTACTCAGGGTAGCACTGGACAAGCCCAACAAGTGTAACACCTGCTTGTTTGGTTCGTTTTACCAGCAGAGCCAGGCTAGAGCAGTGTGTTTGTTTGCCTGCGCTCTGGTATATGGTCACCTTGGAGTGTCACGTAGAGTTACCACCTAGTTCCTTCTCTTTTCTTCTTTCACACATTCTACAAGCACCTTGAACGCACAACAAGGCAGCAGGAGCTTTGGTCCGGTCGCTGCAGCTCCACGGTCATGGCGATTCGTCGGAAGCACGCTCTTCCAGGGTCTCATGGTGACCACCGCGCTGCTCCACCGCCTCCTCCGCGCGCTGGCTCTTGGGCAGGCCAGCGACGCTTCGCTGCTGGGCCCGTGCGCCTTGATAGTTGAAACGGCATATATACATATACGTATTAATGTACATACTTAGGCCAGTCTCAGTGGAAGTGTCATAAGAGTTTCATTTGTATTAAATAGGCTGCCACATAGGCATATTTGATGACATGGCAATATATTTAAGAAGAGAGAGAAGAAATGAGTTTCATCTAGATGAAACTCTCTTGGCACGATTATCAACTCTCTCTGAGTCATGAAATTAAATGCCTATGAAACTAGAGAATGAAACTCTCCATTGTGGACGTGTGTTTCATATAAGTTTCATTTCATTTCGTGTGATGTGGCAGTCTTGGAAACAACGACGTGAAACTCGCCACTGAGACTGGCCTTAGGGTGGGGCCTTTGGAATTAGGGGCCAGGGCTGTGGCCCCACTTGCCCGCCCTAGGGCCAGCCGCTGCATGGAATATTAAATGTAGACGAAAAAATAAGTAATTACACAGACTGCGATAAATTTGCGAGATGAATTTTTTGAACCTAATTAATCCATGATTTGACAATATTGTGCTACAGTAAACATGTGCTAATGACAGATTAATTAGGCTTAATAAATTCGTCTCGTGATTCCTAGGCGAGTTATGTAATTATTTTTTTTATTAGTATCTGAACACCCCTTCCGACATCCATTGAAACATCTGATGTGACACCTTAAAATTTTTCACCCCAGGAACTAAACAACCCCTAAAGGACGGATGCACACCGAGTGGGTTCCTCTGGCACATACGGCCTACTTGGTACATCTTATAAGCTGTTTATGGCCAAAATAAGTTGTTTTTTAGCTAGCCGCGCTTATTCTCGCTGCTCTTATTTTGTACTATTCCTTCTGTTCCAAAAAAGAGTCATTTTCGCTTCCAAAAAGTTAACAACTTTTAACTTTGACCAAATATGTTTAACAAAATATTAATAATATTTATGGTACATAATTAGTACCATTAGGTAGATGGCTGAATATATTTTCATAATAAACTTATTTAGATATACTAGCAAATATGTCTGTGCGTTGCAACAGGAGTAAAAAATTATCACATATTTATGACGACCAGAATGATATGTGTCCATTTGTTGTTTTAGGCTTTCTATAAAATTTGAAAGCTATATTTATTTTACGATGACTATGACATGCATAATATAGATTAATATGGATAATAATATAACAACATCGCATAAATCCTATGTCAAATTTAAAATACAGTCTTGATACTTTTTTCTCTCATTGCAAAGCACAAAAATATTTATTCATAAATATATTATAACTTTAATTTTATACTATCAAAGCACTGGTATTGTTAAATATTGAGTTACGTGACTTCCTTTGTTTACTCATAAAGATATGTAATTTTAATCTCTAATTAAAATCAGTAAGTAGTTAGTTATAGACTTGAAGACATGAGAGTGTCGCACATGGTAGCCCTCGTCGTGAATTACACTTAAACATGAATATAGTTTGGAGGCATATTTATTTAGACTGAAGTGTACAATAAATTGTTCAAGACTTTAGTTCATGGTTTGATTAGTTAGACCTCTATTAAATGATATTATAATAAAATAAGTTTTGTTTCTAATCAAACTGCTTAAACAACTTGGTGATGAAAATGGTAAGAAAGAGGCCAAGAGTCAATGGTCCATAATTTATTAACTATTTTGATATTTGATTGATATCTTGAAAATTTAGAAACCTAGAACGACAAATTTAAAAAAACAGAACGGAATAAAAAACAAACCATAAAAGGATGCGACAAAAAAATATGGAAAGTGAAACCTAGAACGACAAATAAGAAAACAGAACAGAAAAAAAAACAAACCATAAAAGGATGCGACAAAAAAATTATGGAGAGCAACGGGGATTAAAAACCAAAAACGGACATGCGCACCTCGAAGGGCCAAACCAAAGTTGGAGTCGGACTAAACAAAAATAAAAAAAGAAACAATGAAAAAATTAAAAGGGCCAAAACCAAGAAGATAAAATATAGATTTATACTCTTATAGAATTTTTTTATTGGATTAGGAATCCTATTTATTGTACTCAGGATCACAAGTATTTGTTTGGATTAGAATAGAATTCCTACGTGTCCTGCATATATGTTATATAAAATAAGAGAGTTATAGAGAGGCAAACAAAATAATTTCTATATTCACGAAGTTAATTAGGGAAAGACAAACAAAAAAATAGGACGACGCAATATGTTTTGGAATCGGACTCCGCATCGTGGTAGACAAGAGCTATTCTAACTCGTGAGCACATGTTATATATAAGTTCAGACGACAGAAACTCTCCATCGTCCGATAATTAGAGGGAGACGGACTAAACAAATGGATGGACGAAAAAAATGGTAGAGAGAAACTCTCTATCGTCCGATAGTTAGAGGGAGACGGACCAAACAAATGAATAGACGAAAAAAGGGCCTAAAATTTTGCCTCTTATTGTTAGGGATAGATAAATGTTGCACGTATTTTCTACAAATCTAGTCAAAATTGAGAAAGTTTGACCAACACGATTCATATAACGACTCTTTATTAGAGTCAGAGAGAGTAAAGAGTAGAAGCTAAATCAAACCAGCTTATTTTAATCATCATTTTATTCTATTTGTGAAGCTTATCTACCGAACAAGGTTGTAGTCGTCCGATGGCTTTTCAAAGAACTAGTTGATTCTACTTTCCTCCGTTTTCGTTTACTTATCATCGACCTTTTACTGTAGCAGATTTGACCATCCGTTTTTTTCTTCTAAAAAATCTTAGATACCTTTTACTGTAGCAGATTTGACCATCCGTTTTTTTCTTCTAAAAAATCTTAGATACTTCAAAGTATATAACATTAAATTGATGAATTATATATGTGAAAATTTGATGTATCTAAAAATCTTTTGCAGAAAAAAACGTGTGGTCAAAATTACTATAGTAAAAGTTCGGTGACAAGTAAACGAAAACGGAAGGAAATACCAGTTAACTTGCAATTGGCGGTAAAGAGAACTGATTGATAAGAACGAGTTTGATCCGTTATGCAAACCAAACACTGATGCCAGGTTCGGAGTTCGGATTAGATGGTTCCGAATTCATCTGTCCGGCAAACCAAAACACCCTGTTAGAGTCGCACCAAACAGTTCCTTTTTTTTTCTGCCTACCTAGGAGGCCTAGTAGATGGGCTTTGTGGGCTGTCTTTAGGCTATGCTACATACGTCTGCCTGGGGTATCGAGTGGCAAGGCCCATGGATCTCTTCCATAGACCAAGCCAGAAACGTAGTTTATGTAATAATTAACTTAGAAAATTTAATCACGCACCATACGTCGATATGTCCGAGTGGTTAAGGAGACAGACTTGAAATCTGTTGGGCTTCGCCCGCGCAGGTTCGAACCCTGCTGTCGACGGTAGTTTTTTTTTTCTTTCACGCGTTAATATTTTGCTTTAGACGGTAGTTTTTTTTCTTTCACGCGTTAATATTTTGTTTTAGATTTGAAAGTATGTATATAATTTGTGTTGTCCTTTTCACTTATGGAGAATATCCATCCATTGATGCCTTTATTTTTTATTTTTTGCGCCCCCTAATTTGGTGGCATGTCAGTATTGGTGCAACGGGGCTGCCAATCTGCAAATGATGCTAACCTCTTTAGAATTGAAAGTATGTATATAATTTGTGTTGTCCTTTTCACTTATGAAGAATATCCATCCATTGATGCCTTTATTTTTTATTTATTGCCGCCCCCTAATTTGGTGGCATGTCAGTATTGGTGCAATGGGGCCGCCAATCTGCAAATGATGCTAACCTCAAAACCATTGGAATATCGGAGTGTCTAGCCCCTAAACGTCCGGATGCTAGCCTTTCGTCCGGATGCCCGTGCCGCTGCGCCCGCCACGTCTGCTGTGCCTGCCAGCCGACGCCTACTGCTGTTGCTGATGTTGCATGCCCGCCTGCTGCTACTTCACGTACCGCATGTGTCGCGCGCCCGCGCATGCACATGGGGATCGCCCCATGCCAGCGGGACCACTTCCGCCTGCCCTCGCTTCCCGCGTCTGACACTAAGGAGAGGCAGCAGAAGGCGAGGAGGGAGACGCAACACCCAATCTAGTTTTGAAACATTCAGATATAACAATTGCAACATACATCTAAAGACAATGAAACATTTGGACCATTCATCTGAAACATTTGCGAAAATACCTGAAAAACACTTGAAACAATTGCAAACATACGCAACATCCAGATAAAACACTTGCAACATAGGTGTGAAATTATGTACAACATATAGATAAACACACTTGCAACATACGTTAGAAAAAATGAAATATTGAGAACAGAAGCTTGCAACATACGTGTACAACCATTGCAACTTATGCAACATCCCGATCTACTTTTACAACATCCATCTGAAACACTTGCAACATACCTCAAAAACATCTGAAACACTTGAAATATACACTTGTAACATGTGTTTTTCACCCTTCTTCCGTGTGACGCAGAGCAAAGTGGGAAACGGCTAGTTCCGACCACCGACGACCGAGGATGGTGTAACAGAACTAACAAATTATACGAAATTAAGTAAGAAAATCACTCGCCAGAGCAGACAATTTAGCCAACTTAAGCCCGTATAACCCGGTAGTCCGTGAAATCACGAAGAATTTCAAACTAACTTGCATACCAGCCAAGATCGTAATAAGTTTAGCAGTCACCATCACATATTACATAAAAGTTCGCATCACAGATACATCGGAATTTAAACATAGTTATTACAAACTGAGTTCAAATAGAAAATAGCGGAATCAATTTGTTCAAATCCACACACACTCACACGGAATTCAAGTACAGTGTCAGTTGATGATCATCTCCAATAAAAGCATTAGATGAGACGTAAGGAATGACCATGCCTATGGTCCTAAGCATCACCCATCGCAGGATAAAGGCAGTTGATATAGTAGCTGAAATACATCTGCCCATTTACAATAAGTGGGAACAAAACCCTGAGTACGAGAAGGTACTCAGCTAGACTTACCCAACATAACCAAAAATAAAGTGACACCAAGAATTATGAAGGGCTTTATAGTGATGTAGCTGACTCAGGACATTTTTAGTATTTCAAGAACATATTCCAAAAGCATTATGTCAAGTTAAGCATTATTAACCTAGCGACTACATTTGCATCTATACTAGAACAAGCATGTGATTAAACAAGTAATGATAACCAATGATCATTAACAACTTCCATAATATCATATCCATTATAACTGTCCAAGTGTTCCATCAACATTACTACGATGAAGTAACTCAAGTCAAGTGTTCACTATCCAGTGAACGATGGCGATTTGAATTAATTATTAACCAGATGGTAATTTATTCCTCACACAAACCTCACTCACCCGCTAAAGTGAGATATTGGTCATCGAGTCAACTATCTAGGAAAATCTCGAGTTCGCTAGGAACCACATGTACCCAGGGGTTGACTAACTAACTTTCGGTCTTATCATCACGCCCTCGTATCCTACCACACCTTCCCCGGTATAGTGGCTGTGGGCAATCCACTCGGTTCGAATAATCTCCGAGCTTCGCGGTCGAAAGGTACGTTATTCGACCAGCTAATTGTAAGGCATGCGTTCAACATGACTCGAGGCCCAACAACGATCGGTCCTTAATCGACACAGACGAAATCACTACAGTCTGAAACCCTATAAGTATCCGTCCGATCTCAACTTTAAATTAACACTTAGTTATCCCATGACGACATAGTTATTCAAGCAGATCCCGATAAACACCTATAGCTCGCAGGTGACGTGAAATCACCAAACTTCTACCGGTCTAAGCCAGCTAAGCCTTAACTCGACTGCGGATACCAGGGTAACAAGGACATAGTATACAAAAGGTAAACAAGGTATAATGCAGCAGTGGTTTCAGACAACTCCTGAACGTAGTGCACCAATTAAAGTAAAGCATTGATTAAATAATTGCAAACCGAGAGAGAAATGCTCCGGTGCTTGCCACTCTCAAAGGAACTCGGACGATGATCGGAGCACTCTGGAAGCTCCTCAACGTCCTTCTCGTTTACCTCGGGCACCTCCTACGGCTGCACCTCGAGCTGCTCCTCAGGCTCCTTGGGTACGACAACTGGATTCTCTGTTTACAATCCTGTATGATGCAGATGCGTAAGTGCTTATGCAAAAAGGTGCATCGGATGAAATGCACACAATGAATATGCTTGCATGCAAGGTAGATGAACATGATTTGCTTTATTGGGTAGAGTATATTAAAAATTCTCCTACAAGGTAGTCAACATCATCCAAAAACATGTACTTTAAGTACATGCCATCTACTACATTCTCTTCTACTACTAACTACCATATAACCACACATAAGTACTGCCACACTAATACTACAACCACTGTACTAACATGATAAGTCACAACATCGAGTTAAAATGCTTCAAAGATACACCAAAGATTCACCAATTTCCGAATCATGCATAAAGCAAGATTTAATTAAACCCTAATTAATATTAGGTTTGAATAGCAACATCTATTTTGGTAGCACATAAAAATCTTAGAAAATTACCATAGCATAGCACTACTATAAGTAGACTACCATAAAATTTTCATGGCATTTGGATAAGTAAAATAGCCTACACAAAAATGACAAGCTATGACATAAATATGAGCATAAAAATACTTTGTATTATGAAAAGTATCAAACAACAAATTTAGTATTTTTTCTAGGTTCTACATAGTAAATAACCATTGTACAAAAATGATCACATGCATGTTTTATACAAATTTTGCTCTCTAGAAAAAATAACAAAAATAAGCCATTAAAGACACTTGAACTACACATCATAATTTTCCTACAGAATATGCATGACATATATTTTTCATGTAAATTACATCACTAAAGAAGATTAAAAAAAGTTGGAACCATATTTTTCTGAGATCTCTATGATTTATTATGTATTTCTCAAGAAAACAACAATTTCAATAATTAAATAAAGCTCCATAGAAAAGTATCACAAATTCAATATGCAATATTTTTAAGCCATAGATCTACTCCTAATAAGTCTACAAAAATTTGTTTCACAATTTTTAGAGCCATAAATCTCAAGATATGAATTTTGGAAGCCTTTTCTCATTTTTTGGAAATCCATTTTTAAAATCATTTTAAACCCAACCTGTAGAAATCGCTAAGCACACCTAGGGCTGTGCACACGCACACGCGAGGAGAGACAGACAGGCGGGCCCGCGGGGGAACCCGACCCCACCTGTCAGCGGAAAGAGGCAGAGGCGGCGGTGGGTTCGCGGGATCTCGCCGATGGTGAGGTTGTCGGCGACGAGGTCACCACCACCGTGACCACCGTGCCAAGGCAGACACATTGGTGCAAGCAGCGAGGCCAGGAGCTCGCAATCGAGCTCGCCCATGGCCATGGTGGCTCGGCGGCGCGGCTCACCGGCAGGAGCACGCCTCCAGCCACGGGGTGTCGCGGGAAGCGGCGTCCGAGCACCGGGAGAGTGAAGGGGTTCAGATGCGCTCGAATTCGAGGCGAGAGGAGGAGCGGGAGAGCGAGGTCCGCGAAGCAGTGTGCTCCGACGAGGAGTGCCCAACTCAGGCGAGCTATTCCGGCGCGGAGGAAGCTTACCAAGGCGTACCGAAGCGAGCACGGGTTGCGCGAGGGGGAAAAGAAGTTGTCACGAAGATGGAGGCTTCGCTGGTGCAGCGCGGTGGCCGGAACGTGTGTCTCTGGCGAGCGCGCGCGGGGCGGTGGTGGAGAAGAGCCGCTCGGCTTGCTGAGCTGCGATGCTGAAGCGAGGAAGATGGAGAGGGAGTGAGCGGGCGCGACTAATGAAGCCGAGGCGTGGGGGGTTGAGCGCGGCCGCGGGGGCCACCGGACGCCAGGTGCCGCCGGCGCCGACGCATGGCGGCCACGGGGCACGCGGTGCCTGCCGTGGTCGGGCGCGACGCGCGCGGGAGAAGGAAGAAGGCGGGGTGGAGCGAGCTGGGCTGGCTTCGGCCAGTGGGCCAGATGGGAGGCGGCGGCCCGTTAAGGAGAGAAAACAGTTTTCCAAATTCTATTTTCAAATAAATTTCAAACAATAGTTTCAAATCACATTTTAGCAAGAAGATGACCTTTTCTGAAAATGGCCCACAAATAAAATTTGCTTAGAATTTAATCCTCTACAACTTTGCTTTAGGGACCCACTAAAAATTCTGCATAGATTTTGAATTGGAACGCAAAAGCTAAATATGCAGGGTTTTTGACTATTTTCAAGAATATTTTTAAAAGCATATTTTGCAAAAAGTTTGAATACAAACTTTGCTCCAAATTGCATGATAAATATCTCTAAGTGATTTGCATTTATAACCCAACATGTTTTATTGGCCTAGCTAGCATAATCAAGGCAAAAATAAAACTAAACAAGTATATGCAACATTCACGTTTCATAGTAATGTTTCAATCATTATTTCATGCGATGCTATACTTTGTTTTACATGTGATTATGAATGCAAAATGATGCTCATGCGTATGATTTGCAATGCTAAACGCATGCGTAACACCGGGGTGTTACAGATGGTGTCACGTCCTGGCAGCGGCTAGTTGCGCCTATGCCTAGCCTGGGCCCAGCCAGCGACGGCCCCCTCTCTTGGTCGCCTGGCCTGGGCGTGGCGAAGGACGAAGCACGGTATGGCGTAGCAAGGATGGAGGCGCCACTGCAGTCGCCGAGCACGCGCATGACCTTAGAGGTGGAGGGCGAGGCGGCGGCGACCTTGTCCAGCAGCACCTGCAGTCAGTGGGGCGCCTGGCAGCGTACCTCTCCTCCTCCCTGCGGGGAACGGAGGCGCCGCAAGGGATAGCGGCGGCGCGCTAGAGTGGGCCGCGGCGCGGGGGATAGTGGCAGCGGCACGGCGGATTGGGGCGGCTGGACGGCCACATGGTGTGGTGAAGCTACGACGGCACAAGGTGGAGTCAGGATTTTTTTATTACAAGAGAGGTGGGCAAGGCAGAGTTTTTTAGAGAGAGAGGGGTGAAGCGGAATGGGAAGCCGCGTCCGATGGGACAGACGCCCACGTCCAAACATTTTCGTTGATAAGTTGCCTATTCTTTGCCTGTATTGAACACAAAAACACTACAATGAAACTGGAGTGTTCAGAAAAAGATAGGGAGTGTGAAAAGTCAAGAATCCCCCATTGCAATGTGACATGCACTGATGCACCTATAGTCCTGTATTATTAGACTCTGCCTTGCATCAGCTCTAGCGGACAAATAATGGTTATCAAAGAAAAGAAGCAACTGATGGTCTGCGCTGTAATTTTCCTGCAAGTTTATTAAGCTAAAACTAAATTTGCTATATACTTTCCTGCACTGCTGTCTTTTTCGCCTCACCTTTTTTTTTTTCCTGCAACCATCAGTTCAACCTTACCTTGTAAGAAAAGATTATGCCTTTCTACCTCCTAGCCACCACAGAAGCAAAGTCTTCAAGGTTTCCCACCCACACCCACTTCTCTAATCTCACATGCTGATGCATCCTCCTAATGTAACCTGAAGCTTTAAGAAAACAAAGAAAATTAGTAATAGCAAGTTAACAACTCCCGGAAGACTCCAAGCTGCAGCTCTCCTTCCCCCGGCCCTCCCGTTCCAATTCCAAGAACAGGGCAGCGGAGAGGAGAGGAGAGTCCGAGTCAACCAGGTGAGCTGCATCTTGATTTCCTCATCCTCATCCATACATATTAGCTTCTTCTGTGCTATCTATACTACCGCCGCCCTCGGTTCTTGATTCGCTCTGTCCAGTTCAACCCCTGTTCCTGAATCCAAGAACCTCCAATTCTTCGAAACCGGAAGCTACTTGGAAAGAAAATAAGGGGCAAAATAAAGGGCAAAGCGAGCGTAATGCTTTGCGAATCTGCTGCGAAGGCGTATCTGGACTGATGCCAAAATAGTAGCAGCTCTGCTGGCGTGGAGCGAGCTGAATCTCGTGAATCTGTTGCCTGGAATGTGGGTGCGGAATTGCGGAGGGCTAGCTCATGCTCTGTGCAGATAGTTACATCTTGAAGCCAACTGAGTTCTTCCGTTACGTTGGGCTGACTGAATCTGAAACTTTTACTGATCTGTTACATGACGTAGAGTGAGGGCCCTAGGATATATTTCATGTTTTTTTTTTCTTTTTTACCTTTTGGCTTTATGGAGAAGCTTGAGTTAGCCAGCTTTTCTGCATCCATCGGCCACAGCTGATTTCATTGCGACAGTTTTCTTCTGGTTTTGTTGCTGTCAACTGACCAACTGGTAAGCAGGTACGATGTGCTCAATAACGAGGCTCGCGTTTGTGCTTGCACTGGCTATAGCCTCATCAACCGAGGTTGCAGAGAGCAGAGATTTTAATATCTTGGGTAAGTTTTGAATCTATTGATTTTTGCTCCGTTCTCTCTCTTTTTCTTTATTGTTGAATGTTGTCGATCCATAGCAGTGAATTTTCTGTTGCTATAAGTAGATCAGGTGCAACAACGTATGAAATCCTATGTGTTGTTCTGAATGTCTTCTACCTATAAGGTTATAACTATCAAGTCTAGTGATAGTTTCAACTAGTTTACCTAGATTCCTTCTTGGTTTGCATTTGCATTTAATCCTGTGATCTGTTAAAGAAAACAATTACGTCTAAGCCATCAATTCTACTCACCGTAGAGGGTGTAGCTTCAGCTTATCTGCTATTCCTTATAGAAACTCAAGCTTCTGAAGTTTTGCACTTCTGATCAATCTTTTCTTTTGTCTTCAATTCAGCTCAGGGCAGCTTGCCTGATGCAGCCAAGGGACTAGGTCTAACTGCATCCAGTGTAAAGCTGTGTCAATTATGTGAGCAGTACTCAACTGAGGCACTTTTCTATCTCACACAAAACGAAACACAGACTGAAATTCTTAGCATTCTACACCATGAATGTGCAAGCCTTGCCCCTCTGAAGCAGCAGGTATGTGTAGCTTGTGATCCGGCCTTGGGTACCACGTTTTCAGTTGCTTAAATCTATCGGTGTGTTGATGATTCACTCTGCAGTGCATCACGCTGGTCGACTACTATGTACCCCTTTTCTTCCTCGAGGTTTCTATGGTTACCCCTGAAAAGTTCTGTGAATCGATGCATCTCTGCAAGAAGGGGATGAAGATTAGCCTACCCACTCGGGAGGGTACTTGTGGTTTATGCCACCATGTTGTTGTTGAAATTCTTGTCATGCTTAAAGATCCCAACACGCAGGTAATAGCCATATTTTCACTCTCCGTCACCAACGTTCTGTGCGTTGTACTGCTTTGTTGTTTGTACATACTGTAATGTCTTCCTTTGTTTGCTGTAATTTTGCAGCTGGAAGTAATCGACCTACTCACCAAAACATGCAGCAAGGCGCAGAACTATGAACAGCAGGTGAGCTAAGTTCAAGAAAAAGAATCTCAGATGTGCTATGAGTGCATCGGCTTATATTGAATGGTATCTGAGAACAAAAGTCAGTAAGAAATGAGAAACCTTGAACTGTTTAAACACTTTAGAAAGTAAATACTTCGGTGATTACTGTACTTTTCTGTTTTCGCCCCCCAAAAAACTAGACCAACCTAGGTGGCATTTTATTTAAGAAGAAAATAGGCACCCAAATATTCACATCAACGAGGACTTGAACCTAGATGTGTAGAGAGGAACAATAGGGCCGATAACCATTGTACATTAATCTCATTGGGTACATATAGTGTACAACAGGGAGGTTGCTCTCCAGGGCAATCGGATCCTAGGCTAGGCGCGCACGGCGTGCGCGTGTGTGCGTGGTGACCGTGCCCATTGACCAGCGGTTGTCTAGCCAGTGTAAGTACAGACTCAATACATAGTCTCAACACCCCCATAGTCTGGCATGTGGTATGAACGACGCAAATACTGGACCGAAAAGCTTCAAATGTAGCAGTAGGGAGCCCCTTCGTCATGATGTCCGCGTATTGTTCGCCGGTCGGAACATGTAGAACGCGAAGCTCGCCGAGTTGAACGCATTCCCAGACAAAATGTATGTCGAGCTCGATGTGCTTCGTGCGCTTGTGGTGGACGGGGTTGGAGGACATTTAGACCGCGGAGACATTGTCGCAGAACACCATGTCGCTTTCTTAATGCCGCAATGGAGCTCGTCAAGCAACTGATGCAGCCAAATGCACTCGGCGGCCGCTTTCGCCACGGCGCGGTACTCGGCTTCGGCGCTGGAGCGGGATACCGTTGGCTGGCGCTTGGAGGACCACAAGACAAGCGCGTCGCCAAGGAACACGCAAAAGCCGGAGGTGGAGCGTCGCGTGTCTGGGCAGTCGGCCCAGTCGGCATCGAAGTACGCCGTGACGTCGAGGGTGGCTGACGAGCGGAGGTGGAGGCCGAGCGATGTTGTCCCTCGGATGTACCGAAGAATCCGCTTGAGCATGGTGAGGTGCGGCGCGCATGGATCGTGCATATGCAAGCAGGCTTGCTGCACAACAAAGGCAAGATCCGGTCTTGTCATGGTCAGGTACATGAGTGCACCTGCCAAGCTGCGGTAGGAGGAGGCATCGTCGATCGGTGCGCCGTCGGTGGAGAGCTTGCCCTTGGCGTCGATCGGCGTGGGAGCAGGCTTGCAGTTCTGCATGGCAGCACGCTCCAGGATGTCTTCAGCATAGCGTTCCTAGGAGAGGTAGAAGCCGTCGGCAGTGCGCTTCACGTCGATGCCCAAGAAGAACCGGAGCTCGTCCATGTCCTTGACGACAAACTTGGCGCGGAGTTGGTCGACGATGTGTTGGAGTAGGCTGGTGCTGGAGCCGGTGAGAATGATGTTGTCGACGTATAAGAGGAGGTAGACGATGTCGGCGCCGCCACAACACGAACAGCGACGAATCAGATTGCGTTGCCCAGAAGTTGAGCGTGACAGCGAAGTCGGCGAAGCGGGTGAACCACGCGCGCGGTGCTTGACGTAGGGCGCACAGCGACTTGTCGAGGAGGCAGACTGCAGACGGTCGTTCGGCGTCAACGAAACCCATAGGTTGCTGACACAGAACCTGTTCCTTCAGGTGGCCGTGGAGGAAGGCGTTGGAGACATCGAGTTGCTTGGTGGATCAGCGACGGGACGCAGCAATGGTGAGAACCATCTGGATCGTCGCCAGCTGCACGACGGGAGTGAAGGTTTCGTCGAAGTCGATGCCGGCGCGTTGAGTGAATCCCCGAACCACCCAACGAGCCTTGTACCTTTCCAGAATGCCTTCGGGGTTAAGTTTATGCTTGAACACCCATTTGCCGGACACGATGTTGGCGCCCGACGGTCGATTGATGAGACGCCATGTGCGGTTGCGTTGGAGCGCGTCGAACTCCGCAGCCATGGCTGCGTGCCAGTTTGGATCCTTGAGAGCTGCGCGAGCAGATGAAGGGATCGGGGAAATCTCGGCAGTGGATGAGGCGAGAGCATATTTTGGATTGGGTTTATGGATGCCTGTGCGCGCGCGTGTGATCATGTGATGGGGTTTAGGTGGCGCAGCTGTGGCGACTGCCGGTGGTGAACTAGCCGTGGCGACGGCTGGTGAGTCGGTGGCGGCGATCGGCGAACCAGCAGCGGCAGTGGGGGTGGCAGCCGATGGGGATGGTTGGGGAACGGCAGGTGCGCGTGCTGAAGGAACGACGCGGAGCTGCCGTTCGGATGGGATTGGAGCAGGACGGTATCGTCAGACACGGTAGCGCATCCAGCTGTTGTCGACGTTGCCGATAGCCGCGAGGAGAGAAAAGGGAATTGGGTTTCGTCGAAAACGACGTGACGGGAAGTAATCACCGGCGAGATTGGAGGTCGAGACACCTGTCCGCAATGATCCGCTGGGTAGCCAAGCAGGGCGCATGGCGTGGAGCGAGCACTGAGCTTGTGAGGCGTCGTGGCTGCCTGATTGGGGTAACACAGACACCCGAACACTCAGATGATCTTAGGAAGGGGGTGATCTGAGCAGGCGTTCGAACGGGGTGGCAGTGCCACTAGCCTGACAAGGACGTCGGTTCAAAAGATGAGTGGTTGTGGCCAATGCTTTGACCCAAAAGGATTCGGGAATGCCGGCATGGAGAAGACAAAGGACACAGTCGTTTAGCGTTCGCAGGATGCGCTCAGCTTTCCCATTTTGGGGAGAGGTGTATGGGCAAGAGAGGCGCAGCGCGACGCCACTAGAGGCGAGGTGGCAACGAAGGGCAAGATTGTCGAACTCCTTGCCATTGTCAGTCTGCAGTGCTATGAGGGGAAGCTGAAACTTGGTGCAGACATACGCGTGAAAATGTCTGAAGAACATCAGATTTTGCATGCAAGGGAATTGTCCATACATAATGAGTGAAATCATCTATAAGAACAAGTATCAAAACCAGAGGTCTCGAGTTCGAATCCTGATTAGCGCAATTAAATAAAATAATTGCTGCTCGCTCCTATTCCACGTCTGAGGCTTAAGGGAGCCTCCACGTGAGGGGGAATGTTGGAATATAAGTGAATTGCTCATCTCTCCCCAGGAGGCAGGCCTGGCGAAGTATGCTTGATGCGGAGAAGTGCCGGGGCAGGGGCCGAGCACGCCGGCGCCGGGAGCGTGGAACGGCATGGGCCATGCCTGCACCATGCCGGTCTAGGGGTTGAGACTCGACGTCCAGGCTGCAGGGGGGCGAGGGGTGCTGGAACCGCCCTGGTGACCACCACGACCACGGCCGCGCCCACGACCCTGCCGGTTGTCAGAGCGTGGTGGCGCACTCTGAGGAACCGCAGCGGGCTTGGATGCAGCGGTGATAGACCCCGAGTCGGAGCTAGAACCGCCGTCAGTTGGAGCAGGAGCGGACGAGCGCGCGCCGCCGGTGGCGAGCAAGGCGTGCTGCACCGCTGTCTTGACATGCTCCCAATCGTAATGTTCCTCCAGAAGAAGATAGGAGCGCGCCGAGAGGAAGGTGTGCGACGGTTGCTTCGCCGTGATCGCCGGGATCGCATGGCGGTACTTGAGCTGAGGCCGCGGAGGAGATTGAGGACCTAGCTGGTCTCGCGAACGGATTGCCCGATGTCGCGCAGTGCATCGGCGAGCTGCTTGAGGCGTCCGGTGTACTGCTTGATGTCCATGTCCCCTTGAACGAGGTTGCGGTACTCGGCCTCCAAGTAGACGGCGCGGTGTAGCTCGTTGTCACGGATATGATCGCGGATCTTGTGCCAGATGGTGAACCCCGTGGCCTTGGGAGTGCGAACAGTGGCGATGAGGTCCTTGGAGATGGAATTGTATAGCCAGCTGATGATGGTCACGGACTCGCCACTCCGGGTCGCGGCGCTGGGTGGCCGTCGGAGAGGAGAGATGACTGTCGAGGTTGAACTTGCCGATGAAGGCGCCGAAGAAGCTGTGCCACTCATCGTAGTTGGGCTCGGTGAGCTCCAGGGTGATCGGAACGTGATTCCGAATGTTCACGGTCTGGAGGACAGCGGCCGGAGGAGTCGCGACTTTGGGGCGGGGGCATCACCGTCAACGGAGGAGGAGAAACAAGAGGAGTTGGCGACGGACGAGGCATCGTCGTTGGAAAGGTCGAGACCGAAGAGGGGGTTGTCATCCATGGTGGGCATGGTGGGCATGGCAGCGGAAGGAAAAAAGCTCGTCGGAGAAGAGCAGCAGCGGTGGTGAGCGGCGGAGCAGGATCAGCCCGCAACTCGTGATACCATGTAGAGAGGAACAATAGAGCCGACAACCATTGTACATTGATCTCATTGGGTACATATAGGGTACAACAGGGAGGTTGCTCTCCAGGGCAACCGATCCTAGGCTGGGTGCGCACAGCGTGCGCGTGTGTGAGTGGGAGTGTGGTGACCGCGCCCATTGACCAGCGGTTGTCTAGCCAGTGTAAGTACAGACTCAATACATAGTCTCAACAAGATGGTCTGGGCACACATCCACGCCCTCGACCAACTGAGCTAGCTCAGCTTCCTAATTTTAGCTGTCTTCTCCAATCTGCCTAAAGATGTACCAAGTTCAATCATCTTATCTGTTCTTGAACTTTTAACACTTACAGAACTGTATCTTAAATTAGGTTGCTGATGCCTGCACCCTGCAGGTTTGTGCAAATATTTCATATACAGAACAGGGGGTCTCTTTCTTTGAAATCTGACGTTTGCTACCTCTGTTATCTGTTCATAATAATCTTCTTTTCATCCCTCCAGTGCAAGCGGCTGGTCCTCAAGTATACCCCTCTGATTCTGGTGAAGGGCCAGAAATTCCTTGAGACAACGGATGTCTGCTCTGCGATACATGCATGCAAAGCAGGCACACAAGCATCAATGGAAGCTATGCCTCTGTCTGCCACTTTGTGAAGATGATGCAAATCAGAATAAGGCTTATCGGTTTATCTGCCTAGGAGTCTCTTCCTCTATTGCTGAAACACTATTGACTGGTGAAAATTCGACTGTGTAAAAATCTTTCGTGTAAATTTGGAGCCATATCCAGTGTTTATGTGAACTATATAGCAACTGACCTCTCTCTTCGGCATTGGATTGAGAGGTTGTAAGCAGTTATTGCATTTTACTGTATCATCTATCGTTTGTAACTACTGAGAGTTACGAATTCCTTGTTTCTCTGTTGCTCTGGCAAATGGTCTGTAACATTAAAGTGACAAGAAAACTTTTAGTTTGCTTTGAGATAATGAAACATGAGATTTAAAATACAGAGAAGGTTCATTTCATTGAATAAAATGAATGTAGCGATTACAAATGTTGAGCAATTGCGCTCGTAAACTTGCACTACCAAAAAAACTCCATCCATTTTGGTGGAAGAAAAATGTTTGTTTGCTATAATTTTGCAGCTAGAAGTAATCAAAGGTGTGCTTGTTTTGGCTTTTGTAGTGTATCTGTACATAACATATTTAGGTGCATAGCGAATGTACTTAGAAAAGCCTTATTCTTGCAGAGTTAAAGATGGGTTTGACTTATTTGAAAACATCCATTACGTGGTCCCATTCAGAGAAATTTTGCATTACAATCCTGAAATCACAGATCTGAGATCGACATGCCATGGTTCCCAGAGTGCATTTCAAATTTGATCAAGAAAATGCACAGCAGACATCATTGCATCCATAGGATCATAGAAGTTGTTAGTTGTTACAGAAATGGCTTGGGTCCATGTCTTGATTCACACATCTAGTACTATACACATAACAGCATACCACCATAACAATTAGAGTGTAAAAACACATGCTAATGATGCGTCATCTCATTGCATCCTCTGCTTTCTATGCCTCTCAAGTTCCTTCACCATGTGCCAGTGCTCCAAAGAAAGACTCTTCTCGCCAAAGCTTGAGGCCATTATTTGTGCCATTGTTAGCCACCTGCAGATCAGAGGAAGGGAAATGAGCTCAAAAACGATTCATTTCCTGACCAAACAGCCAGGCTAGTGTTTTCAACTGTGGCACTAATACAGACCTGCTAAGTTCAGAACAACCCAAGCTCCTATCATCGCGCATGGCACTGACCATTTCATCTTGAATCATCTGCAATAAGAAGTGCAAACGTTACACAACTCATTAACCATGTCATGCGAAGTGGTATAGTTGGATATTCGAATATGCATCTTTTGCAATCATATTCGAGGTTTTAAGATTATATCAAGGTTTTGGATCAGTGCCATTGCTAGATAGAGAATGAAGGGGTGTTTACCTGGTAAGTCTCAGGTTCAGTGGACTGAGGAAGAGACCTTACTGTGGCCAAATACCACCTCCAACTTTCAGTTTCCTCAGCACCTGCATTAACTGTGGGAACAGAGGATGGCCGGAAAGGCACTACCAAGTCTGAAGGAAGGATATTTGATTTTCCCTCAGAGAGAGTAAGTAACTGCACATCAGCTGCCATTTCCAGCTTGTAGTACTCAAAATCGTAGTCAACCTGCAAGTAAATTCAAAGAAACTTAAATGTCAGATAATCGGTTCAACTTAACCTAAGGCCAGCAACACCAGTACTAGAATTAAAATATTAGGTTCAATGTTGCAAGGATCATTACCTTCTGCGACTCCATCAGATTCTTGAGCAGCATGGTATTTTCCACACCTTTTGATGTCAATGACCCTGTCTGCAGAAGAGTCTCATCAAAGGTCAGATGAGTGCCTTGAGGTAGCTGCAGAACTCCTGTGACCAACCTACAGCAAATATTAGGGTAAGTATAGGTTCCATTTTAGCTCTAAATGAAAGTTCATGTCAATATAATACTTATATATTGTTGATAATAGACAATCTAAAAGCACACACCTTCCTGACTTGTTGTCCTTTCTAGGTTGAAGTGTGGCTGAGTTGAGATAGTCAATTGACAGAGGTATGGCTTGTGAATATGGCACCAATTTCTGGATCAAAGAATACAGTTGATTCCCAAATATGGAAGCACTTTCCTTGTTGAAGCCAGTGAAATTCAAGGAGAGTCTGCCAACAGTGACCACGTCCACCCTATTGCGAAGCTGCATAAAGATTAATGAGCAATAATTTAGTAATTGGATATGAATTGACTTTGCAAGAATCGTCTCAAACCAAACTTTTAAAATATGCTTATAGTTAGGGCATTTGATTAGAAATACAACGTTAGGGCATTTGATTAGAAATACAACATACTCTGGATAGAAGATGCAACAGCAAGCACTGGGCTGCAAGTTCATCATTGCCTAACACGAGGGTGAGGTGTGAGAGCAAAGATTGCCGAATGCCTTTTAACAGGCTAGGTGAATGCTGCATGACCAAAACAAAGAACAGAATAAGTTCTATTAGTCAATGGGTAAAAGCTGGTGAAAGTAGCAAACACACTACATATTTCATGACAACAAATTTGGTAATATCTACCTCAACAACAGGCCTTGAAATAAAATCGTGGGATGATAATTTTCTCCATACCAAACAGTGAAGACGTGGCACCTGTATAATCATTTAAAAGAATAAAAAGTTACAGAAAAAAATAGCAAAAGATAAACTAACATTTTCCCGTGTTATACATGACCTCAGGTACTATGTACATGCATACCTTGCTCGGAGGCAACTGAACTGTTACATCTTCCATGAGGTCTAACATTATATCATCTGGGTTGTCACTAGGAGCAGCAAGTTCTGGGTCAAATGTATATACACCAATAAACTCAATAACATCATTTAGCTTCACTTGACTTTCAGGCATGTCATAGATCTGCAACAAAGATATAAAAGAGTCAATCGTAAATAAGATAACTAAAACAAAACCAAATAAATCTGATCATTTGCATTTCATTCACAAAATTCTAGGTCATCACCTTCACTAGACATGAAAATGAGCTTCCAGGTATATGATGATCGCCTCCATTCATCTCTGGAACAGTTCCTGCCACTTCAGTTGAACTGGATGAGACATGAACATCGCCTTCCTTCTGCAAAGAGGATAGAGATTAAATCAGATTAATAGCCGGTTCATATAATTCTTCACAATGTGAGAAGGAGAATAAGCAGGTATGCATAAATAAATCGGGCTATCAACTATCCTAATTTATCAGGATACCTGCCTATATTCAGAGTAGAAAATTACAGGATGACATATATTCAGGGGAATTGTCAGATGAAGCTTCCAAATACAAAAAAGCAAGCAAGAAACTGATACATATACATTTATGAGATTCCGGTGTGTGCACATCAACATCAACATATAAGAAAGTAAGTATGAATATATGCTTCATGAGACAAACATGACCATTTAGTATTTACCCTTAATAGTGAAACTGAAATCAAATAATTGTCAACTCTTACCGGCTTCTTGCAGAATGAAGACTCTCCATGCCCATTTTCTGAAACCTGTCAAAAGAAAGAAATACACTAAATGTCAACACTTCAACAGTGGGTGTCAGGAATAATAGCTGCATTTTATTTGCAGGAAACATGTAAAAAAACATACATCCATAGCATCATCATCCCCATCTCTCTTCCTTTTCTCTCTTAATTCAGGTGCCAAGCAGTTTGACATCCTGCGGAGATCAGGTCCTGGTGAAGACTCCAGTGTCCAAGAATTTTGTCCAGGTGCCTGTAATACACCAATTACAAATCCTGGTGAATTCTCATTTCCATCTGCTGGTGCGCTGATAAAAAAAACTTTAGGGTTACAGAATGAAAAACAAATGCCATGGAAGCAGTAACATACAGGCACACAGTGGAAGAGATGACGCTCCCAAAGATGTGAATCACAAGGATGCGGCATTGAGAACGGTGAGAAGTCAGTGAACTTGTTTGTCCTCCAAGTTGACCCATCCTACACAGATGACACAGTAAAATAAATTTAGCTGGCACTAATGGCAGTTTTCACAAGAAGCTTATGAGCCTCAGTCCAGTACCTTGAAAGCACCAATGTAATACTCATTCCCAAGCATATCCTGAACCATTCCCCGGTAACGGACCAGAGTGTTTGGTTTGATCAATCCAAGATTTGATGCATCCAACACTGGAACCTGGTATTTGATTTTACTTTGGCATTAGAAGCCTCACTTACAAACTCGATACCAAAATGCGTGCCGCAAAAAAGAGACCCTTGCTCCTCCTCAGAATATGAAAACGAATACATGTTCTTGTTTGTGCAGATTATTGATGCATCGAAATTAAATGACACAATTTATGCGACTAGTCAATCTATAGCTTGAATCACCACCCCAGATAGCCAGATCCATAGGCAAATCAGTGTAAAGTAACCAGGAAAAAACAGAAAAATTAACAACAGAAAGGACAAGGACTGGTCCTTCACCTTGGCAAGGCCGTCTTGCTCGAAGAGGAAGGAGCGGAAGAGGTCGCCAGCGCCCCAGTCCTTGCCCCGGAACGCCGCCACAGGGTCGGCTCCTCCGGACTCCGCGGCGGCGGCGGCGGCTGTCCTCTCGAAGGTGGCGCGCACCGCGCCCAGTGGGTTCCCGACGAGATCGTACTGTGGCCCCACCATCTCCCCCTCTCTCTTCTTCTCTCGCGCTGGGGTTTGGAACTCGGGAGCAACGGCGGGGGAGGTGGGCAGGCGAGGGGACGAGAGGACCGAGGCCTGAGGGGAGGGGTGTTATAGCGGCTGGGGGTTTTGGCGCCACTGGCGGCGGCTCTTCCCGCCGTTTCCTGCCCGCTTCCCGCCATCGCTCTTGGGCTTGGGCTGGGTAAGTAAGTCTCTTGAGCCGAAGTAGGCCCAGTTTTAAATGGGCCAATGTCCACAATGTGTAGACCTATGAAGGCCCAGTCTGAACGTTCTTGGAAGAAATGAAACGGGCCTAAAATATTTCCGTCCTGGAACCCTTGTGTCAAGCAAAAATGACTTGGGCGACCCAAGCGGACAGGTGGGCCCCACAGCTTCTGTCTGCACCTTTGTGGTTGTGGGCGAGCACCTCCGCCGCGGTGAGGTTTCTCCGGCGAGGAGTGCGGCTTAGAGAGCGGTGGAGACGGCGGGAGCTGGCGAGTCGCCGTCAGCCCAGGCGCCGGAACGCTGGTGCCTGGTGGTGGTGAGCGACGAGGAGGCGAAGGATGCAGATGGTGGCGCGGACATAGAGCTTGCGGAACGCGAGGACCGAGGAACACTTAACAGAAGGCTGAGATATACAGGACTATATACTACAGTAGTACAAAAGAATGCAAACTACTACTGTTGACATCATGTCCATCTACCAAGTTACACATGTGGAGTGGAGCATAAGAAAATAGCTTTCAGGCAGATCACTCGTCTCGAGCTGAGGTATCATCCCCTCAAGAGTGAGATCCATTTACTGACAGCACATATATTTATAGTATATGCCAGAAAGGAAGAAAAAAAATAGAAGGCCAAAAATGGAACAGGAACAGGGTTGCCTTCCAACCCTAGTATCTGCCTAACCAAGCTGAATTCTGTATAGCACCGTACACTAGCAACAGAACAGCCTTCACGCCTTCGAGTACTTTGAGCTCCACATTGGTACCTTCAGAGGTTCGTCATCGGTGGCACTGCCCCCGTTTTCAGCAGCGCTCAGGGAGTCCGAGATCAGAGGGTTTGATTCACCCTCTTTCGCCTGTGATGTCAGTGACATGCAACTTGTCAAGGAAGCTTCTAGAGAACTAGAAAAACATAGCAATGTTTGCGCAAAAATATAAATGTTGCGTATCAAGTGAAGAGATTTGACAATAGATTGATCAAACAACACAGATTTATTAATCTTAATCCGACAGTAGTTGCACTGAAACTCAGTGCTTCATGGACAATGTTAAGTCACCAGACTAATAAGAATTTCAGTTTCAAAGTTCCATGTAATTATCTGCTCAAAACTCCATGGAATTTATCTGCTCAAAACACTATACTATCCATGAAATTCAGCTAACCATTGCGGAACATACCTGAATGACTTGCGGGGAGACTTCTGCTGGTTTTTGCTGAGTCTCTCTAGTGCAGAAGTATGAATATAAAACCATCCCAATTACCGCAATTAGGATTCCAAGTATGTTTCTCCAGCTGAATGGATCGTGAAGCAGAACATAGCCAAAGGTGAGAACCAAGCATGTTTTCAGATGGCCAAGAACTTGGTAAGTCACAGGAGATGTCTTCCCAATCACGAGAAAAGTGCTGAAGTTTACTGAGACTGAAATCAGGCATGACAACACGATGAAAAACTGCAGAGACAATAAATGCAGACCCAAAATCAGATGAAGTAATATCAATAATTAACGTAAACTCCACAAAGCCTGATTTAATGCTTACCAGAACTTGAGTTGTGTAATCAAAAGCAAAGACATTTTGGTTAGTCAAAAACCCATCAAGGAATGGACCGATAAGGAACAAAGTCAATGCTTGGTATGGGCAAGATTGGTACAGAAGCTGCGTTGAAGATACCTTGAACTTCTTCTGTATTGTATTTGTCATCTGATAGCTTGTTAAGGACTCAACTTATACATCACAGGACACGAATAGTCAAATTAAAGGCTGCTTAGTGGCAACAATCCCCTTTTTAATGAAATGTGCTGGAAATATGCATATCACCACATTAAGATGAATGTGCTGATGTGCAATAAGCTGATGACAATACTAAACACGCCAATGTATAACATGGTTGAAATTTATGCTCAACAGGTAAACTAAATAATACAGTAGAGGAAGAATTAGCTTCTATGGACATATTAGCGCTTTGCCCCCTTTTTTGTAACATTAACAACCTCAAACACATGCAAAGTTTGTAGTGTGCAAATGATTCTGTGACAGATGTGCCACATAAAAGAAAATAATGAGTATATGTCCAATTGAAAGGATACGATCTGAGCAATACAGGTTGTGATGATTGCCAGCAGGGACAGTACGGATCCCACAGTGTTGAGTTGCAGATCAGTTACAGTTGCAACACCAACACCAACAAGGAGCACACTAAGGGAGAGCTTGATATTCCGACTGCACAGTAAGGTCAGTGGAAATGATTAGATGATATATTACTGAGCTGCATAAAGCACATAATGTATTACAAACAAACCTAAATTTCTTCCTGAAGAAAAAGGTCTCCAATATAACAGTACAGGGAATAATGGCCAGCTTTGTCATCTGAACATACACAATATTTCGTTATGAGTTTAGTGGAGTGGATAGGATGTGAGATGGAGTGGCATTAATAGCGTCAAACTGAAACTATGTTTGTAGGACGTTTTTGGCCCATCCTGATATACCTTTTTACTGATGACAGTACATCATTTTATGGGCGCCGAATAAGAAATTAGAGCCAGATCACCCAATAAACCTTAAGTTTGGATGAATACAAATAGAATTAGAGAAAAAAAGGGATGTATACCTGATAGAAACCAACAGAATTGAAACCCAGACTCAAGTTAAGAAGTCCGATCGATATGCCATTGAGCACTCCAAATCCCATGACGGTCCTTGTATCGAAAGGTTTGTGCTCAAAGAGCTTCATACATAATGCCACGTGGAGAGAACAGAACGTAACCAGGAGATGCCAGCTTGTCAAAGTAGTGGCTGCGAAACAAATACCGCATTTCATTAACATTTGGAGGAAAACCTGCCTTCTTTGCTATTATTATCTGTTTATAGACGGACTGCCACTTCACGACACGTGATGACACAAAATATCCATGTAAATTAATGCGATCAGATTCCAAAAGTAGATCAAACGGTAAAAAGTATCCATGTGCAATCAATAGCAAAAGTACAACGTGTTTTACTGCTAAAGATCACAGAGACAATTTTGGTATCACTTAAGCTGAACCTAGCCCCTTTTCCACGGCATAACCAATTCCAGTAAGTCACCTTAGCCCTATCATATGAACTCACAGTTCACTCATTTTCCAACTCAGAACACCAAATATTCGATCCACAGATATTCAAGCTAATCTGCGTTTGCCGCTGAAACTGTGAAATCTCTTGCAGCACCAGTCTCTCTCCTCATACCAATTCACAGCACAAAGCCGCTGTGCACTTCTGCAGCACCCACCAATTCCCACTGCTCCTAGAACCCGCCTGGACTAATCTTGACCTCGCGCCTCAGCAGACAGCATACGAGTAAAAACATGGAGCAGAAGCATCTAAGAGCCAAACAGTAGCTGAACGGAAAGGAGCCAAGCATCTCGGACAAGATTGGATCTCATACCGAAGTTGAAGCCGAGGGAGCTCATGAGAGCCTTGTTGCAGATGACGATGGAGACGGAGGACACCACCGAGAGGCTGAGCGCCCCCACCGTCCCCAGCTGGAACTTCTCCCCCGCCACCCCCATCTCCACCCCACCGCAGCAGCAACACAAGTACAGCGGGAGAAGGCAAAAACTTGCCGCCCCAAAGCACCAATCCACGCCGCCGACCAGCACCTGCGAAGCACAAAAGGTCACATTTCGATCGAGCAACCGCAGCAAGAACACCAGGAAGCAGCCAAGAGCCGGCCTTTCCGGCCAAAACTACCTCTTTGCTCCCAAAGAACAGAATTCAGCCAAACGAAGCAAGATCTGGGAGACGAGCTCGTGAATCTGAGCTGCGCGCGGGACTGACAGTGGCACGGAGACCTGAGAAAGGAACTGGGGCAGGGGAGCAGGGACTGGATCGGGTGGGCTTGGCTTCGCGGCTGCGTCCTTGGCCTCCTCCCTCCCCCTCTCCTGCTCACCGGAGACGGAGACGGGTGTTTTTATACAAAGGGTGTGTTTAGATGGGAAAAGTTGGGGTGAAAAGTTACTGTAGCACTTTTCGTTGTTATTTGGTAAAATTTGTCCAACCATGGATTAATTAGACTCAAAAGATTCGTCTCGAACTTTACAGACAAACTATGCAATTAGTTTTATTTTTTATCTACATTTAATGTTTCATGCATGTGTTTAAAGATTTGATGTGATGGGTGAAAGAGGAAATATTTTGGGTTCCTGTAGTAAGTGAACAAGGCCAAAAGAAAAGAAAAGATATTGTTGCGAGTATGGTCATCTCTCTCGGGTTGGTGGTGGTCGCTGAGGGGTAGATGTGTAATTTTTTTCAGAGATGATCAAGGAGTTTTTCTTAAGGTCAATTTGGTTTGTACTTTGGAATGTAACGTACTACCACTGCGAGTATATGGTTCGTTTGCACGTGTTTAATGAGATTTGTAATTTTTGTATTTGATTTGATAGTAGATGTATTGTTTGGTGGACTCAATTGTTGTTTCAAATAGGTCCAAATACTTAATAAGAGCACTTCATTTGGCTCGTACGATAATCTCTTAATGTCGGCGAACTGTGATGTGTTTTTTATAGAGTACTCCCTCCATGTTGGTAAAAGAAGTCGTTTTGGACAGGGTTTGGGTCAAACATTGAGAATATAAATCATGAATAACTTTTAAGTTGTTGAGTTTGGAAATATGAAAACAATATAAATAGATTTGTCTTGAAATATACTTTCATAAAAGTATACATATATCACTTTTGAATAAATATTTTTATAGAAAAATAAAGTCAAAGTTATGCTTTGAAGACCGTGTCGTTGTCTAAAACGACTTCTTTTATCAACATGAAGGGAGTACTCCTATATGTGATGGAGGCTATCATCTCCCATTTGTTGAATATTATAGTGAGGTGGTTTTCGTGTTGCTTAGTGGATGCCACTTAACTTGTGGCCATCTTGGTATCTAATTGACCCTTTACTCGTTGTCAATCAATCAAAAAATAATGCTCAAATGCTGCACTGCTCTTATTTCTTTTTGTGTCAAAAAAAATTATAAGCCACTAATCTGTACTAAGGTCGTTGTTAACACTTAAAATTTGACACGCGTTGGTTGGAGACGACTAAGGTGAAAATGAAATTACAGTACCGGTCCACCTCCACTTGAGAATTATTGTACTGTGTCTTGTCAAGAACCCACCCTTTGGTTGCTTTTGTGAAAAGTTACGATGCTCCTTTGGCGGTACAATTTGTAGGTGCATCGGTTTATGGAGCACAGGCACAAGTGTGTCCTTGCTGCTCGCTCCCCATTGCACAGTTGATAGTACTCCTTGCATCAAGAAACAATATATGCGTGAAAATCAAGGTCAAGGCTCCGACAGCTCACTGAGCCGGGATCTTGCATGTTTGTGGGAATCTCGACGCGGTGATCCGTACGGGAGTACCACTTCATTTTCATCACCAAATTGGGCTATGAATGCCGCCATCAAAACAAGTCCTTGCACCTCTGTTGCTCCATCACTTGAAAGATGTACGCCTCGTTTAGATCCCCGACTCGGGGGTGGCCAAATCTGCACAGTGCCACCCCCGAGTACTGTAGCATTTTTGTTTTTTAGTGGTAAAAATTGTCCAAATTTTGATTAATTAGGTTCAAAATGTTCGTCTCGCAAAGTACAATAAAACTGTGTAATTAGTTTTTGATTTCATCTACATTTAGTACTCCATATATATGCCGACATTT
Source organism: Saccharum spontaneum (assembly GCA_022457205.1). Lineage (NCBI taxonomy): Eukaryota > Viridiplantae > Streptophyta > Magnoliopsida > Poales > Poaceae > Saccharum > Saccharum spontaneum. The sequence continues at coordinate 8,756,076 of CM039588.1, read as the reverse complement.
TGATGTGATGGAGAATCTTCTTTTTGCATAGTGAAATTTGGAGGTGAATTCTGGAATCTAAACAAGGCCGTAGTATAGGACTGCTTGGCCCTAGAAAACATAAGTTCTTTTTTGTTAAGCACTAATTCCCTATGTTCCAAACTAAATTGTTTTGTAGAGAGTTTAAACAAATTTATACAAAACAGAGCACATATATTTATGACACGAAATAGTTCACTTAGGATGATATATGGATTGATTATATTTATTCTAAGATAGAGCGGGTAGTATAAACATACTCTCTACATCTACAAATGTAAGGAGTAAGGACTTGTGAGTTTAGAACAATTTAAGCAGGACAAGAAAAAAACACATGTACACTCAATCAAGCACCTAAGTTAGGGTGACACAACTAAAATATGTCTATTCGGCCACACTTTCTGTCCCAAAATAAGTAGATTTCCAACTTCTAAGTGTCATTTGGAAAAGTGCTTGTCCAGGTGCATGCCTAGAAATGCACTTATCTGGAATGAAAGGATTATTCGATGCCATAAAATGACAAACCACTAGCGACCAATTATTGCTATTTATTAGACAAAAGTGCTTACATTTATGGATAAATTTTAAATCATTGGAGTCCTTAAATTTGTGAACAGAGGAGTATGTTGCTTTTTTATTTTGAACCGGCGTCAGTGTGCGAATTGGGTATAACTTAGATGATTAGGCTCTCTATGATAGAGTTTGTCCATCTAAGTTCAAGTTTCAAACTTGCCATGGTGCTTTTTTTATATATATTCTAATTAAGGATTAGTAGTGCTACATTCTTTTAGTAGTAATAAGTACCGTGTCCAGCAATCTAATGTTTGCCAATCCATCTTTTAGGTGGTGCTCATAAGGACACGGTGTTGTTTGTGCATATTCATAGGGCTGTGTGGTGTTTGTGGACATTCATAGGGTTGTGTGTGCGCATGAATGTGTATTTGTATTGTTTTCATAAAATTAAATTGCCTTTTGTAAACGGGATCATATAGATGAATGATGTAAAGTTATTTTTAGTTATAAACAAGAGACGTCTTGGACTATCTGAATTTCTAAAGTCAATTATTTTATTTAGACATTGACTTATCTTTTTTATAATGTATCTATTAAATTATTTGTTTGTGAAAATGTATTTAAACAAATATACTCATAGATATCCAAGTATTTTAAAAAAAGATACTACGGCTGTGTTTAATTGTGTCTGTAAAATTTTTGGAAGCACAGTAACACTTTCGTTTGTATTTGACAATTAGTGTCCAATCATGGGCTAATTAGGTTCGAAAGATTCGTCTCGTGATTTACAACCAAACTGTATAATTAATTATTTTTTTACCTATATTTAATGCTCCATGTATGCGTCCAAAGATTCGATGTGACGAAGAATCTTGTAAAATTTTTGGAAGTTTGAAGGGACTAAACAGGGCCTAAAGATAATTTGTAGCCAAAGTGTGTGATCTAAGGCACCTCAAAACGCCATTTTATATATGTGACCGGAAGTCCAGGAAGACTAGAGAAAACGACACATATACAGTGGCAACGTACACAGGCCAGAAGAAATAATGAGGAAACAAACCTACGGAAAAAGGGCACAAAAGGACGGGACGCCACCTTTGGCATGCATGATGATGATCATTCTCGCGGCGTTGGTGTATGTTGTTGCTTCGAAACAAAGATATACTCCCTCCGTATTAGAAAAAGTGTCGTTTTAGGTTTTTCAGACATCGTGTTTGACCATTTGTCTTATTCAAAAATTTTGTGCAAATTATAAAATAAATAAATCATTATTGAAGTATCTCTAATGATAAAATAAGTCATAACAAAATAAATAATATTTATTAAATTTTTTTGAATAAGACGAACGGTCAAACATGATGTCTGAAAAACCTAAAACGACACTTTTTCTGGGACGGAGGGAGTATATAGGTAAACATATATGTATTTTTCCGGCTTCGATCGGTTTGGCCGTGTGGATAAGGAGAAGGAAGGGGAAGGATATTGATGCATGGGCGAGAGGAGGATGAGAAGAAGGAGAAGAGGGTGGGTTAGGTGGCACGCCATTGTCGTGGAGGACGATTATACTTTGGGATTAGTTAACTGATTAAAAGCAACATGGAATGGAACGCAGCCAAGTTGTTACTTGGTTGGGTTTGGATGGACTCCACCTGCTGCTTATTGCCATCTGCTACAGGAAGTAATAGGAGGTCGCTTTCGATGGGAGGACGCCGAACCCACCGACACTCTCAGCTCTCTCCCGGCCGGGCGGCGCTAGCTGTCTCTCTCAGTCTCAGGTTACGTTTAGATGGCAAATATTTTGAACCCGATGAATAGTACCACTTTCGTCTTATTTGACAAATATTATCTAATCGTGGACCAACTAGGCTCAAAAGATTCATCTCGTGATTTCCAACTAAATTGTGTAATTAGTTATTTTTTTACCTACATTTACTATTTCATGCATGGGTCCAAAGATTGATGTGATGGAGAGAGTGAAAAAATTCTAACTTTTGGATGCACCTAAACAAGGCCTCAGTCTTAGACTCAGATCAGAGCCAGTAGTCCATGCAGTAGATGCCCATTCAGTGTTCAGGGTGTTGGAGGCTGACACCGACGCCAAACAATCATGCAGTCCAATGACTGGATGGATGGAGGTCGGAGGATGGTCTCAGACATGCATGCATGCATGCACGCTGTAAAAAGCTAGCTTGTCCTTGCTCTCTCGTTCCGGGCTGGCCTTGTTTAGATTCCAAAGTTTGTCTCCCAACTTTACTATGCAAAATTCCTATTCCTCGTCATATCAAAATGTCGGCACATATATGAAGTACTAAATATAGATGAAATCAAAAACTAATTACACAGTTTTGTTGTACTTTGCAAGACGAACATTTTAAGTCTAATTAATCAATATTTGGACAATTATTACCAAATAAAAACAAAATTGCTACAGTGTGACGGGACACTTACTATGCAAACTTTGCCTCCAAAATTTGCCATCTAAACAAGGGCTGTGTTTAGATGCCAAATTTTCCTCTAAATTCTACTATGTAAAAAAAGATTTCCATCACATCAAAATACCGGCACATGTATGAAGTACTAAATGTAGATGAAATCAAAAACTAATTACACAGTTTTGTTGTACTGTGCGAGACGAACATTTTGAGCCTAATTAGTCAATGTTTGAATAATTTTTACCAAATAAAAACAAAATACTATAGTGCACTATAGTGAAGTACAGTAATTCGGCCTGCCCAGTTTGAGCCAACTAAACAAGGCCCCATTACTACGGCCAATGTGTTGTTGCCTGCCGCTGCCACTGCCAGCACGACCTAGCTAGTCGTAGGTCTCTGTCTCTCCCTCCCCTCTCTTGAATTTGAATGGTGCAGTGAGTGCTGGACGGCATGTACACTCGGGCCTTGTTTGGTTTCTACCGTCACACGAATTTTTGACACATGCAAGCATTAAATATAGATAAAAAATAAGCTAATTATATAGTTTGTTAAATAATAACAAAATTACTACAGTAGCGTTTTCTAAAAATTTTCGGAAAATAAACAGCCCCCTAGCGCTCATCTTCCACTGTGCTGAGATGCGAGTGAATGTTCACGGGCACGTACGTCGTCTCCGACATCCGATCCTGCTCTACTCGATCGGCATGCAGGTTCATATGCAGCATAGTCCATGCATGATGATGGCGACGACGCGCGCGTACTTCAATTCTCCTCGCTCCGTCTCGTCGCCGTCGGTCCAGCGTCTACAATAATCTACACTGACGCACTCGCAGTGTCATCGTCGCTAGTGGAGCCGTGGAGGTCTGATCGAGGAGCAATCTCTTCAATAACATAATAAATAATGCAGGATATAGATTGATGGATAGATAGATAGATGTATTCGAATTCAACACAACAGGCCGTCCCGATCCTGTACATACGTTCCTGTCCATCCTCCGCTGAATATGAGAGATGCATCTCTTCATCGCAAAAGGGACCAGGGTATGAATAATACCGGGACGGACCATCAGTCATCAGTGGTACGTAGGTGGCCGGTGGTAGCTAGCAGCCATGCCTATTCTTTTTATGGCAATTTTTTTTTTGATGGCAAAACAGCCATGCCTGTTGGCTTGGCTAGGGTTTAGACGACTACAAGAATGGAGACATGTTTGGCGAGCTTTATGGCCGCCGTCCTTTCCAAACCGAAAGGTTTTTTCATTGCCTTCTGCTTTTCATTTTTACTCTAGATAATATAGGTACGCATCTACAGTTCGTCGATAAAAACTTTCAGGACGGAGAATTCCTACATTATTTGGGAACGAGTTCGCGAGCGCCTAGCGTATCAAACGGTGAAACAAGAAACTTCGCGAGTGACCAACTAACCCCTGACTGAAACGGTGAAAGTGAAATCATTCAATGCAAGTCTCAGGCCGCTGAGTCTGGCCTTCTGGGAGATGTTTGTTTTCTTTGCATGCCTTCGTATGGACTGTTGACTCTCTGCACAGTTGCCAAGCCAAGTGCCAACCAACGCGATTTGCAACATAAACAACCAAGCGACAGACAGATAATCAGGTGGCTTTCATCAGACATGGATCCGATCGAGGACGCCATGCATCATGCATGGCAAAAATGGGTCCTCTGTTTCCAACTCCTCCTTCATATAGCGCATGGCATGGGTCCTCTCTGTTTTCAGCCCCTCCTTCATTGTCATTGCTGCCGACATTTTGTCTCCCCAAACTACACTGTGAATCGCCCATGCGCATAATGCATGGGAGGAGATCTATCGTTAAGATGTCGTTTCATGGGAATTATTATTCAGCTCGTTATGGCGTCAGTAGGGCAGCAGCAATGGCCTGTTAGGACCTGTTTGTGACAGCGACGACGACCACGAGCAGTGCTTTTTCTCGAGTCTTCAGTAGGCTAGTTAGGCATATAGCTTCTGGATTCTTGAAGCTATCGTCGCAGCCGTTCATATCAACAGCGCTCCAATAGAGTAGGTCCATGCCGTGAACTCCAGGGCAGATCAAATGGATATGCAATCCACGTCACGCTTAGGTACGGTTTAGTTCGAGGGATTATGGAACATAGCCTGCTCCTTAATTAGTCATGAATACTTGGCCTTCCTTCTACAAGAGTCTTTCTATGTCTTTCCACCATGCAAAAGCTTCTCTATATCGGTGCACACTATAATTAAAGAGCCATTCTCGCTCTCTATCGTTGACTATTGAGAAATCTAGAATATAGAATGACAATACTTGGATAAAGGAGCTGTTGTAGGAAAAAAATTCCACCAAAATCTCTATTCCTATTAATTAGAAAGGATATAAAGAGTCTTTTAAAATTGCTCTTAACTAAAATCCAGGAAACTTTTAAAGCTTGGAGCCTTGAACTATTAGAGCATCTCCCAGATCATGTGTGAAACTCACTCTCTAAATCACTTGGAGAGCCATTTAAATAAAAATCATTCTCTATATCTTTTTATTTTCCAATAGCTTTTCTATATCTTGTGCGCAACACTCTAGAGAGTCAGGCTCGCTCTCCATCTTTTGCTAGGGAGAAATCTGGAATATGAACATCTAATTAAAGAAACTGTTAGAGGATATTTTTTATGAAAACATTTACTTCTAACAATTAGGAAGGATATAAAGATACTCTTATTGGAGTTGCTCTTAGGGCTTCTCCAGTGGGCTTCCCAAAACCGGCTCATGGGCTGACCTGGCATGCCATGAGTCGACTCACATCCACTGGAGAACAACCGACTCATGGCTTGTGCCAGGAATCGGTTCAAACAGATGAGCCAACTCATGAAGATTAAAAAAATATTTTCACACAGTGCAAACCAACGACCAACCTGCCAACCACCCAATCGTTACCCACAACTAGCCGTTGTTTCATTGATTCACTGCTCTATATATGAATGGCACCTGTATGAGTATTTCCACAAAATACAAGCACATACAAATGCTCCCTCCTCTCTCCTCTCCAGTTCATAGAACACAAGCTTGCTGACCCTTCCCATTTCACAAAAACAAGCAAATATACAAATCAACTCTCCTCTCCATTTGAGAGAACATGAGCATGGACCCATCCTCAAGTGGTAGCTTCACAAGTTTGTTGAACTCTTCAACCTCAAGCCCAGCTTTTCAAGGACCACAAAGTGGCTACAACCAGCAATATCCAAACTTCCCTCCACCTCAATTTGTCCATGATTTTCGGCCACCACCATATGGACTCATTTAGTAGCCTCATTATCCACATCAGTTCAATCCTTTTTGGGTTCAACTAGGATTTCAACAGTTTGGTGGCACATCAAGCCAGCATGGTACTCCTTACCATGAAGGTTTTATGCAGTTCCAGCAAGGAAGTTTCAGAGCTGCTATGGCCGGTGATCCATCATCTTCGGTTGGATCAGGTGGCTTGTTTGGAGGCATTGGTGGTAGTGCTTCACGTGCTGATGAATCTAAGTCTCCCATTTCTATTCCACAGCCATCACATGGGGTTCCTATTATCAATGAAGAGCAAAGTGAGAGCAGTCCAGGGGAAGAAAATAAAAAATCTGGGCGCAACAAGTGGACTAAGCCTATGAACCTAAGGCTAGTTCGTGCATGGCTCAACAACTCCAATGATCAAATACAAGGCGTTAATAAGAAATATGATCACTACTGGAAAGATGTCGCCAAAGAATACAACAAGCATTCACCTAAAGAAGAGCGACGGTCAGCGGCCGTGTTGAAAAATCATTGGAATAGATATCATCCTATAGTGATGAAGTTCAATCATTGTTGGAATAGAATGAAAAATGCACATGCTAGTGGTGAATCAGATGATCAAATAATGGTGAGAGCTCATGCAGTTTTCAGCAATGAAAATTCAGACAAGCCATTCCTATTGGAATTTTGGTGGAGAGAAGTGAAGGGGCAGCCTAAATGGGACAGAGTGTACCCATCAATAGAGAATAAAAGGAAAAAGTTAAATGCATCTGGAGCTTACACCTCTTCTTCAAATCAAGATACAGACGAAGGCAGTGCTGAAGTATATCATCGCCCTATTGGCCAGAAGGCAGCAAAAGCACAAAAAAAAGGGAAAGGGAAAGTATCAAAAGGCTATCTGTCAAATAATATAGTGAACTCTTTCAATGATTTCCAGTTGAAGAAGTTACAAGCAATTGAAAAAATGGTTGAAGCAACAAGTGAGCATGATAAAGCCATTGCTAAGCAAGCTGCAACAAATGAAGAGAAGACAAAGGACAAGAAATTGAGTACCTAAAGCTAGTCATCGTCGATACTACAAACTTTAGTGCTGAACAAAAGGCTGGTCATGACATTGTTTTGAAACGCTTAACTAGGGAATTATTTTCTGCAGATGAATCTTAGATGAACTCTGTAGTTTTCCCAGTAGCTATGCATGTATCTTCTGTATTGTATCTTCTCTACTTATTAGTTATGGCATTGTGCCATTATATCTTCTCTACTTGTTAGTTAATGTATCTTGTCTGCTTATTAGTTATGGCAATGTGCCATTGTATCTTCTCTAATTTAAAGTAATGGCAATTTGTTTACCTATGTTATGTCGACTGTTAAAAACACAAGACACGAAGCACTCAATGCCCTGTAGGAAAAAATGGCAGGTGTTAGCGCAACCATTGGGAAGTAGTTGTTAAAAACTAGTTGTTGGAAAGTAGCTATTAAAAACTAGCCGCTGGACTTGCTTCTGTAGCACTATAAAAGATATACAAGTCCCCCATCCCAGCCCACCCCACTCTGCACCAACATTCAGCCACACAAATGGACTCAGATTCAGACTCCCATTCCAACTCTTCTGAAGAGTCATCTAGCCCTCCTCATGCTCTTCCCCATATTCCCCCTATTGAGACCATTTGGGAATTTATCAATGATCCAATTGAAGAAAAGATTGCAGCACAGATTGTAGCTCAAATAAAAAAGCAACAGAGAGGTGAATCAAGTCAACATCAAAGGCTTTCTCGAAGGTACATTGTGAGAGATCGTGAAGCTGGTCAGGATCGGTTGATTAGAGACTACTTCTCCACCAATCCAGTGTATATTGATGAGCAGTTTAGGCGGAGGTACTGAATGAGACACCATTTGTTCCTTCAAATTGTGCAAGCGCTCAGTGATTGGTCACCTTACTTTCAGCAAAGAAGTGATGCCACTGGTAAGTTAGGCTTCTCACCTTTGCATAAATGCACAGTCGCTATGCGGATGTTGGCATATGGAACTTGTGCAGACATATGGGATGAAAATTTGAGAATTATTGAAACTACAATCATTGAATGCTTGAATAAATTCTGTGAAGGAGTGATAGCCATATATGCTGAGAAATATCTTAGAAGGCCTAGCATCGATGACATTTAGAGGTTACTTCGAGTGGGGGAAGCTCGAGGTTTTTCGGGAATGTTAGGAAGCCTTGATTGTATGCATTGGCAGTGGAAGAATTGCCTAGTGGCATGGAATGGGCAATTCACTTGTGGTGATTATAAAAAGGCCACAATAGTCATTCTAGAAGCTGTTGCTTCGCATGACCTCTGGATATAGCATGCCTTTTTTTGTACTGCAGGATCAAACAATGATATTAATGTGTTGAATCAGTCAACAATATTCACAAAAGTTTTGCAAGGGAGAGCTCCAGAAGTTCAGTTTATGGTTAATGGTAACGTGTACAACATGGGCTATTACCTAACAGATGGAATTTATCCTGAGTGGGCAACATTTGTGAAATCAGTACCTAAGCCTTTAAATGAGAAGGATAAAGTTTTTGCCATCAATCAGGCAGAAGTAAGAAAAGATGTGGAATGTGCATTTGGTGTCTTACAAACTCGTTTTGCTATTGTATGTAACCCAGCTCGTATGTGGACTAGGGAAGCACTATCTCAGATCATGTATGCTTGCATTATATTGCACAACATGATCATAGAGGATGAACGGGATTCTTATGGGGCTCGCAATGATCACATCTATGATCAAACAAACTCCACTGCCTTGGTCAATTATCGTCATGGGCCCATTAACGAGTTTGCTGCGATGCTCGAGATAAACACAGCTATTCATGACAGGTCTATGCATCGTCATTTGAAGGCTGACTTGACAGAGCACATATGGCAAAGATTTGAAAGTACACAAGATCAGGATACATACTAGTCTGTCTTAGAATAATCTATGCTCGTGTATGACATTTTTCTATAGTGTATTTTGTTTTAATATCTAATTTGTTATTTCAATCAATCATATTGTGTACACACTTGTTCATTAGATGCAAAATAAATGGTATTGTCCCATTTAATTTCAATTTTCTATTTTTTCTGTACCCAACATTCAGATCAGATCAATCATTTTGGAAAAGAAACAAAAAAAAATCCAAGATTCATAGTGTATAAGTCAAACGTTCATATGCATGCATAAATCGAATTTAACAGATCGATGCCCGTCTACCAAAACCGTAACAGATTGACGGAGGAGCTCACCTCGACGCCGACGAGCGGATGCCCTCCTGCGACAGCTGCGGGCGGAGCCTCGACCTCCATGTACGCAGCCGACCGTGACATCCAGCTGCTCCTTGAAGCAGCCCTCCGCTTGTAGTCCGCGCCTCGGTGCGCCATCGTGGACGGGTCCTCGCGAGCCGTCGTAGACAGGTCCCCCACGCGCCGAGCTCCAAGCGAACCTTGTACAGCGGGTGGCTCGCCACTGGAGTCGACTGAGCCAGAGGGAGGAGGTGATGCGAAGAGCTGAAGTGCGTCTGATTCTGTCGCCGAGATCCGGATGCGCCGCCGTTGGCTGCTCGTGAAGAGCGATGCTGAAAGGAGACAGGGGATGAAGAGGATAGAAACTTCAACCAAGTCGCACGAGTGGGCCGGGTCCAAAAGCCAAAGGGGTTTTTTTATTCGCAATCAGATCAGGATGAGTCGACCCACCACTGGAGGATGAGCGAGTCGACTCGAAGCTGGTGTATGTGGCTCTTTCTTTATTCTTCTTTATTCGGTGAACCGACTCAATCACTAGGGGTGCCCTTAGAGCATCTCTAAGAGTTCTTTTTAAATTCACTATCTCAACATTTGAAGAGCCATTTGAATAAAACTAGTCTTTTATATTTTTCACCCTTCAACCTATCTTCTCTATATCTTTGTGCGCTCTAGAGAGCCATCTCCGCTATTTATCTCTAGCTAGCGAGAAATCAAGAATTAGAGAATGACAATATTTAGATATCTTATTAAAAACAGTTGGAGGTTTTTTTTTCTTTACCAAAATCTCTATTCCTATCGATTAAGAAGGATTTTAAGAGGCTCTTGAAGTTGCTCTTAGTAATCTCTAAATATTTAGCTTTTAATAAACAAAAAAAGATATAAAGAGTTTCTTACCTTTAATAGAATTTTATATTTACACAAATGTGGGAGTAATAATAAGGGTATGTTTTGGTGTTAGAAAAATATGGTACCATGGATAATGTAGTTTATAAGCCAGTGACGTATAAAATTATGGGTTTATTAGAAAGAAAAAGGTCTCCACCATAGTTTTTCTAAAATTCCAAACTATTATGGCTTTAACAATACCGTGGTCCTACAATCTAAACAAAATTGTTGCATCTTGACCATTATGAAATGATAATATTTGCCAAATACCCTAGCTCTCTCTAAAAATAATAAAACCATAATTTTATGGCCTTTCCAACTTGACTAGTCAGGTTCAAGTTTGAAGGGCCTTAAAGTTATATGTCTATCTAAAGTGCCTATATATAGAGCATCACAAGGAATCCAAAATTCTGCGTATAATATGCATCGTGACTAGCCTTGGAAGGATTGCAGGAAGCCAAAAGGCCCAAAACTCCAACAACAAGAAGTAGATCTAGCCAGTAGCCACGCCGTAGAAATTTTGGATTCTCTGATGATGGATTAGATTCGTAATTTGCCTTGTGGATATTTGAGAATAATGTTTACATAAATTAGTGGGCATTATATTGTGAGCTGCAAACATTGTGCTTGTACATAGAATGTGACTAGATTTAAGATTGTTCATTTCTTAGCAAGAAAGTTATGGAATTTTGTGTCAAACAAAATTAATGTATCAATGTCTAATGCCTGATTTTGAAATCAAGAATTATTTTTTACAAAAAATAAAAATGGAAATATTTCATCACTCGGGTTGCAAAACCATAGGGAAAGAAACTTTGCAAATGCGACATGTAAGGAAGGTTCCCTACCATTCAGATTAGTAGGGAAACTATTGTTTCCCTATTATTCTATTATTCTTAAAAGGAATCATAGCGCACATATTCTTTACCAACAGTATTTCTTCTCCAAATCTTTTCATAGTAAGAACTCTTGGGCAACAGTTTCTCTACACATTTTGGGTCGTTCCATAATAATATTAGCTATAGGAACATCATTGATTCTGGTAGTGTATAGAGCATTATAAAAAATCCAAAAATTTGTGTATTATATACATAGGCAATGTTTTGCACAACAAACACACTAAGTTAGCTTCAAAATGGTAAAATTAGGAGCTGGGCATTAGAGAATGTCAATTCCAAATAGAAAGTTTCATTTCGCTATCCTGAGCTATATATAAGAGTTAATGAATGAAACAATCCCTTTAATGCATACAATTATATTTTTTTACAGGCCATACACAAGAATAGAGACCTTAGATGAGATGAAACCTCTCAAGTCCCGATGCTAGTGTTAACGTGTTTCATAGTCCAGGAAATATTGTATAACCAGTTTCATCTAATTGAAACTTCTCTCCCGTCCCTCCCCTTCCTTTTATCCTGCATCCATGTCATTGACTTTGTTTATGTGACACCTTATTAAGAGTGGGAACACCATTAGAATTGGGCTAAGAACCAAATATAGAGTGAAGCAAACTGCAATGGAGGCAGTTAACGTGCAACGGGTCGCGCAGTCGTGAAGCACGCAACCCCTCCTGCCGCCACCTAACACCACCATCCACACCCGCCAAAGGTGTGCCGCCTTGCTGCCCTGCCCACCGTATGCCCCCACCCTTTGACCCTATCCTTCGCTAATCCGTCAGATCCATCAACCAGTCGCCGCCGAGCCTCCCCGCCTCTACTTTGCCCCAACGGCTGCCTCTACCACCACAGCTAGCAGTGCTCCACCACCTCGCCGTCCCACCCACCCACTGCCCCACCGCCAGGCCAACCTACCATTAGGGATCTAGGGTTCAGGGAAGGCACGTAGCAAACCCTAACCCACCTCCAACGACAGTAGGTGTCAGCGCGGGGAACGTGGTTGTGCAAGCGCCAGACCCGTCGCTAGTTAAATTTTGTGAACCGCAAATTTCTCTTAGTGTATGGAAGTAGTAGATAGGATATGGAGCATGGTTTGATCACTATCCAAGACAACCAATGGTGTGGCCCTAAAATATCCTCTCTCTTTTTTTGGCATATAATGATTTTTATAATTGAGTAGATGAACCCAGTAGGGCCAATGAGCGGAGCTCAACTGAACAAACTGGGGAAGTTAATCTATATAATTGAGCTATAAACACCAATGAACATACCAAAATTACTATTTAATCGATGGGGATTAAGTTGAGCAAAGGGAGCCAATAGCCATAACTAAGGTCCACCCCTGAATGAATCTCCAGACTTCAATTTTTAGCAAATCTTGGACAATGCAACTATTGTTTGATAATTATAATTAATATTAATTAAGGTCCCACTGATGTTTTTCTTAAAAAACAAAACTCAGTTAAAAAAACTCACAAAAGTACCCGCACTGGTTGGACGCCATGCTTTAGATCGGATGGCCCAGATCTCGAGACACGCCCCGCGCCGGTCGCCTTTGCCAATACTCGACCGTTACCACAGAAGAAGCAGAGCCGCGGCGGCCGAACCTCCGGCTCCCTCCAGGCCTCCCTCATGGCGTCGCCGCCGCCTGGGCCTCCGGCGTGGTCGGTGACCCTGAGCCTAAGGCACCGTGGCGGGCTGGAGATCCGCGCCGCCGCGGAGAACTTGCTCCCGGGGTGGGGCCGCGGCGGGGAGCGCCTGTCCCTGCTGCTCCGCCTCCGCCGCCGCCTCCTCCTCTCCGTCACCTCCCAATGCGACGACCGCCCCGCGGCGGCCACACAGCCCGGGACGCCGCCGCGCGGCAGCAGGGTAGTTCGCTTCCTGCGGAGCAGGTGGGCGCGGCTGCCGCGGGTCACCTCCATCTGGCATCGCAATAAGCAGCCCCTGACGCGCGTCGCCGCCGCTGTGCCGCGGGGACGCCGGGATCAGGTGACTCGATCTCCCTTGTTCTTTAACCACTCTCGTCATCAGTGTTTCCAATTCTTGAATGGTCTCAGACTTCCTGGCTTCTTGCCTGCGTGCAGCGGAGTCGAACGCTGACGCGACCTGGCTTCTGGGCAATGGGATGGACGCCTAAGTCGACGGCGACCACGCTGCGGTTTGTCGTCGTCGTCGTCTTTGCCGCCCTCGCCGTAGCCGTGGCTGTCGTCGCAGCGTTCCGCATCACGGTAAGCCACTTACTACAGTTTCAGCATCTTGGATTCGCCGATTTGAGCATGGCTGAACTCTGAATTTGGACTCGGGCGGCTGGGCATCGGCTGCTCCTTGCAGGGTGGCCTCAGCAACCGGAGAGAAGGCTGCGACAGCAAACTGATTGTGCGCTGGGCCAAATTCTTGGAGTTGATGGAGCATCCTCCTCTCAACTGCAACTACAAGTGTCTGCTTGGTGCGCCGAAGCGAGGGCTGAAGTGGATCTTCAGCAAGTAGATATTCCATCAGATGAAAGCCACCTGCCTAGGAGCTACGAAGGGTTCGAGCTGACTGCTGACGTGTATCTTAGGTTAATTTAGAGTTTGTATTATGCATGATGACTGGGATCTATATCTGCATCATGAGCATGGCATTCAAGGAGCAAGTTGGTTATAGCCACTTCTGTTTGATATGGTTTTCTGTTCTTTTCCAATACCAATTCAGTGGTTTTTCAACATGGTATCCATAAATTATAAAATAAATTGGTTTCCAACATTTTTAAAGAATGGGTTGGCATAGCAGGGATCTGTCATTGTGAGAGTTGAAGTTCAGGGTAGAAAAGGTCCGGTACATTTTATTGGAACAATCTAATAGACTACACTATCTGTAGCCTTTGATGGACTTTACTTACAAATATTCAGAAGTCTACTTGATTAGCATTGTATAACATCAGATTTCCACTAAGCACCAACAATTCACAGATCCAGATTTCCACAGACATACAATGAGTCAAGATTATGGTGAAAACCAACACTAAAATCCTAATGGGTGAAGGAAACATTAATATTTTCAAACAGACTATAAAAAATGAGATGCCCATAAATGAGCGCATGGACACAGAGGAACTCCTTAGACGCATGTAAGTGCTTGCTCCTGCATTTCACGGGTGTGAAATGAGCTCCTTCCCTACATTGTCATTTCCTTCCCCTGAAACTTTACCGTGTCGATCGACAGTCGTCTTAACAGAACTCGTTGCTTTCTCTGCAGGGAAGGTGTCTGAACCTGGACTACTGAAACTTGGAAATTTATCTCCTTGCTTCTTGTCCACCTTCTGTCCAAAGAAAATGCTCATATCAATGTCACTCTGAAGATTCTTGGCCTGAAATGGGTTCGATAATTCAATTTTATTGCCAAACATATCTGAAACAGGCTGCTGCATGTGAATTTCATCTTCAAAAACAGGATTCTCAGGTCCGTGATAAATAGAATGAACTTCTGAAGCGGGCCTATTTTCAGCTGACTGCACAGTTGGATACATGCTCAAATCTGGAGCAGCATTGAAATCCTTAGTGTATCATGGTGCAACTCGATTGATCAGTTAGTTCAGTGGTACACTTAACATGGAAAGTAGGAGAATCCCACATTCCCAATCAGAAAATTTCTCCTTAAGTGATAAACAACAGCTTGGTTCTTGAGTTTTTGGCTGCCCAGTAACACTTTGCGACCAATAACTTGTCTCAAGTTTCTTCGGAGGTGCTGTTTCTTTCCTACCAAACTTTTCTGGATTGTTAAATAGTGACCTCCCATGAAGATGTGCATCCATGTCTGGAATATATCCAGCTTATCCGATCTTGCTTACTGGCCTGCAGCAGATGAGCATGATTCTTCACTGCAAAGAACAATTTTGAAGGATCAGCAACAAATTCCTAATAATTTTGCATGACGTAAGAACAATAAGGATTCAGACCTAGAACCCACTCAGACACAGTTACAAGTAGATCCTCCGATACGCGATACCTTATTGGGCTCCATCTTTTCTCTGAACCATCGATCATGTCAAAAGACCAAGCAGATGGACCAAAAGTGTTATTTGAATTGGATATTTTCTTACTTTGGTGGGTGGCTGACAAGAATGAAAGAAACATCAGAAGTACTGTATTACCATAATATGCATGAGGCTCCATTGTGCTTTACCTTTCCCACTTTGAAAAGTTCAGTGCCCTCATCATGCATCAATGAATGATCAGAAAAGTGATCATGTGAGGAAGGAATTGCTTCAATGAAAATTGAAACACAATTTTTTCAGAGCAGAAAAAGGGTAGTCATAATTTATTAACAATGAGACAAAGTATGCAATGGAATCATACTGTTTGGTGACTTAGTCCATAACATGACAAAAGAGTACAAAGAGAGTCCACCATTAATTTCAAGAATCTCATATACTCCTATGTCAGAACATAAACTGACATGAACCGACCGAATATTGAAAATGTTCCTGGAGCGAAATATGTACGAAGAATCAGAAACCGAATTCGCTGTTGAATCTGTCTCATACAGATGATGGCTACGCGAGCACGAAATGAAATTTACACGGCAAAAGATTCACGCAATATTAAGCACTGTTTACATGAGGGAAGAGATCTCAGTACATAGGGTACACCAACACACAACGATGCATGTAGTTGAGCTCGATCAGCCCCGCTTGACGGGATCGAAGTTAGAGACGGCGACGACGGCGCCGACGATGGCGACGAGCACGACGCCGCCGGAGACGATGCTGAGGAGGAAGTTCTTGAGCGACGGCGAGATCCCCGGCGCGGCCTCCGCGACCTCCGGCAGCACCAGCGCCGCCGCCACGGCAGCCGCGGCCGCCCACTCCTTGGCCGGGTGCTGCTTCTGCGCGGACGCCCGGACGACGGCCGTCCTGGCCGAACGACGGGGCGCGAGGACCCGGAGCGACGATGCGTTGCTGCCGGCGCAGAGGGGCTTCCCGAGCCCCTGGGCCACGGACAGAGACGCCGCGACGGCGGTGGCGGCCATGGGTCTTGAGCTCAGGCGCTTGCTCTGGGGTGTGTGCGGATGTGTGATGGCAGGAGCGGCTGGGTGGGGGAGAGGCCGAGACTAGGGACACAGATATGTAGATAGGATGAGCTGGAGGGGCGCCAGGTCAGCCCGCTCGTTTGACGTGGGTGGCCACCCTCGCGCCAAGTGGCCGCGCAGGATAAGGTCTTATCGCCACCTGATGGACTCCGGAGATGAGAAGCGTAACGTAGAGCCAGGCCAAACAAGAACAAGCAGAACGCAAAGCCACCCAAATGTAACCAAATGTTAGCGGCATGTTACAGATTGTTAAACACACAGCTACACGTAATGACCGTGTTCTAGAGTTTGAATGCCAACCATTATTCAGTCCGGTCTGGTTTTGTGTGCATTTGCAATACCAATTCAGTAGTTTTCAACATGGTTATGGTTATAGATAAAATAAAACAAAATGGTTACCTTTTTTTCTTTTAAAAAGGGTTGGCATAGCAGGGACCTGTCAATGGTGAGAGTTGGAGCTCAGAATAGAAAAAAGGCCCAGTGAATCTGATTGCTACATTTCTGTAGCTTTTGACGAACTTTACTTACAATATTCAGAAGTCTAATAGACTAGCAGTGTATAGCATCAGATGACCCTCCCAGAATCACTAACAACCAATACTTCGCGAATCCAGATTTCCACGGGCATACAATGACGCGAGATTATGGTGAAAACCAACACTAAAAAAATAATGGGTGAAGGAAACACTAAAATTTTAAAACAGACACTACAAAAGAGTGAGGTGCCCTTAAATGAGGGTATGGACACGGAGGAACTCCTAAGACGCATGTAAGTGCTTGCTACTGCATTTCGTGGGCGTGAAATGAGTTCCTTCCCTACACTGTCATTTCCTTCCCCCTGATGCCCTGATGTGAATCTGCATGAATAAATGTTGTATAAACTTTAATTTCTGATTTCATCACTCACGCTCAAGTCATTTAAAACACGAGAAGACTGAAAATGGAAAGTCCATTCCGGCTGTTTACCTGTTAGACGCTTTTTGGAAGGACATGAGATCCATCCTCCACTGTCCTAAAGTTTGTATCCTGTATAAAAAGCAAATTTGAACTTAATAATGTGGAGAAAGAGTGCAAGCAGAATACAATATTGATAATAAAAGGCTGGCAACACGCAACAGCATTTGATATTGCCACAACAATTATGCACCAAATGAAGTTGCATGCGCCAAAGTATCTTTTGGAATTCCTACCATTTTCAAAATGACGCAACAAAACAGCATTTTTCCTTAGGACAGGTGTAGTTCAGAATATTCAAAAAGTAGTGGGGAAAAGCAATACAGAATCATTACCTTATCTAGCTTGTCCTTCATCGGTGTAGGCACCACTATCTTCTGAACACAAAGCCGTCGGAGAACACGTTGTTCAAGCATAAACTGATACTGAACATCACTGTTGTCAGGTGACAAGCTCGCTACAATCTTCTTCTCAATCCCCATCTCTAAATAGCAGCAAACATATTAATCAAATGGTTGTTTTTTTCCTTTGAGCTGACATACGAAAGAGAACAGGCAATTGGGGAATGAACGACGAACCTCCAATGAAAGGAGACTGGAACATAGCATTTAGTTTAGAATGATCTCCAACATCGTGAATCTTGTTTCTCGAATGGATCGTAGCATCGAAGCTAACACCAGGATTATCTCTAGTGATGGACAATGAGAGAAACTCCAGTAAATATATGACACAAACAGCACTTTAGAAGAATTACAATTGAGGGGCACACTACTTACATCTTTTCCCTCTTTACAGGTATGACATGATTACGAACTTGGAACAATTCTGCTGCGGTTCCTTGAAGACAGCTTAAGTTTGCAGGAACTTGTGTTGCTACTGCTGAAGTTTTCTTCTGCACTTCAGAACAATTGAACGCTTCTGAGCCATCAGAACATGTTTCAGTCCCATTAATCTCATTCCTGTGATCTGCAGAGAGCCGACATGTTTCTGGCAATATCTTAGTATCTGGTTTCTCAGACGCCTCAATCTTGACTTCATTCTTATCACTATCTTTTCTTGCAAGCACACCACTGAACTCAAGACCAGCCTGAAAAGTGCCATTGCAAACATAGCTATCCGCCCAAAACGTGTTTGGTTCTGACTCCTGGAAATTGAAACCAGGACTGAACCCGTGCCTGAATGAATCCCTGCCAGAAGGCTGTGAGCATGTACTGTCTCGATCGACAGTTTGTCTTACAGAATTCGCTGCTTTCACTGCATGGAAGGTGTCTGCACTTGGAAATTTATCTTCTTGCTTCTTCTCCACCTTCTGTCCAAAGAAAGTGCTCATATCAATGTCACTGTGGAGATTCTTGGTCTGAAACGGGTTTGATAATTCAATTTTATCATGAAACATATCTGAAACAGGCTGCTGCATGTGAATTTCATCTTCAAAAATAGGCTTCTCAGGTCCATGATAAATAGAATGAACTTTTGAAGCAGGCCTCTTTTCAGTTGACTCCACAGTTTGATACATGTTCAAGTCTGGAGCAGCATTGAAAGAAGATTTATCCTTACGCATCATGGTGCAACTCGATTGATCAGTCAGTCCAGTGGTACTCTTTAAATGGGAAGTAGGAGAATCCCAATCAGAAAATTTCTCATTAAGTGATAAGCGACAGCTTGGTTCTCGAGTTCTTGGCTGCCCAGTAACACCTTGTGACCAATATTTTGTCTCAAGTTTCTTCTGAGGTGCTGTTTCTTTCCTATCCAACTTTTCTGGACTGTTAAATAGTGACCTCCCATGAAGAGGTGCATCCATGTTTGGAATATCCAGCTTATCCAATCTTATATGAAACTCATCGTTCTCGTTCATCTCATTCTTCATTGATGGTGATGGTTTCTTGCACGTTCTATCCTTCATTGCTTTGATCCCAAAAAAGGGGGGAAAGATCAAGATATAGCTTTTGCATATATAATCGCTGGTCCGCTAGGAAATGCACCTTATAAAGACTAGAGTCTAGTTTTTGATGAGATAAAAGAAGTCAATAGTAAAATGACTGACCTGCAGCAGATGTGCATGATTCTTCACTGCAAAGAACAATTTGGAAAGGATCAGCAACAAATTCCTAATAGTTTTGCATGACATAAGAACAATAAGGAATCAGGAACCTAGAACTCATTCAGACACAGTTACAAGTAGATCCTCCGATACCTTATTGGGCTCCGTCTTTTCTCTGAATCATCGGCCATGTCAAGAGACCAAGCAGAAGGACCAAAAGTGCTATTTGAGTTGGATATTTTCTTACTTGGTGGGTGCCTGACAAGAATGACAGAAAGATCAGAAGTATTGTATTAACAGAATATGCATGAGGCTTCATTAGTTCATTATGCTTACCTTTCCCACTTGAAAAGGTCAGTGCCCTCATCATCCATCAATGAATGATCAGAAAAGAGATCGTGTGAGGATGGAATTCCTTCAATGAAAATTGAAACACAAAGATTTCAGACCAGAAAAAGGCTAGTCATAAGTTAATAGCGGTAAGACAAGTATGCAATGCAATCATACTGCTAGGTTGACTTAGTCCACAACATAAAAAAAATACAAAGAGAATACACAGCTAATTCCAAGAATCTCATAGATATCAGAACAAAAATCGAACGACATGAATGAAGAACACCATTTTACAAGTATGCTAGGTGGTGGACTAGTGGCTGATGAGCTAAGAACTGGTGACGCAAGTTTCAAAACCAAGTGTGGCACCAGGTGCACAAATCCAATGACTAATTCAGCTGCCAATATATTTCCGAAAAGCATTTCAGAGATATCACAAGAAAAGAAGAATTGCATGATTGTGGGACACTGTTTTACAGCCTACTTCAACCATGCTAGGTGGGCCTGTTGCTGATGAACTAAAAAAAGGTAAGGCAAGTTTTCAAAAGTTTGGCAACATACTGGAGATAAGTAATGCTCTACTAGTATTGAGAACCTAGGAGAGATGAATCTTGATTACTTCAGCATCACAGAATAAGTGCACACTAGCTAGAAATCAATCGATAAGGTTGAGCAAAAATAACAGGGAATGCCCACTTTTTTTCATTATAAGAATGTCACTGATCTGTGAGATATGGGAAACAAAGAACATAGACAAAACTCTAACCTGTATTCTCAAATACTGTGCCAGATCTTGTTGAGTTTCTGCAAGAAAAACTATATTATTTGTATCCCATGGAACATATGAGGCCTATTAGTCAAGCCTATGTATATGTGGAGGAGTAACCTTCGCTCTGGAGAGTATCCATCTTTAAATCCATAGCCACTTATATCAAAATGTTTCTCTCTTTGAGTAGGAAGATGATCCTCTGAATTAAATTGATCTATCCTCCAGAGTCCATCATAATTCTCATCAGCAAGATTGCCATCTGATCTACTATGCTTTGCTGTTCAGAACAAAAAAAGTAGAATCACGAACATATAGAGTAATATTTTCTTAGGCCACAAAACCTGTGTTGTCACTCATGAGACTTGGTAATAAGATGGTACAGCAGAACTTACATTGCCAATCTTTTTCAGCTTGAGGTTCATAAAACATGTCCTCATCCTCAAAATAAAGGTCAGCATTAAGGCTCTTAGATGAATCCGGTAAATAACAGTTAAACTGTTCCCTCCTTTCATAGCCAGTTTCCTCCAATATGCTGCCCATTTTGGCTGATGGTCTTCGCTCCTTCAGCATCTTGATACTGGTAATCGAATCCTGTTCAAACTGGTACAAGAAAAGTATTTGCATTATTACATTGAAATGTCCAATTCAATTAACATCTGGATTCCATAAGAAATTGGTTCTGAACTTGTCATATAGTCTAATGAGAAATGACAATCGTATAAGCTCTATAAGGAGAACTTTCCTCCAAGAAGCTTGGATCCACCTTAATTACCAAGACTACATTTTTTCCACAGGCATTAAGGGCCTGCTTGGATCACTTTTGGGTTATTATAATCTGGATTGCTACTGGGATTATAATAATCTAGATTACAGATTATAATAATCTGGGTTGTTTGGATCCCTGGATTAAGATTTGGTCTTTTGAGTACCTATAATCTCCTCAGAAGGTTTGAGATGGATTATAGGATTCCAAAAATCTGTTGGATGGATCACCTAGAGATTATGTTATCTGATTACTACAATCCAAAGGTGATCCAAAGGCCCCAAACATCTCTTAAGATTCTTGCCTGCCTATCCTTCCCCTCCCCCCACCCCCCACCCCACCCCAGAGAGAGAGAGAGAGAGAGAGAGATGATTTCAAGGAGTAAGGCATTTGAAACCTCACCAATGCCTTTGTGACATCAAATGGGATAGACCGCTTTGCTTTATGTAGGAACCGCGTGGGCTTTGGAGGTAAAGGTAAAACCCTGTGTGACCACATTAAATGCAATATAGTTTAGATTTGGATATAGCACTGCACCTGTGTGAAAGCCATGAGCATGACTTGTATCACATGATAAGAATGTTTGTTGTTCTCGAATGTCGAGACATTGTGGTTTACCTTAGCTATAACCAATGTGGACAAATTAGGCCATTTAGACAAAAAAAAAATCTGAACTGGATCAGTTGATTATTATTCTCTGCCTTAAGGGTAAGATATGAATACTGATGGGCTTGATTTCAGCAACACAAATGAGCCTCTGAGGATAATATCTTTAATTGCAAGAAATTTGTTCCTTGAGGCAAATAAAATAGGACTTGTCCCATGATTACGGCACTGTTTGCACCTATGGTTACATTGTTTTGGAGAAGTCTCAAACCAACCATTGAGAAATATCCACAAACAGAAACCATTTTCTGTAAAACTAAACACTGCCTATTATTTCAACTTCATCCCACCAGATTAACTTTATATAGCTGAAATATTCATATTAGGCATGTACTACTTAATAGTTTAAGTTTTATCACTCAACCTTTTGGCTGGTCGCGGTGAATGTGGAGGTGTTTCCATCTTGATATGACCAAGGCCTGAAACAGAAGTAGATGGATATCTAATGAACCATTATAATATGTTGTTAAAAGAGAAAAAAGGCAGTGAACTAAGGTTGATCAGGGACAATAATAACAACAGGTGGACCACAGAACTCATACAAACTTCACAACCAAAAACATTATCCTACTATGATGAATGAAACAAATGTCAACATAAGGATGCAGTTTAGGTGCAAATCCTTGCAGAATATACATGTAACAATACATCAGTATATTAAAAGATATACAAGCCCACCAGAATTTGAACTTTAACTGTGAAGTGATCTGCAAGCCTGCACAATATTTCTTCCAGTAAGCACAGCAAACTGTTCATTTTCATTTCACAACCACTAACAATGATAGGAAGTAAGCAGTTAAACAAATAACGATTGTTCTTGAATCCAGACAATATGTCATTGAGGCATGCACCTTTAACAGAAAATGAAACATGAGGCTCATGGACAGGTCGTGCGGTCGACGTATTCTTTGATCCCTCGTAACTGACCAAATCAATAAGTGAAATTTCTGCAATTACAAATCAAAGTCAAACCTGAGTTTCAATGATATATAACAAGTTGATCAATCTCAGCAATGCAACTTACAAATCAATACAAAGCAAAAATGACGTTTACAAATAAACTCTTCAATTCCACAGCTACAAACATCAACTGCTCCTTTCTCCACTAGTTCCAAGCAATAACTGCTAGCAAGACTAGGATTTCTACCAGACAAACTTTTATAACTTTGACCACGAATACATAAAGACTTACGCAGATTCATGACGCACAATAGATTCATCATGAAAACTGATTTTATAATATATAATCATCATTTTTTTTGAAGATTCATATTCTTATAGAAATTCCTAGTCAAAGTGTTGTCTCGTAGACCATGCCAATGTCCTAAATGTAATACATTTGTGATAGGATGGACTACTATTTAAAGAATTTTTTTTCAAATAGTTGGACAGACTTAAGTGGTAATTAAATAAGTAGGAACAATACAGATGATTTGTAATAGTGAAGGAAACATCACCACTTTGGAGTTCCAGATTTTGATTTTTCTGCCTGGTGCTATAGTTTATGGATGGGGACATTTTACAACCAAGAGGATCTTCATGATAATTAACAGCTGCTGCAACATCTTGATGACCAAAGGGTGAAGACAATCTGCCAATCCACAATACTGACATTTCATAAAACAGGCCAAATGCAGGCACATTCTTACCATACTGTGTGGAGATACTGACCTTGGCTGAGAGCCTGCAGAATATAAGAGAATTAATAATTTATGATAAACTTTAATGTAACCAAAGGGCTCGTTACACACTTCACAAACTAATATTATCATAAAAGCTCATTCTTCTTTTAGCAGCCAAAGATTCAACAGAGGAAGACATATATCTACAACTACCTCCAGTACAAATTAGATGCCATCCTATAAACTGTCTGTTAGTCGCTGGATTCGCACTCTTGGTAGGAGCTGAATCCTTACTCTCATCGAGAGAGGATGACACTAGGAGTTGGGGCAATTTTCTGGTTTATTTCTCACACAAACTCATACAATGCCATGCCAACCTGAGGGGTTGGGGATACATATTTATAGGGCTGCTAGCCAGCCAAGCATATGCTAAGATGCTGCTAAGATGCTAGTCTAAGATGCTGTCCTAGATGCTAGTCAAGATGCTGTCCTAAGATGCCGATGCTGTCCTAAGATGATTGTCCTAAGATGCTGTCCTAAAGATGCTAACTGCTGTCCTAAAAGCAGTCAAGGATGCTATTACAAGGACACAAGGACCATGTGTTGCAGTCCCACAAAGACCAGCCACACACGGACTTATTCCTGTCATTCTCCCCCTAAGTCTTGTGTGGCGCCGTCTAGGGAACTCGGACCATCCCAATCCTGGTGCAAAGCTCCTGGAACTTCACTCGCCCAAGGGACTTGGTGAGAAGGTCTGCCAGCTGATCCTGGGTGTTGATGTAGCCGGCCTTGATGCTCCCCTCGTCCAAGCAGCTCCGAATGAAGTGGTACTTGATGCGGATGTGCTTGCTGCGCTCATGGAAGACGGGGTTCTTTGCTAAGGCCAAGGCGGACTTGCTGTCCACCCTGAGCTCCACCGCTTCAGTGTCTCTGCCGAGGAGATCACCAAGCAGTCGAGCGAGCCAGAGCGCCTGAGTCGAAGCGGTGGAAGCCGCTATGTACTCGGCCTCGCAGCTGGACAGGGCCACCACCTGCTGCTTGACCGACTGCCAGCTAACGAGGCACTTGCCGAGGAAGAAGAGGACCCCGCTTGTGCTCTTGCTGGTGTCGATGTCGCCCGCATGGTCACTGTCGCTGTACCCGACGAAGTGTGTCGCGCCAGGACACCTCGGGTAGTAGAGACCGTGGTCGAGAGTCCCCGCAACGTAGCGGATGATCCTCTTCACAGCCTGCTGGTGCTCCGTTGTCGGTCGTTGCATGAACCGACTAACGTAGCCGACGGAGAATGCCAAGTCCGGTCGTGTGTGGGCGAGGTAGCGAAGGCTCCCCACAAGACGCCGGTACTGCGTAGCGTCCACCTCCTCCGTCGTGCTGTCGCGACTCAGCTTCAGCCTCTCCTCCATCGGAGTGAGGGCTGGGTTGCAGTCGGTGAGCCCAGCTAGCTCAACGATGCGCTTGGCGTAGGCGGTCTGTCGAAGCGTGATCCCGGAGTCATCCTGGTGCACCTCGATTCCCAGGTAGAAGGAGAGAGACCCCAGATCACTCATCTGGAAGGTGGCCTTCATCTCTTCCTTGAAAGCCGCCACCTCCGCCTCCTTGGTGCCGGTGATCACCAAGTCGTCGACGTAGACACCCACCAGCAGGGCCTTTCCTCCGTTGCCCCGCCGGTAGATGGCCGCCTCGTGCGGGCTTTGCTCGAAGCCCATCCCCTTCAGCGTGGAATCCAGCTTGGCATTCCACGCCCTCGGTGCCTGCCGCAAGCCATAGAGGGCCTTGCGCAGGCGAAGCACCTTGCCCTCCTTGCCGGGAATCGCAAATCCCGGCGGCTGATGCACGTAGACCTCCTCCTTCAAGTCGCCGTTAAGGAACGCCGACTTGACATCCATGTGATGGACACGCCAGCCCTCCTGGGCAGCTAGCGCAAGGAGGAGTCGCACGGACTCCATCCGTGCAACGGGCGCGAAGGCGTCGTCGAAGTCGATTCCTTCTTGCTGGACGAAGCCGCGCGCCACCAGACGCGCCTTGTGCTTGATCACCTCTCCGGTCTCGTCCTTCTTGAGCTTGAAGACCCACTTGAGAGAGATGGCGTGGTGGCCGGCTGGAAGATCGGCCAGCTCCCACGTCTTGTTCCGCTCGACGGCGTCCATCTCCATCTGCATCGCGGCACGCCATGCCGCGTCCCTCTCCGCCTCGGCGAAGGAACGAGGCTCGCCATCGTCCTGTGCGAGGTGCAGCTCCGCCTCAAAGTCATGCTGTGCCAGTCCAGGGACCGGCTGCTCGCCGAGGAGGTTGTCCACGGTACGGTAGCGCAGAGGCTCGCCGCCGTGGTAGGCGTCGATGCGATCCTCGTCGTTGGACAGCGGAGTGGCGAACTCCACTGTGCGCTGCTCGTCGTGGGCCGAAGCTGCCGGTGCCGATCCTGAAGAGGTAGGGTCCGGTGTAGGAGAACGAGGCGTGGCCGGCGATGCTGGTGGTGGACTCGCCGGAGCCTGTGGACTTGCCGGAGCTGGTGGTGGCGGTGGTGAAGGACTCGCCGGAGCTGGTGGCGAACGAGGTGGTGGGGTAGGCGAGCTCGGTGAGGACGAGCTGCTAGCTCCCCCCGCCTCCTTGAAGTGGACGTAGTCGACGACGAAATCGCTGGTCGTCGGAGTCGAGTCGTCATCCACCATCTTGCCCCACGTCCAGCTTCGCCCCTCGTCGAACGCGACGTCACGCGTGATGCGCACGCGCCGTGTCGCAGGGTCGAGGACGCGGTAGGCCTTGGCGCCCTCCGCGTAGCCGATGAAGACCCCTGGCGTGCTCCGGTCGTCGAGCTTGCCGACGTGGTTGAGCTCCTTGACGAAGACCAGGCAGCCGAAGACGCGAAGGTGGCTCACCGCGGGCTTGCGCCCATGCCAGGCCTCGTATGGCGTCTTGCCGTCGAGGGCCTTGGTGGGGGAGCGGTTGAGCAAGTGGACGGCAGTCATCACCGCCTCACCCCAGTAGATCGCCGGCATCCCTCTCTGCTTGAGGAGGGCACGGGCGGTGGCCACCACCGTCTGGTTGCGGCGTTCGACGACGCCGTTCTGCTGCGGAGTGTACGGCGCGGAGAAGTGGCGGTGGATCCCCTCATCGGCGCAGTACGCCGCGAACTCGGCCGCCGTGAACTCGCCGCCGTTGTCCGTGCGTAGGACCCGAAGCTTGCGGCCGCACTCCGCCTCCGCAGCAGCTTGAAGGTGCTTGATGGCGTCCGCTGCGGCTGCCTTGGCGTCAAGCAGGACAGCCCACATGTAGCGGGACACGTCGTCGAAGAGGAGGAGGAAGTAGCGCCGGCCTCCAGGTGTAGCCGGTGTCACGGGGCCACAGAGGTCACCGTGTACGAGCTCCAGCTTCTCCTTGGCGCGGAAGCTCGCCTGGCGGGGGAAAGGGAGCCGCCGCAGCTTGGTGAGGACGCAGGTGTCGCAGAATTGCTCCACGTAGTCGACGTGCGGCATGCCCCGCACCATCTCCTTGCTGCCGAGCTGCCTCAGGGCCTCAAAGTTGAGGTGCCCAAAGCGCTCGTGCCACCTCCAAGCGTCGTCGTCGCGGCGGGCTGCAAGACAAAGAGGTTGCGCCACCTGTGCGTGAAGGACGTAGAGGCGGTTGCTCCTGTTGACCTTGACCAGGAGCCGGTGTCGATGATCCCAGATGCGCAGCACCCCGTGCTCGATCTCCACGCGCGATCCGCTCTCATCCAGCTGTCCCAAGCTGATGATGGAGTTCCTCAACGCGGGGATGTAGTAGACACCGGTGAGCAGCCTGTGCTCGCCAGTCTTGGCGACGAAGACGACAGAGCCGACGCCCTTGATCTCCACAGCGGAGGCGTCGCCGAACTTGACGGTGCCTCGAACGCTTGGGTCGAGCTCGGTGAAGAACTCCCGCCGCCCGGTCATGTGGTGGGTGGCGCCGGTGTCAAGGCACCACCCGTCGGTCTTGTCGTTGCCGGAGCTGTCGTCGAGGAGGGCGTGTGCTTTTGGCTCGTCAAGGTGGAGGAGAGCCGTTGCGGCCGGTGCCGCTGGAGGTAGTTCGATGCTCGCATGAGCAATGAACAAAGCCGGCTGCTCCTCCTCTTCCGCCTGCGCGACGTGGGCCTGGCCGCGTCGTGGCTGTCGACAATCCTTGGCCCAATGACCAAGCTTGCCGCAGTTGTAGCAAGGGTCGCCTCGTGTTGGCTTTTGCTTGCCAGCGGCGCCGCCCTGGGCGCCTCCACGATCATCACCCTCGGCACGTCCTCGCGCCCCTGCCTGGGCGTCTTTGCGCGGCTTGCCACGCTTGCCACGCTTGCGGCCGCCTGTCGTGGAAGAAGGCTCCCCCTTCTTCCTGTCACCTTGGCCGGCAGCCCACTGCTCCCGAGTGAGGAGGAGCTTCCCGCCAATGGTGACGGGTCCCGAGAGGCGCTGTGGCTCATCGCCGTCAACGACCTTGAGGCGGCCCAACGCCTCCTCGATCGTCATCGTGGAGAGGTCCAGCAGAGACTCGATTGAGCGAGCCATCTGCTTGTACTTCTCGGGGACGCAGCGGAAGAGCTTCTCAACAGCTCTCTCCTCGCCGTAGGTGTCGTCGCCGAACTGCACCAACTTCTGCAACAGAGTGTTGAGACGGAGAGCAAAGTCATCAACGTCCTCACCTGGCTTGAAGGCCAGGTTCTCCCACTCCTTGCGAAGTGCCTGCAGTGTGGACTTGCGGGCGCGGTCGCTGCCGATGCGTGCTGCAGCGATGGCGTCCCAAGCCTCCTTGGCAGTCCGCTTGCTGGTAAGCGAAAACTGCATCTCGGGCGGGACTGCAGCAATGAGAGCATCCAGCGCCCGTCGATCTTGGTCGTAGTCGACGTCGCCGTACCGGACTGCATCCCACATATGCCGCACCTGGAGCTTCACCCTCATCACCGCAGCCCACTCAACGTAGTTGGTCTTGGTGAGGGTAGGCCACCCGCCGCCGGGGCCGACGTCCCTGACGACAGCCTGGTACTCGTGGTGACCACGGTACCGTACCGGGGAGAGAGAGCCGCGCTGCCTGTGAAGGCCGCGCTCTCCGTCGACTCGTCCGCCGCCGGGGCCGACGTCCCTGACGACAGCCTGGTACTCGTGGTGACCACGGTACCGAACCGGGGAGAGAGAGCCGCGCTGCCTGTGAAGGCCGCGCTCTCCGTCGACCCGTCCGCCGCCGCCATGCGCGCCTCCTCCAGGAGCACCACCGCCGTGCGCGCCTCCTTCAGGAGCGCCGCCGCCGTGCGCGCCTCCTTCAGGAGCGCCGCCAGCGTGTCTGCGCCTGTCTGGGCTGCCGCCGCGCTCGTGGGCGTGCACGGCTGCCCACTGCGCCGCTCGCCCTCGCGATGCCTCCCTCTCCAGCAGCTCGAGGTCCGCGTCGGCGCTGTCATCAGCAGTGATGGAGCTGCTGTTGCTGCCGCGTAGAACCTCGACCTCCGCTGCTGCTGCACGCGCTGCATCCGCCGCCGCCGCTGCTTCCACCTCCGCTCTAGCTGCTGCTAGCTCCGCTGCTGCCAGCCTCGATGCCCTTGCCGCTGCTGCAGCGGCGTCTGCTGCCGCTCGCTCGCGCTTCTCTGCCGCGGCGAGGTCGGCCTCCTGCCGACGCCGCGTGCTCGAAGCGACCGAGCCCTGAGACTGGCCTGCGGACATGGCGCGCTATCGAGGGGGCTGCTGTGTGGAGAGCAGGGGCAGCCGGAGCTGCTGCTGCTACCGGCTGCGGTTGGGGCTGCTGCGAGGCCGGGGAAGGAGAAGAGCAGGAGATGCTCAGGCTACAGGATAGTACGGCTCGGATACCACTTGTTAGTCGCTGGATTCGCACTCTTGGTAGGAGCTGAATCCTTACTCTCATCGAGAGAGGATGACACTAGGAGTTGGGGCAATTTTCTGGTTTATTTCTCACACAAACTCATACAATGCCATGCCAACCTGAGGGGTTGGGGATACATATTTATAGGGCTGCTAGCCAGCCAAGCATATGCTAAGATGCTGCTAAGATGCTAGTCTAAGATGCTGTCCTAGATGCTAGTCAAGATGCTGTCCTAAGATGCCGATGCTGTCCTAAGATGCTTGTCCTAAGATGCTGTCCTAAAGATGCTAACTGCTGTCCTAAAAGCAGTCAAGGATGCTATTACAAGGACACAAGGACCATGTGTTGCAGTCCCACAAAGACCAGCCACACACGGACTTATTCCTGTCACTGTCCAGCCAACCTTTTAAAATTTAGGCTATGAACTATTTTGGGGAAGAAAAAGTTCATCCAACATTTTTAGTACCTTTTGCTACCATGTTAAATACAGAGATAGGAAAACTTGTTGATCAAAATTACTTTCTGAAAACCACAACAGATTCCTATTCAACATGTAGAAGAGACTGGAGGGACTGAGGGAGTAACTAGTCTGTTAATTTTATGGACGCATATATTGTTGCCAAAGTGCCTACATCGAAAATTTGAAATACCGCATGCACAAGAAGGTAGTATATTCTTAATTAGTTTACTTGACTGTTTGTACAGAAATAGCACCCTCACCTGCTTCCGTCATGTTGATATTGCATAAAGAAGTGATCTTCATCGCCTCTTTAGGAGAAGCATCTGAAAGAGTGCTATCCACTTGTGGAATAGCTCCTTCTATATATGATACGGTAATAAAACAATTATACAAAAAAATCTGTCCAGGGTGAATGAGTGATATTACTTGTTCTACTTAGCCAGACATTACAGATATTATGCTAGAAGGGTAAAGTGATGAACCACAGAAAATAAAGTGCTCCACTGAGACCTAAAAAGTTCAAAAGGATATAGGAAACTTACTTGTGGATCCATTATGATGACTATTTGGAGTTGCCAGATCATTGATGTTTAGAACATCAAGTGATCGATACTGTTGATCATGTGAAGCTTGACCCCCTGCTACGCCATCCTGGTACTGCAGCTCTGGCCGCTGCTGTTGCCGTCGCTTTTGTTCAAAGTACTGCCTCTGTCTGCCACACATTTGTTTGATCAAGGACGATGTTCAGTTCTATCGACGTAAAAAAATGAGTAACACCACAGTATGAACTTTTACTAACTGAAATCAGTGAAAGTACCAAAATTACCTGCTCTGTGTTGACTTCCTGGACTGCTCATTTCAGAGCCAGGCCAAACAAGCAGAACGCAAAACCACCCAAACATAACCAAATGTTAGCAGAGCGTGTTACAGATTGTTAAAAACACAGCTCCACGTAATGACCATTCTAGAGTTTGAATGCCAACCATCAACCGCCAGTTACAAAATTGAAGCACAAGTTTGCCCAAATTAAGTGTCGTGAACCGTAAATTATAACACAGATTTAAGGTAGAAATGTGGATACTCACAGCGTACACCTTCCTCCTCGAACCGCCCATCCATTGCAGCATCGCGAACAAGTGGAGAGAAATCCCACGACTGCGAAATCAGCAAGGGGAACAAACTCAGAACGCGAAATTCCAGCGGTTAAACGATTCAAAGTCAGGAGCGGACCCAGTAAAGGACATGATTGTACACATGTAAACCCGACCAATTTTGAAAAAAAAAAATCGAAGCATACGCTTGTAATTAGCTACTCGGATCGGAACGCAAATAGCCAAATAGCTTAAGTTAGGGTTTATGTGCTCGGTTTCGCACAGCAGGAAGGGAAAATAAGGGATGGGCATACCTGGTGGGTGCTCGTCGCCGGCGTAGGGCCCCCCGACGAAGACCTCGGCACCTGGCGTAGGGAGGCGCGGCGATCGCCTAGTCGTCGCCACTAGAGAGAGAGAGAGCGCGCGCGCACGCGGAGTGGAAGGGAGAAGAAAAGGCAGTGGTGAACGCAGTCCGGTCCTGTACAAATTTGCCCGGGGCTGGAGCAGGCCTGAATGCTGCTTTGGTTCTGATCCGGGCAGCCTGCCGAGGCCCAGCCGTCCAAAAACACGTTGCCTGCCTCGAGCTTGAGACTTTTTTTGTTTTTCTTTTTGCTTTTTTCCTTATTTAAACTATTTGAAAATTTAAAAAGAAGATGGCTATTAGAAATATTTTTATTTTATAGAATTCGGATAAATTAAAAAATTAAACATTTGACTAGTCAACAAATTAGAGTGTTTTGTACAATCATGAAAAATCACAAGTAATAATAATAATATTGTGATTTTTTTCTATCATGAGCATTCTCAAGCCGAGGCACTAACCGACATAACTTTTCTATGGTTGTCTGGTCAGGAAAAAAAACCATCAAATTTACAAGCATTTTTTCCATGATAATTGTCTAGGGCACCAACCAAATAAGCTCTAGAACTAGAAGACAAGCGTAGGGCTGATTTTTTACGAGCTAATTTCACAAACGGAAATACTCCTACATGGGCATCCGAACTGTTTCCTTCATGTCAGACGCTGTTTTAAGTGGACCACAACCCATATGGCCTACCAACGGCCCAACAGTCTCCACCCCAATAGGCTTCTCTCGCTGCTGCTCGTCTCCCCAACGCGGCTGGCTGCTCATCTCTCTCTCACTGCCTTCTTTCCTCCCTCACGGCCCTGCTTGCCCATGCCCGTCCTCTTTCTTACCTCACCGTTGCACCCATTCGTCTTCATGTCTTGCCTCCATGGCGGCAAAGTGGATCTAAGTGGACACCTCTATGGTGAGGTGTCTCTCGGCTATGAAATCCTTCATGGTGGGGTGTCTCTCGGCGACGAACTACGCGTTGGAGGTGTGGCCTCGCTGGCGACGAGCTCCTCCATGGTGGTTGGGCTCCTTCATAGACAAGGGCAATCGGATCTGCACTCTACGATGGGTAGTAAATCTTGGATGTTACAAGTTTTATGGCACTCAATATAAAATTGGATTGCGATGTTGCAACAGTCGATTTGAGATGTTGCAACATGTTTTTTGATGTTACATAGCCGATTTTGGATGTTGCAATAGTCAAATTTGCGATGTTCCAATAGTTGATTTGAGATTTTCAATGTGTTGCATCGGTTATTTTTGTTATGTTACATGGCTTGATCTTGAGATGTTGTGATTTGAACGTGAAGCAAAAGGCAATGTTGCGGTACTCGGATCAGCTACATGCGTGCACGTGATGTTCTAGCTTTAATGTTGTATAAGTTTATTTTCAATGTCGCATACACTATTTCTTTAGTGTTGCAAACCTTGTTCTTGAATGTTGCAAGCAATGATTAACATCTGATCCATTTATCTCTCTTTACATCTCTCTCCCTCACATACGACAAGGTGTGGTGTCTGCATTGGCGCTATAGGAAGCGCAACCATCATTATCAGGGTTTTACTATTGCATCACAGGAGAAAGGAGGGAACTGGAAGGGGAGGAGCGTTAGGGTGGGATGGATAGAGCGGAAGTGTCAGGATCAGAAAGGGGAGGAGCGCTGGGGTGGGACGGGTAGGGTGGAAGCGTCCTAATCGATTGTTTATATTTGGACGTCCGGGCGCTAGTATTACTGTTTCACAAAACTATGCTACTAAAACTTGTAACGACCATTTCACGAGACTTAAATTAGTTTGGGCCCTACTAACAAGAGACTACTACTACCTTCAGTCAACAATACTTGTCACATCTAACTTTACACTGTCTTCAATGTATAACCACTAATATATTCTAGACTTTTGTTTCAACAAGAATAACCCGCTTATTGCAGTTTATTGACTTAGATCCATAATTTCCCTAGGACATTTAGATGTCATTTGACCTATTCCTCCAATCACTCGCAACTCAAACTCAAGGCACAAAAAGTATCAGGCCTTAATCTTTTTTTAATGTAAGAGCATCTCCAAGAGCCTTTCTAAATCTTACTTTCTAAATCATCATTTGAAGAACCATTTGTATAAAAATCATTTTCTATATCTTTTCACTCTCCAACAGTTTTTCTATATCTCATGTACACTCTAGAGAGTCATTCTCGTCTTATATTTTTGGCTAGCAAAAAATCCGGAATAGAAGATGGCTATATTTGGATGACCATTTAGAAAAGCCGTTGAATGGTAGTTTTTCATCAAAATCTCTATTCCTAGCATTTAGAAAGGATATTGAGAGTCTCTTAGAGATGCTCTAATAAGCCTTAATCTTAAAAGTCATTGCTCACAAGAAATTCAAAATACAAAGCAAAAGGAGCAAGCACAAGTGGCACACGGATATAGCCTGAGACTTGGTAACACCGCCGAGGCATATGCCTATAGCCTCATTGTTGAGGAGACCACAAAGCCCTCTGATCTCTTCCAACCTTATCATCTTGTCAAGTGACAACAAAACTCGAGTTCAAGCTTCCAACGGCTCCTAATGTCTCCTCTAAACTACCTAGTGCAATTTATTGCATCAATGTGCTTCCAATCATGTCTAGACCACTAGTTAAGCCACTAAACACTAACCCCCTTTATAATAGTCAATTTGACTACAAACTACCAAAAGACATCTACTCTAAGGCCAGTCTCAGTGGAGGTTTTATGACCTAGTTTCCAACACACCAATATTTTAGAAACAATGCAGAAGAGTTTCATCCCCATGAAACTCTCTCTATTCCCATGAAACTTTCATCATATCTCTCTTCATCAATGCAGTGCCATGTCAGCGTATTTAATGTCCATGAAACTATATGAAACTCCCATTGAAATTGGCCTAAGTGCCATTATCTCCGTATGACAGTTGAAACTAGAAGGCCCGATCTTTTCGGTCAATTCTTTTGATCACTTTCACAAATCAAATTAGGGGACATAAATACCCAAGACCACCGTGACCTAACTTATAGAAAACCTTCAAACAAACTTTTTAGTCACAAATGATATGGTTGTCTTTAATCAATGAAATACTTACCACTTGTACAGGGGTCTAGATGTTCAAAAAATGACATTTGTTTAAATAAAATGACTAGCAAATGTTGCCGTGCGTTGTAACGGAACCTAATATGTCTTGAAGTCGAGCTCTGTATCATCACTGAATGTGAGCTGTTCAATATAAACACGGGTCGTGAATCCAAGTTAGATACAAGACGCAAAGGCGTGATGACACTTGGGAAAATTAAAAAAAAGACGAATAGAAGAATCACTTCACTCTTCAATATTAGGCATATAGGTATGGATATACAACCCGCTTCAAGGAAAAAAGAAAAGGTGATTGATTCACAGAACAATGAGCTTCTCTCACCACATCATACAAATCCTATACGGTTGCATGAGTCCCATGTACTTTCGCTAATGGTTACAGGTCTGCCAAAATTGGTTTGAAAACGAACTTCACCATTTGACCGATGGCTTCGTGCATTCGTGCTTAAATATCCATCTAACAATTCCCTTTCACCTGCCACTTAACTTTCCAAACGAAACTAACGAGGATACAATTTTGAAGATCCTGTTGTCATCTAGAGGCTAGTTTTACAACGTCTTCTCAAACATCTAAAACCAGGCCTGGTTTAGATTGCAAAAAAAATGAACCTGGTGAATAGTACCACTTTCGTCTTATTTGACAAATATTGTTCAATCATGGACCAACTAGGCTCAAAAGATTCATCTCGTGATTTCCAACTAAACTGTGTAATTAGTTATTTTTTTTACCTACATTTACTACTTCATACATGAGTCCAAAGATTGATGTGATGGAGAGAGAGTGAAAAAATTCTAACTTTTGGAGTGCATCTAAACAAGCCCCCAGTTCCTCACCACACTCCAGGGCTGCCTTTGTCTTGTCACCAACCAAACAGCTCACAGTTTTTTCTGGCGCCACCACAACTGTGGTGTGGCATTTGGTGGCCGGGAGCCAAGCATCTGTTAAGCCATTGATCTCAACAGCTACGTTAGAAAAAAAAAACTCATACTTCACTTGTACTGAAAATGACGCTGAACACACGTTCTGTTCTTTTGAAACGACGCTGAACAAATTCTACAGTAGTATGACAGAAGGTAGCATCAATATGAGACAAACTCTGGCACTCGAGACAGGACCTTTGCGCGATGCTTCTTCCGTTTGCCACAGGCTCGAGTCTCGACCTCCTCTCTGCCATGTTTCTGCCGTTCTTCTGCAGCCGCGCTGCAACGATCCAAATGTTGCCATGACGAGTTTGCCATTCTGGAATCTGACTTCCGTTTTGTGATCAAGCACCAACGGGTGGCACCGGCGCATCACCCCGTTGAAGCCTGAGCAGCAGTTTGAGCTAGGCAGCCGGAGTAAAAGTCGAGCACCTTCTTCAAGTCCGCGGCGCTGGCCGTCCACACGTGCCCCGGTGACGCCTCGGGGAGGCCACCCGCCACCTCCTCGCACCTCTCCTCCACCAACGCCGCCTCTCGGAGCTTCCCCTCCCGCCACAAGCTCTTCACCAGCAGCGCCTTGGTGGGCGCGTCGGGGGCGACCCCGGCGGCGAGCATTTCGTCGAACACCCTCAGCGCGAGCGCGGCGCGCTCCCGCTTGCAGTAGGCCCTGACCAGCACGCTGTACATGTACCCGTCGGGCTGCAGCTCGCACTGCCGCACCAGCCCGAGCAGCCGGTGCACGCCCTTGAGGTCGCCGGCGCCGGCCAGGTGCTCCATCAGGCCGGAGAAGGTCTGCAGGTCCGGGAGCACGCCCCGCGTCATCATCTCCTCGAGGAGGTCCATGGCGTCGGGCCCTCTGCGGCACTTCGTCATCGTTCGCAGCAGAGACGAGCAGAGTAGCGCGAGGTTGGGCCCCGAGATGGGGCCGCAGATTGACTCGACCTCCCGGAACACCCTCACCGCCGCGTCGGCCTTCTTGGAGAGCCCGTAGAAGTCGATGACGAGCCGCACGGTGGCGAGCGGTAGGAGGATGCCGTCGGCGCGCACCTTGGCGAGCAGGCGCTCCACCAGCTCGACGTGGCCGGTGCGGGCGAGGATGGCCACCATCCTCGCCACGGTGTGGCGGTCGTGCGCGAACCCGCTGCCGGGGCGGCACGCTACCCAGCAGAAGAACTCCCACGCCGTCTCGGCCTTCTTGAACGCGCGCAGGAGCTTGCATACCAGACGCGGCGTCCAGACGATCCCGGCGCCCTCGAGCTCGGCCACCTCCCGCGAGTCCCAGCCGTCCAACGCCCTGGCGAGCTCGCGTGGGTCCAGCCATGGCTTCAGTGTCTGCTTTTCTCCGTTGCTTCTTTCCTTTTCCTCGCCTTCCTCGTCGTCCTCCGCCTCGCTGTCTCCCTCGCCCTCGACGTCGTCCACGGCGTACCCGATCCTTGCGTTGGGTGAAAGCTCCTCGACAAAATCCTCCGTGCCATCAGTGTGGCCAGCCTCCCGCATGGCGGCGATGGCAGCGCGCATCTGCGGCCCAGGCATGACGCCGTCCACAGCCACCATCTCGCGGACGAGCCACCGAAGCTGGTCGAACCTACCTGCCGAGGCAAGCGCCTCGGCGAGCACGTTGTACTGCCGGGTGGTCCGCCGCACGCGCAGCGACGGCAGGATGCGGAACACCTCGAGCGCCTGGTCCACGAATCCCGCGGAGGCGAGGTGGGCAATGACGACGGTGTAGGTGCGTGCATTCGGGAGCGCGCCCTCGCGGACCATGCGGCGGAACGCCTCGACGGCGGCGTCATATTCGCCGTCCCGCGCGTGGAGTTCGATGACTACGTTGTGGGCCTCCGCAGGGCGGCGCGGGGCGGTCGGGAGGGAGCCGAAGGCTTCGAGCGCGGAGGCGCGGTCCCCCGCGGCGGCGAGGAGGCGGAGGCGCGCGAGCGGCGGAGCAGGCAGCGGGAAAGAGGCGAGGTGGGCTCGGAGGTCGGGGAGCGCGGCGAGGGAGGCGAGGCGAGCGGCGAGGGCGTGGTAGAGCGGGAGCGGCGGCGGTGGGTGGGAGGGGAGCGCGCGGAAGAGGGAGAGCGCGCAGGATGGCGTGGGCGCCGCGCGGATGGCGTGGAGCGCGACCACGGGGTCGTCGGGTGGGAGCGGAGGAGGAGAAGACGAGCGGAGCCGGACGCGCAGGGAGTCGATGAGGCGCGCGCGGCGGAGGTAGAGGGCGACGCGGTTAGTGGTGGGCGGGGGCATCGCGTCGGCGGAGAGTCGCAGCCGGCGGCGGCTGAGAGGCGGAAGCAGTTGTGCAGCGGCGCTTGCACGGCCCATAAGGCTGTCGCCTCTTGGGCCCTTCGATCCATCAAGGTTATTGTTGAAGATGGACGGTATTCAAAATGGGCTTTGACTTTGAGTCTTCTTAGAGTATCTCCATATTCTTTCTAAATGCTATGAATAGAGATTTTGGTAAAAAAAACTACCGTTCAACAGCTTTTGTAAATGGTCATCCAAATATAGCCATCTTCTATTCAGGATTTTTCGCTAGTCAAAAATAGAAGACGAGAATAGCTCTCTACAGTACGCATGGGATATAGAAAAGCTGCTGAAGAGTGGAAAGATATATAAAGCCATTTTTATGCAAATGACTCTAAATATTGATTTAATGTTGATTTAGAGAGAGATTTAGAAAGGTTCTTGGAGATGCTCTTAGAATTTCAAATATGAAATTTACAGAACTGTTAACTTTGCTAGCCAAACAAATCAACTTCATAAACTCTATTTTATAGGAAAAAAAGATAAGGGCTAGTTTGGATCCTTAGAATTGAATTCATTCTAATAATTACAATTTAGACATAGATTAATTAAGCTAATATAGTTGGATATGGAATATATTGTATATTTATCGTTAGGCATACGAGGGACATAATTATATGTTGCATTTTTATTGTAGGGAAGTGAGTTAAAGAGTGTACTATAAGTTCGAGAGTAATTATAGCATAGTAATCTATAGAATCCATTTCCATCTCTCACCCTATGAATTTGAGATAGACTTATTTGTGAGCTTTGAAAAATAATGAAATATCAAATTTGAAGCCAAATAGCCTAATCTATTAAGTAGATTTCAATTCCTCCAAAATGAAGGGATCCAAACGGCTCCTAAGCAAAATTACAGAGAGTGTACAGAACCTTGCGCAGTTACCAGCTCCCGATTTGCTCGCACAGTTTGTAATGTTACAACATTTATTTCAATTTTTCTTTCTTCGGCAAGCCTAGCGCTCGGACGTCTAGCCCTGGCCTATGTCCAAACGCGGCTCCCGTTCGCAAACCTGTCACGCCCCCTCACATAAAATTGAATCGAAATGGAATGGCGTCCGCTGCGCCCGCGCAACAGGACAGCCCGCCCGCCCACGTCACCATGCACCTGCGTCTCTGCTCCCAACCGCGACTACACATCCCCCTCCGCCTAGTATAGTTGTCCATCGGGCCGGCCCGGTTCGGCACGGCAGGGCACGGGCCAGGCACGGCGCGTCGTGCCTCCCGTGCCATGCCTCCACGGGCTGCGTGCCTGGCCTTTGGCCCAAGCACGACACTACGGGCCAGAATTCATGCCATGCCGACTCGCTAAGCACGGCCAAATCCGCGGGCCGTGCCAGTCCACAGCCCGGCAACCAAAAAACACCTAAAAAATCATCTCAACCAACACTTGTAAACAATCACAGCTTCACAGATTCATTCATCCACCAGCTCAATTCAAATCACAAATATACAATCTAAGTTCAAATGACCAAGTCCAACAAGAAAAGAACCAAAAGAGACACAGAATTAAGATAAATGAGCTATGTGCAATGCTGCCTCATTGAAAACCTTTCTAGGTAGAACTCACCTTTGTGAGAAACTCTAGAAAAGAAAAAAGAGTATAGCATAGCTCTTATAATTAAGTCTTAAAACATTGTTCAGAGGTCACAGATCACAGATACAGATAATGGCAGATCACTCTCAAGTCTCACACTCTCACAACTCTCAAGTCTCACACAGACACTAAGTACCAACAGAAGCCACAGATGCAGATGTAGATGTGCTAGTAGAAGGAGGCCCAGATGCATCTTCATCAAGATAGAGATTCTTGAAGGAGTCTTTCAACTCTTGGTTGTCAACAGCATGCTGCAATCTTCTTTCTCCCAACTCCCAATCCTTTATGCAAGCAGTGACGAATCCAGGATTTTGGCATAGGGTATGCCACATCAGAATTTCATAGCCTATCAAAATAGTGGCAAAACATTAAGATATATTTTTGTAACATAACTTATGGTTCCTCTATCGCCTCACGAAACTTGATATTAAACTCAACTTATATGCAGGGAAACAAAAATAATAAATCTTGTTGAGGGGTAAATTAGACTAACTCAAATAGTCGGGAGAGTGAATTAAACCAAATATTAGTTTAGAGGATTATTTGGACAAATGTTTGAGGAGAGTAATTAAGACTTTTGTCTTATTTAAATTGAATGGAAGATGACTTCGTTCTAGAATGCTGCATAGTATATATAGTACGTAATCCATGCTATAGCAGAGCGTGTCTGGGACTTTTGTGCTGAGAAGTAGTACTAGTACTCCTGACTTTTGTGAGAAGTAGTGCTCCTGCTGAACGATGGTTGGATGCGGCCTCTTAATTACTGGCCTCGAAGTAGCTTGTACTAGCCTAGGGTATGCCGCACCATACCCGTGCCACCCGCTGGCTCCGTCTATGTATGCAAGCCAGCATCTCCACAGTTTTCAGCAACAAGCGTCGTCGTCACTCTTCAATTATCCTTCTAGTCAAGCTGAAACAAGACTCTGATAAGATAGTAGAAACAGGAATAGACATAATGTCTCTAGCCATTATAGAAAGTACTGGAAAGGTTAGCTTGCGGTTACTGTCCAGATAAGCTGATAGCTCACAAGCAGCAGCAGAAGCAGATAGAGATTGAGTAGGGGCAGAGGCAGGGGAAGGTCCAACAACACCAGATGATCCAGGGCCTCCAAAGATTATTTCCCATGCCTGTTTTTTATTACCTTGGCTTGTAGGCTTGCCGCCCTTCTTTGAGATCTAGCTGCACAAAACTTGGTCTCATATTTGTTAAACAACTTATAAAGTTCAGTTTTCATATCAGTATAATAAGAAGTGTAGTCACAACTAGTTTTCTCTTTAAGTATTTGAAGAACATTAAATAAATCTCTCAACTTACCTCTAGGATCAAGAATGAATGCAAATGAATATAACATAGGTATATCCTACCCGTATTTAAAGAATTTAAGCTTCATAGGATATATAACAACTATCACATTTTGATTTTTTCACTTGCATGCAAATGAGAATCAATGTCTAACAAATGGTGCAGAATAAGTGGACTAGCTGGATAGTAAACACCAGAAAGAACAATTGTGGATTCATAAAAAATTTATAGGAACTCAAGTATCTTTTCAGCAATATACCAGTGCCTTGCAGTTAACAATGTTGCCCCATAGTTGGCATTAATAAACATAGAAAAAACATCCTTATATGAAAGCAAATGTTTAAGCATAAGGTATGTAACATTCTGTCTAACATCCATATCTAAGCCAAACTTTCTAGATCTAACACCTTGAGCATTGCAGTAGTTCTTGAACATAGTAATTCTTTGATTAGAAGAATTTAAGAAGTTAATAGCAGTTCTAAAATCCTCTGTGTAAGGTTTGAACCTCTTTAAACTAGATTTTACAATCAGATTAATGATATGGCAAGCACAACGTTGATGCATAAGAGTATACTTATGCTTATTAGGATCTAAAGGATTAGGTGCAGGATGAGAACCCAAATAACCAGCAAACATAGGTGTCAAAATTTCCATAGCCTTAACATTGGAAGAAGCATTGTCTAGAGTTACAAAGAAAACCTTCTCAACCAAACCAAACTCCTGAACCACACAAACAACTCTTTTAGCAATATTTTCACCAGTATGTTTCACCTCAATCAACCGAAGACCAATTATCTTTTTCTGTAACTCCTAGTCAGCACTCACATAATGAGCCATAACACTAATATAGTCCTCCTTAGCATTACCAGACCAAATGTCTGATGTCAGAGCAACAGAGGAAGCAGCAGACAACACATAGTTCTTAAGAATATTACGACATTCAGTAAAAAGCTTGCTAAGATCTCTAGTGGTGGTCTGTCTAGATACCTTAACAAACCTAGGGTTATGAGCACGAACAATTTACTCTTCCCAGGCCTCTGTCTCACCAATTCCTAATGGTAAATTAAGCCTAGCAATCAAGCGACACAACTCAGATCTAGCAACATCAGGTTTATAGTCCTAGTTATGCACAGAACCATTAGGATTGTAAGCAAGCCTAGACTGAACCCTAACACGTTGATCAGTTTTCTGCCTATAAGATTTCTGGTGCCTCTTCAAGTGACCAGTGCTAGCACTAGATGTAGCACATAAAGTAGTCTTACAAATTTTACAGGTAGCCTTAGTGCAAATCTTAACTCCATTCACAGTCTCAAAGATCTCTTTAAAATCAGCCCACACAAGTGACTTGCGCTTAGCAACATTACCATTACCAGCAATAGATGGAGATGAGCCGTTAGAGATAGAGTTCCCAGTCACCGTTGCCCCTTCACCACTATCGCCGTCCAACTCAATCAGAGTCGGAGCAGCAGAGCCGTCTCCGAGATCGATACCGAACAATGCAGCAGCGTCGTCTCTGGTGTCGTCGTTGTTCTCGCCCTTGGGGGCCAGGCCTAGCGGAAGGACGCCATCGTCTTCAGCCATGGCCTCATCTCTAGCCCCATTTCTCAACGGTGCGAGTGGCCGCCTTGCTCACTCTATGCCGCAGCTAGAGGACGACGCATCGGCTACCGACCTGCACAACCAATGAAAATATCAAATCAGAATACATCAATGGAAGAAGAAGAAGATAGAAGGAAGAAGAAGATAGAAGAGGAGGGTTAGGGTTAGGGTTTTACCTGTGCAACCGGAGCCCCGTGCCG
This sequence comes from Saccharum spontaneum, assembly GCA_022457205.1. NCBI lineage: Eukaryota > Viridiplantae > Streptophyta > Magnoliopsida > Poales > Poaceae > Saccharum > Saccharum spontaneum. Next base: position 8,713,859 of record CM039588.1, on the reverse strand, counting down.
GAGAAGACAACGACCACCCAGAGTCCAGAGAATACGACACTCGGTTAGCAAGGACGGTGAGTGGCGGAGGAGGGACAGACGGGGACAATGAACTCATATAATCACTGAGATCTAGAGGGAGATAGGGAGAGGAAGAAGGGAGAGGCAGAGAGGGAGGGGAGGCCACCAGTGGCACGTGGTTCGAGGTCACCGAAGTCAGGGTTGGGGAGGACACTAGCAGATGAGACGGCGAGGCATCAAGGCGAGAGCGGCGTGGCGGTGGAGTGGGAGAGAAAATGATTTAGGGTTAGAAGGGAGGGAGAGCATCGCATCGCCTTGCTTATATACGCGGGGGGTGAGGCGGGGAGCCGTTGCGGCCTGGCTGGGCTACTGGGTCACTTCACCACTGGCGCTAGCCTTTGGGGTGGAGGGAGGTCTCGGGCCGCTGCCAGGCCGTTGCCTAAAATCCAGGCTATGTCGTGCTAGTCCGTGGCCCTGAGTGGCGGCCTAGGCACGCCCTGGTACCCCATGCCGGGCCAGCCCGAGCCCAATGACCCTCGAGTCGGGCCAGGCTCGGGTCGAGCCAAAAACGCGGGCTTCGTGCCGGGCTACCGGGCTTCGGACTGCATGGTCATTTATACCGCCCAATGCCTATCCCGCTCTGGAGGCGGCGTCCGTCAGTACAAAGCTCCCTCGCTTGCGCCCGACGCACACAGGTCCCTCGTCCCGCGCCCATCGCCCATCTCTCGTTCGTATGGATGCCCTGCTGGCTCCGGGAGAGACGATGCAGCAAAAGGTGGGGGGAGGAGAGATGCAACACCCAATCTACTTGAAGGCAGTTAAAACACTTGAAACATGCTTCTGAAACACTTGAAAAAACACACCTGAAACACACTTGAAAACACTTGCAACCATATACAACATCCGAATAAAACACATGTAACATATGTGTAAAACATATGCAACATTCAGATAAATGCAATTGCAACATGCGTCTGGAAACACAGATGAAACATACCTATAAAACATCTAAAATACTGGAAACATACTCTTGTAACATGTCTCTGAAACAATTGCAACATATGCAACATGTGCAGCATCCCCCGATCTACTTTTGCAACATCCATATGAAACAAATGCAACATACCTTTGAAACGCTTGAAACAATTGAAAGATACATTTACAACATGGGGGGAGAGAGATCTTGGCGCAGGGAGCACCATGTCCGCCGGATTTGAGGACGTTGGGAGCTCCCTGTGGGGGAGGACGCCATGTCAGGGGAGGGGCGCTGCCGGGGTAGGGAGGAGGACGCCGCGGTGGAGGGGAGGACGTCGCAGTGAGGGAGGACGCCAGAATAGGAGAGGACGCGCGCTGGGGTGGTGGAGGACACTGGCGGCAGCTAGGGAGGGAGCGGGGTGTGTGGAGAAGATGGACGGGAGACGCGGAGGAGCACAGTCATCGGCTCGTGACGCTACGGAGCGTAGTCAGGGGCAATGTTTTCCTAAACGCTAAACGGTAAACAGTCGGTCACCCTTCGTTTAGCGTTTAGACCGTTTAAACGGTGTTTAAACAGAGTTAAACGGCCTAAACGGTTTTGTACAATAACAATAAAATATACATATTTATGTAGGTAAAAATAAAATTTACGAGAACCCATACATATTTACACATGTAAAAATCAAATATTCTACCAAATAATCTTATTAGAAGAAATCTAAATCCTACAACACTTCATATAATTACAATGTTAATTAGTTTTATGTTGATTGTGATAGACGTAGTCCTTTAATTCACTTAATTATGGATTAAATGGTTGCTTAACTCATTTAATCACGTTTAATCTGATTTTGTTTAGACCGTTTAGACGGGATTGAACGGTTTAAACGGGTTTAAACGGCCCAACTGTTTAATTCACCGTTTAGGGCCTAAACAACACGGCTAACTTCTGTTTACCGTTTAAACGGTATTTAAACGGACTAAACGGCCGTTTAGGCGAACAATGGTCAGGGGTCACAACAATGCGGTGAATTGTTATTCATTTTTTAGAAACCGAGGGGAACAGATAAGAACGCCTTCTGGGCCTCCCGACCTGCCAGCAGGTCCGTCCGGAACGGACGGATGCCTGTATCCAATCATTATCGTTCTTTCTTTCTAACTTTTGGGTCCTGTTACAAACTAACGCATGGACATTATTCCTTCTCTAAGACTAAAATTTCCCTTTATTACTTTGTTTTTATGGTAATGAAATCTAGCTACCTAATAATAAGCCGATCGATGATCTCTACTAGGTGTACGTGCGAACAAGCCAGACCCAGAGCGCAAGGACAGCAGTGAAGACGACAGCGAAGACGAAAGGCAGGACGACGCACATCCAGGTGTGGCCGCCAAGGCATGCCGCCAGGATGACGATCCATCCCAGTGGTACGCCGACGCAACCCACGCCGACATTGACGACAACTTCCCGCTAGGCGGCGGGCGCGTGGGGGCAGGTACAGGGACATGAAAAAGAACAGCTCCATCACCAGCGCCATGTGGACGCCCCACGCGACGACGGCCGTCGGCCGCCACGGGGCGCTTCTGGGGAAGATGTGGTCGTTTCTGTGGAAATCTGTCAACCACCGTCATGACCAAGCCCAGGAGGAAGGCGTATCCAAGTGCCGGCCCAGAGAACGGCGGCCCACGAAGCCGAACCCGCGAGTCTATGGAGAGCAGTGGGTTTGAAGTGAACGCTTGCATGCGTAAAAAAGGGCAGGGCCTCTGTAATGAGAATATAAGAGATAGGCGCGTGAGGAAGCCAGTCAGCAAATTGTAAACAACATGTTCTAGTTCTAAACTAAAGCACTCTTCCGACTCATATCCTGTTCTTCTTCCTTCCAAGGCTCCGCTCCTCTTCCCCAATTCCTTTCCAATCCCACTGCTATCTCTCACATGTGGTATCAGAGACACCGATCCTCGGCACCGATCCATCGCTTGAGCGCCCTCTATCCCATCGATTGCTCGTACTTCACTGGATTTGGTCGGTCTAACCCTAAATTGAACCTGTGAGCTGCAGTTCAATTTCGGGATTCCATAATTCCAATCCCGGAGTCACAATCTGTGGTGTGTGCTTCCAATCTGGATCCTGCCTCTCACGAACACTTCACCCGCCTCCAACGTAGCCGCGGCGCCATGGGACCCGAGTAGAAATCGCTCCTCGCCGAGCTCGACAAGCGCTTCGCCGCACAGGAGAAGCGGTTTGACGCACTAGAGCACAAGCTTGACAACACCGCAGCCTCCCTTGACTCCACCGCGGCGTCCTCTGCCACCCGCCTCGACGCCCTGGAGTCCGTCGCCAAGGTGTTCGACGAATGGCGTCCCGGAGTTGACGGCGTCCTCGATGACCTACGCATCGAGGTGAACAAGCTGTCTACCCTCAAGCTCGAGGTCAGGAAGATCTCCAAGTACTGGGAGCGTACCATGGTGGACGGTCCGTCTGCAACGCCCGGCGTGTTCGCGACCGCGCCCATGCTCGACGTCGGCAAAATCACCAAGTCTTCATCGGCTCCCGCATCACCGTCGGCGTCTCCACGCGACATCAAGCCCAGCTTCTCACCGACATTCAGATCTGCCGACTACGGCGACCTCCAGGCTGCCCCGCGCTCACCTGCGGAACCTGCAGCCACTCGGCCCAGTGGGCACCGCATCGACTTTAGGAACCGGGACGGTGCTTTCGGAGTGGTCACCACTTTGATTCCACCTCCCGGCAAGGGTACGTTCACTTGCCGTCCATCTTCTCCCCTTCCTTTACCACACCCCCCACCACGTTCTCCACCGCCACACCAACCACAGCCACACCCTAGGGGCCCTTTCGAGTTTGGTCATCTGGGGGGTTCAGGGGGCGTCCATTCTGGCAAGTTACCTAAGTTCGATTTTCCTAGGTTTGAGGGTGACCATCCCAAGCTTTGGATTAAGCAAGCTGTGCACTACTTTGAGCTTTATTGTGTCGAGTCCATCGTTTGGGTGCAGGCTGCCACTATGCATTTTCATGGGCCTGCCAAACGTTGGCTATCTTCCGTGGAGGATCAGTTTGAGAATATCTCTTGGCCTGATTTCTGTTCCCAGCTCCTCTTACGCTTTGCCAGGGATGAGCACGAGCTCCTCTTGCGTCGCTTGTTCCAGCTTCGGCAAACCAGCCCCATCAATGAGTACATCGATCAGTTTTGTGGCCCTTGTTGATGACCTCAAAGCTTATGCCAAACACCCCGATCCACTCTATTACACTCAACGTTTCATTGATGGTTTACGCGATGACATTAAATTTGTTCTTCTTGTTCATCGTCCATCTACTTTGGATACTGCTTGTGTACTTGCTCAATTACAGGATGAGGCGTTGGGACTCAACAAACGTCCTCCTCGGCGTTATGATGCTGCGCCGGCTTACAAGCCCCCCTGGCAGGGTGTCGTGGCATTGCCACCGCCACCGCCCAAATCTGCTGATGGCGACATCAAGCGGCACACCCCTGCAACATATTCTTCGGCTAAAGATAAGTTTCGAGCCTTGCGCGCCTCTCGCCGTGCCCAAGGTCTGTGCATCCGCTGTGGCGCCAAGTGGAGCCATGATCACAAGTGCTCAGAGGTGGTGCAGTTGAACCTGGTACAGGAGTTGCTGGATATGTTCCCTACGGATGATGATTCTGATGCTTCTGGCCCAAGCTCCCCAACTGGCTCCCAAATCTTGATGCATCTGTCAGTGGCTGCAGTTTCAGGAGCTGTATCTTCCAAGACATTGTGTCTGTCCGGTGAGATTCACGGCCAACCCATTTCCATTCTCGTTGATTCGGGCAGCTCCCATACTTTTATCAGCAAACAGTTGGCTCACTCCTTTGATGGCATTCAGAATCTCAGTCCAGTGCTCCAGGTCCAAGTTGCTAATGGTGCTGTTCTGCAGTGTAATTCTCATATTCCCCAGGCCACCTGGTCCGTTCAGGGTCATCATTTTACCTCTGATCTGAAGCTGTTGGAGCTCTCATCGTTTGACATGATACTGGGACTCGATTGGTTGTCTAGTTTTAGCCCGATGCAGGTTCACTGGGCTCAATGATGGATTTCCATTCCTTACAAGGGTACTACTGCTCTTTTGATTGGGGATCGAGCAGACTTGCCTGTGGGCTCCATCATTCAACTTTGTTTGGTACAGCAACTTGAGTCTTCCCAGTCAGTATCTTCTCTGAACCCGGCTGTTCAAGCTTTGGTCACTGAATACGGGCATTTATTTGAGTCTGTGTCCGGGTTGCCTCCGAGCCGGCATTGTGACCACTCCATTCCCTTGATGCCAGGAGCTCAACCGGTATTTGCCCGTCCTTACTGAAAGTCCTATGTTTGGTGTTGGTAATTAGTGACAATGCCTAAGTACTAATCCTATGCCTAAGTTATGTGTAGCATATGAGGATTAGTACATTCCAAGGTTGGTGGCAAGATGGACATGGTGATCATGATGGCCACACTTGGATTTGGACGCAACCCTACGCGATCAAGGCAAAGGTATATGCTTAAGGGTTGTGTTTTAGTAACCAAGACACCTAGTGGGTGTGGTTACATTATAGGATAGATAGCCGTACTATAAAGAGGGGAATGACGCGGCTATTGAACTCCTAACTGCCTCTAGGTGTGCATTTCATGTCATATGCATTTGGATAGAACTAATAGCGCCTCGAAAAATGATTGTGAAAATGCTAACACACATGCACATGGTGATGATCACTTGGTGGTGTTAGCACGTTTGCGACGGCGTTGGAGTTTGAGCGGTAGAGAGGGTTTGGGGGCCTCTCTCCCTCCCGCCGAGCGTGCGAGCGCGAGATTCAGGCGATTTCGGAGAAATGAAATGCCTATTTTCTACTACGCCAAAAGTCGGAAATCAAACGGAAAAGAAACGGAGGCGAACGGAGGTCACAGTAGTGACCGGACGCTGCACCGGACGCGGTCACTGTTTGACCGGACGCGTCCGGTCAGTGTCCAGTGACTGCGCGTATTTCAGTTGTTCGATCGGACGCGAGGCGCGTCCGGTCACAGGCGACCGGACGCGTCCGGTCGTCCAGGGAGCTTACTGGACTCCGACCGGACGCGGGCACTGTGGCGTCCGGTCAGTTCAAACAGCGCGTCCGGTCGCTGTTTTGTTGCGCGTGGCTCAGGGTTGACCGGCGCGTCCGGTCAGTCACGGGACCGGAGCGTCCGGTCGCGACCAGCGCGTCCGGTCGTTGCGACCGGCGCGTCCGGTCAGTGGATCGCGAAACTAGCCGTTGCGTGACCGGCGCGTCCGGTCAGTTGGACCAGCGCGTCCGGTCAACGCGAGTTCGGCTGTTTCAAGTTTCTAACGGCTATATTCGAAGGGGTACGTCTATAAATACTCGTTGGCCGGCTCAAGGCTCCCCCTCTTGGACTTTTGACATACTTGTGAGCACTTTGAGCTAAGCAACTCCCCTCCCACTCATCTCTCTTGCTTCTTTGCATATTCGAAGTGAGATTGAGTGATCTAAGTGCATTTGCATTGTGAGATAGCATCTAGTTGGCACTTGGTGGTTGATTTGCTGCGGGATTCTTGTTTCTCTTGGTGGTTGCCGCCACCTAGACGGTTTGGAGCAGCTTGGAGGCGTTGGCAAGAGTTGGTGATTGTTCTTGGCCACCTCCGGTGTTTGTGAGGGGTTTGTGCCTACCTCAGCGAAGCGCCAAAGGCAACATTAGTAAATTGCTCGTGTCATTGCAACCTTTTGCCATTTGGTAGGTTCTTGTGGCGCCTTTTGAGAGGCTCGGTGTGAGACCGATTAGCCACCGAACCACGTGGTGAAGAGGGACACAACGGGGACTAGCGTGCCGGCAAGCACGTGAACCTCGGGATAAATCTTGTGTCATTACTTTCATATTATGATTGATTGATCTCGGTGTTCGGTTGTCTTGGTATTCTTTGTTGATCATATTGGTTGGCTCAATACTTCGCCCCTCGGTGAAACTCTCCTAACTCATCTCCGCATTACTTTCTTTGTTATCTTTGCTAGCTAGTTAGCTTTGCTAGAGTAGCTCTTTTGTGTAGCTTGCTAGTTGTAGTTGTAGTTACCTTCTCGGTTTGTCTTGTGCGGTTGAGTGCCTTTACTAGAATTGTGAATTGGATAGGTGGCTTGCAAACACCCCATAGGCTAAGCAAAACTCGCATCTCGTTATTTGTTGTATTGATAAACTTGTTTAGCTTGCCTTTGTAGAAAATTTTTAAAGGCTATTCACCCGCCCTCTAGCCAATGCTATGAAAGAAATGGATATTGGTGATATTAGGCCAAAGCAAGTGATTGATGTGGATGACAACAAAGATCAAGTGCTCCAAAGTCCAATTACACAAGCTAGTGGTTCTCTAATGCAAAATCAAGCTAGTACATCATCTCAAGTGCAACAAGATCAACAAGTGGCTAGTTCATCATCTCCAACTCATGATCAACATCAACATCCAAGCAATCAAGTGCAAGTGCTTCAACCAACTAACATTGCAAGAGACCATCCATTGGATTCCATCATTGGTGACATACAAAGGGGAGTTCAAACTAGATCAAGATTGGCATCTTTTTGTGCTCACTCTTCTTTTGTGTCAATGGAAGAACCCAAGGACATTGATAAAGCATTGAGAGATCCGGATTGGGTAAATGCAATGCATGAAGAGCTCAACAACTTGAGAAATAAAGTATGGGAACTAGTTGAGAGGCCTAAAGATCACAATGTCATTGGAACAAGATGGGTCTTTCGCAACAAGCAAGATCAAGATGGGATAGTAGTAAGGAACAAAGCAAGACTAGTGGCTCAAGGTTACACACAAATAGAGGGTCTTGACTTTGGTGAAACTTATGCCCCGGTTGCAAGATTGGAAGCAATTAGGATCTTACTTGCCTATGCTTGTGCTCATAATATCAAGCTATATCAAATCGATGTGAAGAGTGCATTTCTCAACGGGTACATTCAAGAGGAGGTGTATGTGGAGCAACCTCCCGGTTTTGAAGATGACAAGAAACCCAATCATGTCTACAAATTGAGAAAAGCTTTGTATGGATTGAAGCAAGCACCTAGAGCATGGTATGAAAGATTGAGGGACTTCTTGCTATCCAAAGGATTTGTCATGGGCAAAGTTGATACAACACTATTCACCAAGAAGATTGGGAAAGACTTGTTTGTGTTGCAAATATATGTTGATGATATCATCTTCGGTTCAACCAATCAAGAGTATTGTGATGAGTTTGGGAAAATGATGGCAAAGGAATTTGAAATGTCAATGATCGGTGAACTTAGTTTCTTTCTTGGACTTCAAATCAAACAAATGAAGGAAGGAACATTTGTGAGTCAAACCAAATACATCAAAGATATGCTCAAGAAGTTTGGCATGGAAAATGCAAAAGGCATTACAACCCCAATGGGCACTAGTGGAAGCTTGGATAGTGACAAGAATGGCAACATGGTGGATCAAAAGCTATATAGATCAATGATTGGTAGCCTACTCTATGTGACGGCATCAAGGCCCGACGTAATGTTTAGTGTATGCATGTGTGCAAGATTTCAAGCCTCACCAAGAGAAAGTCATTTGAAGGCAACAAAGAGAATATTGAGGTACTTAAAGCATACACAAGATGTTGGATTGTGGTATCCCAAAGGTGCAAGCTTTGAGCTAGTTGGATATTCGGATTCCGACTATGCCGGTGACAAAGTGGAGAGAAAGAGCACTTCCGGGACTTGTCAATTGTTGGGAAGATCACTTGTCTCATGGTCATCCAAGAAGCAAAATAGTATTGCACTATCTACCGCCAAGGCCGAATACATCGCCGCGGGTAGTTGTTGTGCACAAATCTTGTGGATGAAGGCAACATTGAAGGATTTTGGAATCAACTTTAAGAATGTGCCATTGCTATGTGACAATGAAAGTGCCGTGAAGCTAACCAACAATCCGATTCAACATCAAAGAACAAAGCATATTGATGTTCGTCATCATTTTATTAGAGATCATCAACAAAAGGGTGACATTGCAATTGAAAGTGTGGGCACCGAAGATCAATTAGCCGATCTATTCACCAAGCCACTTGATGAGAAGAGATTTCACAAGCTAAAGAATGAGTTGAACATAATTGACTTCTCCAACATGAGTTGATGCACCCCAATGTTATGACATGCCTCTCCTTCGAGCCCCAAGGTACAATTGGTTGACATGTCATACATTCTATACTAAGGACATGTTTAGTGCATCTAGTCATGATTTCTTATGTTCTAGGCCCATTCATGAAAATCAAATGACTTTGAAGTTTATATGGTGCCACTATTGTTTCCATGACTTGTATGATCTAGTGGTAGCATATAACTTGTTTGAGCAGCTTGTGATCCTAAGTGTTTAATCTAGAAAACTTGTCTAAATATTTGCTTCAACATGGTGCATGATAACCCTTCTAGTGAGGTGTGAAGAAGCTTGCCCTTGGATCAAACCGAAGCATTTCATTTATGCAAGCAATCTAGGTTGAACCACAAACTTGATCCTCACCCCATAATTCAACATGATAATCTATCTAAAATTGGTCCCTTGTGGTCATTGGTGCCAAAGGGGGAGAAAATGTTGTTCACAAAGATAGAACTCAAAGGGGGAGAAGCACAAAAAAAATGTTGTTCACAAAGATAGATTCCAAAAAGAGGAGAATTTGATAAAAAGAAGGGGATCAACTAAAATTTTGAGCACACAAGTAGGGGGAGCAAGCTCTTAAACATGAATGTTGCATTTCCTTGTACACTTCATATGTATGACGCATAGTTATGCATTTCTTTTTCTCTAATACTTTGCTTGTGTGGTGACTTGCTAGTATACAATTGAATGGTGTATTGAAGTACTAGCATGAATAGGAAGTAGTTAGATTTATCTTGCTTCATGTTTTTCAAAGTGGTACTAGAGCCTTGCTTATAATGTTGATCTCACGAGGTTTCTAGTTTTGTTTGTGCTTTTTCAAGTGATATCTAACTACACAAGGTGCTAAGTTGGTGTTTATCGCTACTCCGATGGTATCACGCTTCAAAGGTCTATAATCTAGAACACTTCGCACCTATTGGTAGTCAATGCTCCTAATCTTTCCTATCTAACATGTATGCTTCCAAAATCCAAACATATAGCATACATGTAGAGGGAGCCATTGCTATCAATTTGAATTCATGATCACTTGTCCATACTTCTTACACATGGTAATATACTTGGACAATGTGACATGGGTTCAATCAAAATTTTATCATAATATCTTTGTGAAAGGGTTGTCACCAATTACCAACAAGGGGGAGATTGAAAGTCCTATGTTTGGTGTTGGTAATTAGTGACAATGCCTAAGTACTAATCCTATGCCTAAGTTGTGTGTAGCATATGAGGATTAGTACATTCCAAGGTTGGTGGCAAGATGGACATGGTGATCATGATGGCCACACTTGGATTTGGACGCAACCCTACGCGATCAAGGCAAAGGTATATGCTTAAGGGTTGTGTTTTAGTAACCAAGACACCTAGTGGGTGTGGTTACATTATAGGATAGATAGCCGTACTATAAAGAGGGGAATGACGCGGCTATTGAACTCCTAACTGCCTCTAGGTGTGCATTTCATGTCATATGCATTTGGATAGAACTAATAGCGCCTCGAAAAATGATTGTGAAAATGCTAACACACATGCACATGGTGATGATCACTTGGTGGTGTTAGCACGTTTGCGACGGCGTTGGAGTTTGAGCGGTAGAGAGGGTTTGGGGGCCTCTCTCCCTCCCGCCGAGCGTGCGAGCGCGAGATTCAGGCGATTTCGGGGAAATGAAATGCCTATTTTCTACTACGCCGAAAGTCGGAAATCAAACGGAAAAGAAACGGAGGCGAACGGAGGTCACAGTAGTGACCGGACGCTGCACCGGACGCGGTCACTGTTTGACCGGACGCGTCCGGTCAGTGTCCAGTGACTGCGCGTATTTCAGTTGTTCGATCGGACGCGAGGCGCGTCCGGTCACAGGCGACCGGACGCGTCCGGTCGTCCAGGGAGCTTACTGGACTCCGACCGGACACGGGCACTGTGGCGTCCGGTCAGTTCAAACAGCGCGTCCGGTCGCTGTTTTGTTGCGCGTGGCTCAGGGTTGACCGGCGCGTCCGGTCAGTCACGGGACCGGAGCGTCCGGTCGCGACCAGCGCGTCCGGTCGTTGCGACCGGCGCGTCCGGTCAGTGGATCGCGAAACTAGCCGTTGCGTGACCGGCGCGTCCGGTCAGTTGGACCAGCGCGTCCGGTCAACGCGAGTTCGGCTGTTTCAAGTTTCTAACGGCTATATTCGAAGGGGTACGTCTATAAATACTCGTTGGCCGGCTCAAGGCTCCCCCTCTTGGACTTTTGACATACTTGTGAGCACTTTGAGCTAAGCAACTCCCCTCCCACTCATCTCTCTTGCTTCTTTGCATATTCGAAGTGAGATTGAGTGATCTAAGTGCATTTGCATTGTGAGATAGCATCTAGTTGGCACTTGGTGGTTGATTTGCTGCGGGATTCTTGTTTCTCTTGGTGGTTGCCGCCACCTAGACGGTTTGGAGCAGCTTGGAGGCGTTGGCAAGAGTTGGTGATTGTTCTTGGCCACCTCCGGTGTTTGTGAGGGGTTTGTGCCTACCTCAGCGAAGCGCCAAAGGCAACATTAGTAAATTGCTCGTGTCATTGCAACCTTTTGCCATTTGGTAGGTTCTTGTGGCGCCTTTTGAGAGGCTCGGTGTGAGACCGATTAGCCACCGAACCACGTGGTGAAGAGGGACACAACGGGGACTAGCGTGCCGGCAAGCACGTGAACCTCGGGATAAATCTTGTGTCATTACTTTCATATTATGATTGATTGATCTCGGTGTTCGGTTGTCTTGGTATTCTTTGTTGATCATATTGGTTGGCTCAATACTTCGCCCCTCGGTGAAACTCTCCTAACTCATCTCCGCATTACTTTCTTTGTTATCTTTGCTAGCTAGTTAGCTTTGCTAGAGTAGCTCTTTTGTGTAGCTTGCTAGTTGTAGTTGTAGTTACCTTCTCGGTTTGTCTTGTGCGGTTGAGTGCCTTTACTAGAATTGTGAATTGGATAGGTGGCTTGCAAACACCCCATAGGCTAAGCAAAACTCGCATCTCGTTATTTGTTGTATTGATAAACTTGTTTAGCTTGCCTTTGTAGAAAATTTTTAAAGGCTATTCACCCCCCCTCTAGCCATCAAGACCTTTCACTTACCGATATGCACCTCTTCTGAAAACAGAAATTGAACGGCAGGTCACCGATATGCTTCAGCAGGGCATTATTCAGAAGAGTACCAGTGCGTTTGCCTCTCCGGTTTTATTGGTCAAGAAAAAAGATCAGAGCTGGAGGTTTTGCGTTGATTATCGTCAACTAAATGCCATCACAGTGAAGGGAAAATATCCTGTTCCAATCATTGAAGAGTTGCTGGACGAGCTGTCCGGGGCTGCTTATTTCACAACCTTGGATTTACAGTCCGGTTTTCACCAAATACACATGAAGTCCGGCGAGGAATTCAAAACCGCCTTCCAAACACATTTCAGGCAATTTGAGTTTCGGGTGATGTCATTCGGCCTCACCGGGGCGTCGGGCACTTTCTAGGATGCTATGAATACAACTCTTGCTCCCTATCTTCGGAAGTTTGTGTTGGTCTTCTTTGACGATATCTTGGTCTATAGCCGCACTTGGGAGGACCACATCACCCACTTACGCACCGTGTTTGAGTTATTGTCTCGGGATCAGTGGAAGCTGAAAATGTCCAAGTGCTCCTTCGCCCAAACCAAGATTTCCTATCTCGGTCATATTATCAGTCAGGACGGCGTGGGTACTGATCCTTCCAAGTTGGAGTCTATTGCCTCTTGGCCTACTCCGAATTCAGTCAAAGAACTCCGTTCATTTTTGGGGCTTGCCGGTTATTACTGGCGTTTCGTGCGCCACTTTGGGATCATCTCCAAGCCACTGACAAATCTCTTGAAGAAGCATGCACTGTTCATCTGGACTTCTGATCATGACACTGCATTTCAGACATTGAAAGCTGCTCTCTGTCAGGCTCCGGTCCTCGCTCTCCCCAATTTTGCCAAGCCTTTCTCTATTGAAACTGACGCGTCTGAGGCTGGGGTGGGTGCGGTCCTCATGCAAGACGGACACCCTCTGGCATTCTTCAGTAAAGCATTGGGGGCCAAGTCACGTGGCTTATCTACCTACGAGAAGGAGTTCATGGCAATTCTCCTTGCTGTTCAACTGTGGCGCCCTTACTTGCAGTTTCAAGAGTTCGTCATCTTCATCGATCAGAAAAGCCTGACACAGCTCACCGACCAACGACTGCATACTCATTGGCAACAAAGGGTTTTCTCCAAACTGCTGGGTTTACAGTATCGTATTGTGTATCGTTCGGGCTCTGATAATCGAGCGGCGGATGCTTTATCTCGCCATCCCTCACCTCCAGTTGTTTGCGCTGCGGTAACTTCTCTAGTACCTTATTGGGTTTCTGCGGTGATTGCCAGTTATCGCGATGACACTTTTGCCGCTACTCTGCTGACCAAATTGGCTCTTGATCCTGAGGCCATACCTCCTTACTCCCTTCAGTCGGGTTTAATTCGTTACAATGGTCGTGTCTGGATTGGTGCTGACTCGGCGCTCCATCAGCAGCTCATTGCCCAATTTCATTCCAGCTCTTGGGGGGGACATTCTGGCATTCCAGTGACATATATGAGGCTGAAACAGTGCTTTGCTTGGCGCGGTATGAAAACTGCAGTAAAACAGTTTGTGCAATCCTGTTCTATATGCCAGCAATCCAAGTATGATCGCTCCAAATCTCCAGGCCTCTTGCAACCCTTGCCGGTTCCTGATTCAGCGTGGCAGGTTATCTCGATGGACTTCATTGAGGGACTTCCATTGTCGACTACATTCAATTGTGTGCTGGTGGTAGTTGATCTGCTGACCAAGTATGGGCATTTCATTCCCCTCCGCCACCCTTTTACAGCTACCAGCATTGCTAAAGCCTTCTTTCAGACTGTTTATCGCTTACATGGTCTTCCGAGCTCTATTATATCTGATCGTGACCGCATATTCACTAGTCACTTTTGGTCTGAGCTTTTCAAGATGGCTGATGTGTCACTTTGTTGAAGCACCGCTTATCACCCCTAGTCCGATGGTCAGACGGAGCAGCTTAACCAGTGCCTGGAAACTTATTTGCGGTGCTATGTCTATGCCTGCCCCAACAAATGGAGTCAGTGGTTGCCTTCCGCGGAATTCTGGTACAATACCTACTTCCATTCCGCCATCGGTCGTTCACCATTTGAGGCATTATATGGATATCCTCCACGCCTCCTGGCTGTTGACCCTTCTGCTGTTTCTCATCCGGACGTGACCATGTGGGTTTCTGACCGACAGTGGATGGATCAGTTACTCCAACATCACCTCAACCGGGCCAAACACCGAATGAAGAAACAATCTGATCAGCATCGGTCCGAGCGCAGCTTTTCAGTTGGTGACTTCGTTTACCTCAAACTGCAGCCGTATGTGCAAACTTCTCTGGCACCTCGCTCTCATCAGAAGCTCGCCTTCCGTTTCTTCGGCCCCTTCCGTATATTGGCCCGTGTCGGTTCAGTGGCTTACAAGCTTGACTTACCTTCTCACTCCGCCATTCATCCAGTTTTCCATGTTTCCCAACTCAAGAAAGCAGTTGGTGCCACCCATCAGGTAATTCCAACTTTACCTTCTGACTTTGCTATCCATTTGGCACCAGAACAGATTCTCCAAACCCGCACGGTGACTCGCGGGACCTCCACCATTCCCCAAGTGCTGGTGAAGTGGAACAACCTGCCGTCGGCTCTGGCAACCTGGGAAGACTTTGAAGCTGTTCGTCAAGAGTTTCCCACAGCCACTGCTCGGGGACAAGCAGTGTCCCAAGGGGGAGGGAATGTCAGCCACCGTCATGACCAAGCCCAGGAGGAAGGCGTATCCAAGTGTCGGCCCAGAGAACGGCGGCCACGAAGCCGAACCCGCGAGTCTATGGAGAGCAGTGGGTTTGAAGTGAACGCTTGCACGTGTAAAAAGGGGTAGGGCCTCTGTAATGAGAATATAAGAGATAGGCGCGTGAGGAAGCCAGTCAGCAAAGTGTAAACAACATGTTCTAGTTCTAAACTAAAGCACTCTTCCGACTCGTATCCTGTTCTTCTTCCTTCCAAGGCTCCGCTCCTCTTCCCCAATTCCTTTCCAATCCCACTGCTATCTCTCACAAAATCGTAGGCTAGGAACGAGGCGACGCCGATGCAGAGAGGAAGGATGTAGACGGCACAGAACCAGAACCCAGCGCGGCGCATCCCGACTTCCTATTCGCCTCCTCGATCGTCAGTGTCAGCGGCGACTACGAGGACGCCGCCATTATCCACTGCAACGCACGGGGAATAATAATCTGCTTGTTCCGCTTCTCCTCGTCGACCTGCGGCTTCAACTTCATCGTCGCTTGTTCCCGGTTCGTCGACGTCGGCGCCGCCGATGGCACCATGGTCATCGATCGATGATGCCCGCCGGCCCTGCTGCTGCCACGGCTAGTCGTCCACCGTACGTGTTGTCGTGTACTCATATGCTGTAGATCAGATGGATCCTAGTCCTAGTCCTAGTCCTAGCTAATATAATTGGCCTCTGCTCCGCCCTTTATATACGGAGTAGTAGCTTGCTTCTCCTTCCTTCATCGATCGGCACACGATCGAATAAAAGGCAATTAATCTTCTCGATTCAAATGTCGAACATTTGCTATCCGCAGAATGCCATATATATTACAATCAATTCCTATCCGCGGAACACCATATAAACAAAACTATCTGTATTTCTATATATACTTAAACTCTTGTCTTGGTAATTTGGTATAAAAGATGCGGACTGGTAGAAGTGAGTTTTTTTATAATCTACTATAATGCCAAGGGGGCTCTCGGTTTTGGAAAGGGCTACACAAATCAAGCATCTCTTTAAATGGGGGGGGCTCTTTATCAGGTTATAAATGGGAGATTTTGTAAGTTTTGGCAAGGCTGTTGGGTAGGGAAAGTTCCACTGAGTATTGCTTACCATGATATTTTCAAAATGGTCAGTGATCCCAATTGTTATGTCAGTGAGTGTTGGGATGAGGGGTCCTAGGAGATGGACTTCAAATATCCAGGAGTATAACTCTTGGCTGGATTTGAAGGATAAACTCCAACTGATCATCTTACAGCCTGAACATAATGACTCGGTTAGCTGGGCTTTAGAGAGGAAGGGTCAGTATACTACTAAGTCCTTATACAGATTTTTAACTGACAGAGGTGTAGGGTTGCTGAATTTATCTGGAAATGCAAGTTGCCGTTAAAAATCAAGTTTTTTCTTTGGCAAACTTTTAACAACAAGTTGCAGGTAGCGAAGTGTTTGGTTAAAAGGGGATGGAAAGGAGTTATTCATTGCTGCCTGTGTGGGAGGGTTGAGTGTATTGATCATCTGTTTTTTGGTTGCTATTTGACTAAATTGGTGTGGGGCATGATCAAAGAAATCTTTCACCTGGAATGGTGCCCATCCTCGTTGGATGATTTTAGTTGTATTTGGCTGCAAGGTAAGGGGCCTCTGCCTAGCCGATTGCTGATGTTCCTTTTTGCAGGTTTTACTTGGTCTCTCTGGACTACAAGGAACAAGATGGCCATTGAGAAAAGCTTTCCCAAAGCTCCATCTGATGTAATGTACGTAACGTTGCTGTCTCATTCATGCAGAAATGGAGTCTGCTGCTCAAGGAGAAGGATAAGGAGCGCATCGATCACATCCTGAACAACATCCTGGCTTGGCTGAAGGCCTTTCGTCCTAGTGCTATTCTGCAATCTGATGTATCTGAAATCTAGCATGTTGTTTAGGCCTTTCTGGTTCTGTCACTGTGGCTGGTAACCCCAGCGTACATTGTAAAAGGTGTTACCTTTTGCTTTATAAAAGCAGAGTTAGTTCTCGTTAAAAAAAAAGAAGATGCGGATCACTAGGCATCCATCACCAAAGCAGAAAGAAAAAAAAATGCTCCATTACTAGAGAAGAAAGGAATCCGTGCAACATCACGACTAGCAATAGGAAGTCCAAGAATCATTGCAACATCATGTAGTGTGACTGTGACCTCACCACAGGGCATGTGAAAGGTGTGAGTCTTGGGTCTCCACCTATCAACTAGTGCAGAGACAAGTGCACGATCAATGGAGGGTCTATGTAACATTAGCCCAGCTGGCCTAAGGTAACATTCACATTCATACCTTTTGTCAAACCGAAGAGGCTCACGAGTACGAGGATTGAGCTCAGTTATATTCTATGTCAAACAACCGAAGATAGAAATCAGTGGTTTGTTATTATTTATTAGATGACAATAATATACAGTACAACACAAAGGCTATAAATTTTCTTTGATCAACCTGGCCTGATGCTAAAGCACGAGCACGATATATGATCTGCATCATACAACCCAATCAAAGGATAAGGAGTCGTGTCAATGGTCTCTGAAACTCCATTCTGATCTTGACCAGTTTGAACCTCTGCATCTGCAAACTGACCAACATTGTTTGCATAGGTCCTGGTGCTCCTTCTAGGCTTTTGTAGTCGAGCACGAGCAACTGAGCATGTTCATTTGGTGGACTGACAGTCGCCATTGAAGGAACAGCAAAAGAACCCTATTCTGGATGTTGAGGTTGTTGGAATTTATATGGGCTTGGCCCAATAACCAATTGTGAAATTCCTAATAAATCTCAAAGGCCCATTCATGTGAGCAAGAGGGGATGTGGGAACTCTTTAGTACCACCTTGCTTGTGGAAGTGGAGGTAGTCATACTTAAATATGGAAGTCCTCCCCACTTCCTCAAGTCTAGTGTGAGGAGGAGTAAGAGAAGTCCACACGCGCGCGCGCGCTCGCTCGCCTCGCCTCGGCGGGGCGGGGCGAAGGGCGCGGGTGCGCGGGTCTCCGGAACCCTCGTCTTTGCGATCCTGCACCGGGAGAAGACGAATAAGGTTTTTGGGAAGCGTTCTTCGCGCGACTGCTCCCAAAGCTTCCACAACGGCTCGACTTCCGAAGGGTGCATCGGCGCGTCGGCTTCGTCGTGCTAAAGCTCGCGGGGTCGTCATCAAGAATACTCCTCCACCTCTCATCGACGACTTTGACGACGACTTCAACATCGACGACATCGACATCAGCGATCTCGCTCCATCACCACCGCAAGCAACATCTTCAACACCATCTACTACTACAACTGAAAGGTATAATTCTCTTGATCTAATTTTGACGTTCGTACAATCTAATCTATCTGCTGGACTATCAATGCTTGTCATGTTAATGCTGTGGAATATGCTGATCTGCTATACTAGTATGCCATACATGTTTAATCTAGTTCTTATACTTATCATGATTTATGTTCTAGATTTAATCATGCTTTTAATCTGGAAATTGCCTAATTCTTTAACAATCCAAAAACCTTATTATAGGCTGTTTCCAGAATTATCTATGGCTAGTTTTGTTGACGCGCTGAGGCCGGAAAAGTTTTCTGGTGCGCATTTTAAAAGGTGGTCTGTCAAGGTCACTGATTGGCTTACTGCCATGAAAGTTTTCTGGGTCAAAGATGGCATGCCTGAGGGAAACATCTCTGATGAAGATCAGAGAAAATTCCAGGAAGCTAATGATATCTTTGTGGGAGCTGTGCGTAATGTGCTTTCAGATTATCTATTTGATACTATGATGCACTTAAGAGACGCAAAGGCTTTATGGGATCATCTGAATGCTACTTATGGTGCTTCAGATGCAGGCAAAGAGCTGTATACCATGGAGAGCTTTAATGACTACAAGATGGTTGCTAACAAATCAGTAGTCGAGCAAGCTCATGAGATCCAGCGCCTGGCTAAGGAACTTGAACTCCTTAAATGTGTCTTACCCGATGAGTTTGTGGCTGGGTGCATTATTGCTAAATTACCTTCTTCATGGAGGAATTTCGCCACAAGTCTCAAACACAAGAGACAGAAAATATCAGTTGAAAACCTGATAGCATCTCTTGATGTCGAGGAAAAAGCTCGGGCTAAAGATAGCATTGAGAAGGGGAACGAGGAAAAATCTAGCGCCCACTTTGTCCAGAGAAACCATGGCAAGAACAAGGGAAAGCCTAAGCAACCTGCTTTCAATGCCAAACAAAATACTGCCTTCAAGAAGAAGAAGAAAGACAAAGCAGAGCTACCTTGCTTCGCGTGTGGAGAGCTTGGTCATTTTGCTAAAGATTGTCCGGAGCGAGCGGACAAGAAAGAGAAAAAGAAAATTCACCTCGTGACTGCTAGCAGTGCTGATGACGGGTATGGTAATTTTCCTACTGTACTTTCAGTGTTTCAATCTCCAAGTTGGTGGGTTGATACAGGTGCTAATATTCACGTGTGTGCTGATATCTCTTTGTTTTCTTCTTACCAGGGGCTCCAAGGTTCCTCCGTCCTGATGGAGAATGGGTCACATGCTTCTGTTCGTGGTGTTGGCACGGTAGATCTGAAGTTTACTTCGGGAAAGATCGTGCAGCTGAAGAACGTACAGCATGTCCCTACTATTCGCAAGAACCTTGTTAGCGTCTCCCTTCTATTGAGAGATGGGTTTAAGGTAGTGTTAGAGTCTAATAAAGTAGTCATGTCTAAGCATGGACAATTTATTGGTAAAGGCTATGATTGCGG
This sequence comes from Saccharum spontaneum, assembly GCA_022457205.1. Lineage (NCBI taxonomy): Eukaryota > Viridiplantae > Streptophyta > Magnoliopsida > Poales > Poaceae > Saccharum > Saccharum spontaneum. Next base: position 8,694,162 of record CM039588.1, on the reverse strand, counting down.
AGGCTTGTTCCGCCTATCTTTAGCAGATTTTTGTAATAAGTCAGTGAATCATATTTGTGGCACGATTAATGATAATTCGAGTGTTTGGCATTCTCGCTTATGTCATGTTAACTTTGGATTGATGTTACGTTTGTCTAGTCTGAATTTAATTCCAGATCTCACTATTGTCAAAGGTTCTAAGTGTCATAGTTGTGTGCAATCTAAGCAACCTCGAAAGCCTCATAGGGCAGCAGAGGAGAGAAACTTGGCACCTCTAGAACTCATACATTCTGATCTTTGCGAGATGAATGGTGTGTTGACAAAAGGTGGAAAGAAATATTTCATGACTTTAATTGATGATGCAACTAGATTTTGCTATGTTTACTTGCTTAAAACTAAAGATGAAACGCTAGACTACTTTAAAATCTATAAGGCTGAAGTTGAAAATCAACTAGAGAGAAAAATTAAACATCTAAGGTCAGATCGTGGTGGTGAATATTTTTCTATATTATTTGATGAGTTCTGTGCGGAACATGGTATTATTCATGAGAGGACAGCTCCTTATTCTCCCGAATCTAACGGGATTGCCGAGAGGAAAAACCGCACGCTGACTGACTTGGTGAACGCCATGTTAGACACTGCTGGTCTATCTAAGGCATGGTGGGGGGAAGCTCTATTGACTGCGAGTCATGTCCTGAATAGAATTCCAAACAGAAATAAAGAGACAACTCCATATGAGAATTGGATTGGAAGGAAACCATCACTTTCATACTTGCGCACGTGGGGATGTTTGGCGAAAGTCAATGTTCCAATTTCTAAGAAGCGTAAGCTTGGACCGAAGACTGTGGATTGTGTCTTTCTAGGATATGCTCACCATAGCATTGCCTATAGATTTTTAGTAGTAAAATCTGAAGTTCCTGATATGCATGTTGATACAATATTTGAATCTCGTGATGCTACATTTTTTGAAAATATATTCCCTATGAAAGATATGTGTAGCAATGCTAGATTTTTCTCTGAGATAGCTCCTGATTTTACGGTACCTATTGAGTCTTCTATTGAATCATTTGAGCAACCACCTGAAGAAGTCTTTGAGGAGAATGACAATGAAGTTCCTGCGAGGAACAAGAGACGAAGGATTGCAAAATCCTTTGGTGATGATTTCATTGTGTATCTTGTGGACGATATTCCTACTTCTATTACAGAGGCATATGCATCTCCAGATGCAGATGATTGGAAAGAAGCTGTTCGTAGTGAGATGGACTCAATTCTTTCTAATAGAACTTGGGAGTTATCTGAGCTACCTTTTGGTTGTAAACCAATTGGATGTAAGTGGGTGTTCAAAAAGAAGCTTAGGCCTGATGGTACTATTGACAAGTACAAGGCTCGGCTTGTGGCTAAGGGTTATACCCAGAAGGAAGGCGAGGATTTCTTTGATACTTATTCACCTGTTGCTAGAATGACCACTATTCGAGTGCTACCTTCTCTGGCTGCCTCGTATGGTCTTCTCGTTCATCAAATGGACGTGAAGACAGCTTTCCTTAATGGAGAGTTGGATGAGAAGATTTATATGGATCAGCCAGATGGATTTGTGGTAAAAGGTGAAGAGCAGAAGGTGTGTAAATTACTGAAGTCTTTGTATGGCTTAAAACAAGCACCTAAGCAATGGCATGAGAAGTTTGACACTACTTTAACTGGTGCGGGCTTTGCTGTTAATGAAGCTGATAGGTGTGTGTATTATCGACATGGTGGGGGCCAATCTGTTATATTATGTTTATATGTTGATGATATTCTAATCTTTGGAACAAACATTGATATTATTAATGAGGTCAAGTCTTTTTTGTCAAAGAGTTTTGACATGAAAGATCTAGGAGAAGCTGATGTAATTCTAAACATTAAGCTGATTAAGGAAGATAGTGGGATTACCTTGTCACAATCTCACTATGTTGAGAAGGTCTTGAGCCGTTTTGGCTTTATGGATAGCAAGCCTACTTCAACACCTTATGATCCTAGTGTGACATTGAGAAAGAATAAGAAGATTGCTAGAGATCAATTGAGATATTCTCAGATAATTGGTTCACTCATGTATCTAGCTAGTGCAACCAGACCAGATATCTCTTTTGCCGTGTGCAAGTTGAGTAGGTACATGTCCAATCCGGGTGAAAATCATTGGCATGCACTTGAGAGGGTCTTGCGTTATCTCAAAGGTACAATGAGTTTTGGGATTCACTATTCTGGGCACCCAGCTGTGCTAGAGGGATATAGTGATGCGAACTGGATTTCTGATATTGATCAAATCTATGCTACTAGTGGGTATGTGTTTACTCTTGGAGGTGGCGTAGTGTCATGGAGGTCTAGTAAACAGACTATTTTGACTAAATCTACCATGGAAGCAGAACTTACTGCTTTGGATACAGCTTCTGCAGAGGCAGAGTGGCTGCGTGAGCTCTTGTCAGACTTGCCGGTGGTTGAAAAACCAATACCGGCTATCCTTATGAACTGTGATAACCAAACAGTGATCACTAAAGTAAATAGTGCTAAGGATAATGCGAAGTCAACAAGACACGTTAAAAGACGTTTGAAGTCTGTCAGGAAGTTGAGAAACTCCGGAGTAATCACTGTGGCTTATGTGCAAACAGACAAGAACCTGGCAGATCCTTTTACCAAAGGACTATCACGGAATGTGATAGAAATAGCATCAAGGGAGATGGGTTTGAGACCCATATGAGTTTACAGTAGTAGTAACCCAACCTTTTTGATCGGAGATCCCGTGACTTAGGATCTGGGAAGAACAAACTATTGGTAAACTGAGGAGAGTATAATTATAACCCTCTCTATGTGAAGATGCAATACTCTCAAAGCGTTGAGGCACTGTATGGTAGGTTGGCTAATGCCTTAACATGTTTTATTGGCTTTAACAAGCGAAGATGCTGTCCTACAGAGCATTCTTGAAAGAACATGCCTATATGATTTTGACTGTAGAACGTCGCAGTCTATGAGACTTGGGTGGTCTCTAGTAAGATCATGAAGAGACCAGGGAGTACGACGTATATGCTCCACCCAAGAAGTAAGGCTACTAGTAGCCAAGTACTAGTTTGATTTTGAGCAAAGCTTATTCACACAAAACTTGCAATTCAAGGCATAGTCTATTGTTCAAGTTGTGGATGAGTGTAGCTTGAGATTCTAGGCGGAAGTTCAACTTCACAGTCTCTGCCGAAACACTGGTATATCAAACAGTAGTGAGAACAGGCAAATCTCTAAATGGGTATTTGAGATCTGGTGGGGGATTGTTGGAATTTATATGGGCTTGGCCCAATAACCAATTGTGAAATTCCTAATAAATCTCAAAGGCCCATTCATGTGAGCAAGAGGGGATGTGGGAACTCTTTAGTACCACCTTGCTTGTGGAAGTGGAGGTAGTCATACTTAAATATGGAAGTCCTCCCCACTTCCTCAAGTCTAGTGTGAGGAGGAGTAAGAGAAGTCCACACGCGCGCGCTCGCTCGCCTCGCCTCGCCGGGCCGGGCCGGGCCGGGCGGGGCGGGGCGAAGGGCGCGGGTGCGCGGCACCTGCGTGAATGGTCCGCCGAAATCCGGCTCCTCGCCTTGCGGGAGCGCGGTCTCCTTTTGCTGTTTTCGTTTTTTGGTTTCTTGGCCTTCAAGTTGCATGAGTCCTAACCGGTTACAAATTAAGAGTCCTAAATCAATTTAGATCGTGATCGCGACACGAGATTGGTTGGACAGGACTATATAAGCAACCTGCCGGCCACGCCAAAACGCATCCAGTTAATCCTAGGGTTTTTGCCTCTACTCGCTATTGCGCCGCCGCTGTAGCTACTCCAGTCCGATCGCTTGCGTGCACCAGCGACCGGGTGAGCAGGTCTCCGGAACCCTCGTCTTTGCGATCCTGCACCGGGAGAAGACGAATAAGGTTTTTGGGAAGCGTTCTTCGCGCGACTGCTCCCAAAGCTTCCACAACGGCTCGACTTCCGAAGGGTGCATCGGCGCGTCGGCTTCGTCGTGCTAAAGCTCGCGGGGTCGTCATCAAGAATACTCCTCCGCCTCTCATCGACGACTTTGACGACGACTTCAACATCGACGACATCGACATCAGCGATCTCGCTCCATCACCACCGCAAGCAACATCTTCAACACCATCTACTACTACAACTGAAAGGTATAATTCTCTTGATCTAATTTTGACGTTCGTACAATCTAATCTATCTGCTGGACTATCAATGCTTGTCATGTTAATGCTGTGGAATATGCTGATCTGCTATACTAGTATGCCATACATGTTTAATCTAGTTCTTATACTTATCATGATTTATGTTCTAGATTTAATCATGCTTTTAATCTGGAAATTGCCTAATTCTTTAACAGAGGTTGGGCATTTTTGTATTGCACATCCGCTGGTTCAGTAGCCACTAATGCCGGCTCTAAGGCAATGGCTTCTGCAGAGGAACGCCTTTCTGCTTGAACATAAATCTTCAGACAATTCCACTCAGTCGTCAGTCCCATTGAAAACCGTGGCTTTTTGCACATAAATCAAATACGGCATGATTAAAGAAGTGGCGGGGAAAAACCCACAGGCAACAACAGTGGTTTTCAAATAATACGAACAGTAGCAGTAATCGTGGACTGAACGTGCAAGATGCATCATGGTTCAGTATAATATCTCATATATTGCCAGTACATCACCACCATCCATCACGTCTAAGTAAAGATTCAGCAAGGAAAAGGGAAGTACACTGACATATCTTAACTTCGCAAGATGGTATGTGTATGAGAAAATAAAATAAAATGTTGCTAACTTGCTAAATTCTAGCTACTGATGCTTTTGGATAAAACTTGGTTACTCGGCGAAAATGCTCCTTCCTTGCCCCACAACTTGCTCCAAGTCATCAAACCATGATTTAAGCAGGGATTTCTCTCGAGCAAGGCTCTCAATTCCGGATTTCAGATCTTCAATGTTCTGCCGCATCGTGAGAATCTCAGCTTCATGTCTGAACTTCTCCTCTGAAAGCTTCTCAGCAGCTTGGGTTAGTTCGTGGCCGTACTTATCAGCTTCAGCATTTGTTGCCTCCAGCTCCTTAACCTTGTTCTCAAACAGTAGTTTCTCTTCAGAAACTTTCTCTAGTTTGGACTTGATGTATTCAACCGATTGTTGCAGCTCAGATACCTGCAAGCCACTGGCGTACTTCTCTTGCTGCAACTTTTCAGAAGCATCAGCAAGCTCTTGCTTTAACTTGCTGATTTCTCCATTTCTTTCAGACAATGCCTCTTCAAATCGCCTTCTTGCTGAATCTACTTGCTCCTGGAGATTGACAATTTCAGCTTCCAGCTCCCTCTCTTTGTCTGAAACTTCTGTAGTTTGCTCAGCACCATTTCCATTCGCTTTATAATCACAATGGCACTTCAAGCTCTTCTCCTCCAAAACCTCAAGCTTTTCATTCGCATCTTGTAGTTTCTGGTTTGTCGTATTGAGTTCGTCCTCTAGTTCAAGAACTCTCTGATGCAGCGTGTAGGCAATGCCATCATCCTCACCATCTTCAGACTTCGCATCAGACTCTGACTGTGAGGCCAAGTCCTCAGGTTCCTTCCTGGAGGCAGGTGAGTCATTGTTCCTGTTGCTCAGGAAGAAGTCGAAGCCAGCAGCTCTAGGACTCTGCTCCCTTGTCCATGACCTCTGTAATGGTTCAGGAGATGGTGAGGGTGACCTCTGCAGCTCAGAACCATACTCTGAACTGGTTGTCAACTGCAGCCTTGTAGGTATGTTCTTGCGCAATTCACCAGTTACATTGTCATAGCGCTCAGCTAGAGCACGATACATACGATAGAAATTCTCGACATGGATGATGAGCATTGGACGCCTCTGGTAATACATTTGTGCTTTCTTCGCGAAAGAGTCACCGTCCTCCTCGATCAGCTGGAGCATTTCCTTCACTTGCTTGTCCATTTCTACATGTTCCAGTTGAGGGAAGAATTGATAAAACATAAAGACAGTATCATACAGTGGGAAATACATAATTTCTTATATGCCTGTACTCAGAAACTGCATTACTCTCGCCCCGCTGCCAGTTTCTGCTAAAATTAAATGTGTACACTTGTTTGCTTTTTATTATGTTACCAGGAGCACTCACGAAAGGCTATACACATATGCCAATACGAACCGAACAACAATTAGCAATGGAAAGTATGTACACATCATTTACATGACATCCCATTCTTGGCCATGGGTTCAGATCAGAAGACGCTACTGTAACTAAGATATTTTGTATGTACATATGGAGACATAGTACTATGGGAAGTATAAATATTGCACTCCCTTTGGTTTATTATTCATTTATGCTCATCTCTGTGACTGTGTGAAATAGGTAATCAGAAAATGGTACTGTACCTATGCATGCATTGACATAATATGACTAGTACCAAGTACCAGGAATAGCATATGTAGCAAATTTAAATCTAAAAAAAGCACGCAGCAAATCTATAGGCTGTAGTTTCGCTTACCTTCGAGATTTTCTGCAAGCCATTTCGAGTTCTTAGGGCTAATGTGACTGTCCCACCACCAAGAGTGGCGCTTCTTAGTAGGGTTCCTCTCCAAAGGCGGCTTCATAGTTCACAAATATTTGAGGGACGCTAGAAGTGGTATCGGTTGAAGAAACTCTCTGAAAATTGAGAATGTGCAGCACCAGGAACAGTAATTGAGCAGTCACAAATATTACAGAAAAAAATAAATATGGCAATATTTGAGGTGAACTCAGCATTAAGTAATCAAGCTAGAATAGTGCGGCATCAGCATGTAATAGACAATAATGCCAGCAGCCTACTATTGAAGGTAATCCGAATCAAGAGATTAATGTACAAATTCTTGGAAGGTAGCTAGTCCTGTTAGTTAGATTAATAACAATATGATGATATAATGGCTTCCAATTCAAACAAACGTACATGTTGCAATGGTACAGGAGATCAGTTATTCGGTTCATCAGAGCAACGGCCTCGGTAAACATGTGCAGCAAAAATAAACAAGTCACAGGTATCTGTCTTTCCAAGATGATTTCTGCTTGTATTACCAATATCCCTTTTTTTTTTGCAAAGACAAAGAAAACTGGATGTTTTACCAAAGGATAGTTATGTTACAGTGGTAACAGGTGCATTCAGAAAGAAATGGAGGTCGCTACTAAACCAAGCAAGACCAGATCAAAAGGAGAACCAATCAACCATGGTCTCATAAATGCAGCAGGATCTAGCTAGGAAAGAAACCTCATCTCCAAACTTTAACTGAATCCATCAATCAATAAACTGAAACATATTACGAACTAGAAAGAAATAGAGCAGATTCTGCACAAGCAAGGAAGCAGCAGCAGGCAGCAGCCCAATCTCACCTTAGGAAAAAAAACAGGGTGGCGGGCGGCGCCTTCAGAGACAGCCCAGCCCAGGATCCCGCACGCACCCAAGATCTCCGGCGCCGGTCACGGCCGCCACCGCCACACCCGCGCGCTCAAGGCTCAAACCGCAAGCTCCTGCAGAGACAGGTGGGGAAGATGACGGGAAGGGGTCAAGAACAGGCAGGTGGACTGGATTCGGTCCCCGGTCAATGCTTGAAGCAAACGCGTGGGAGAGCTGTGAAACATGCAGGGCACCACGAGGCTGCTGCTCCCTGCTGCCCACCAACTCCTGCTGCTACGTGCGTTATTACTCCAGATGAAGTGATGAGACGAATCCAAGATCTAGGATACTACTGTTGCTTTTACAGGGCCGGGCGAAAAAGGAAGCGAAAGTGGGCGGTGGGAGAAGCATGGACCTTTTTGTTCACACTTGAGTAGTGTGGCCGCAGCCGCCAGCCACAGCCAGCCGCAGCATTCTTGGTGGTAGGGCAGAGGAGGAAGAGATGGGCAGGGCCCCGGCGGAGGCGGAGAGGGATACGGGGGAGAAATAGACAGGGAATAAATATTCGCACATGGTGACCTGTCGCCGCTCGCCAGGCGCCAGTGTTCAAGATTGCATTTTTTTTTCTACTAGAAAAAAAGGGTGGAAATGATAAAGAAAATTGCTGCAAGATGGCAGGCGGGACTACCGGAGATGATGAGTTGTGTCTGTGAACAGCTTGCCTTGAGTTGAATTGGCCCGTGTTCAGTTCCGGATTTGGTTCACCCGAATTGCTACAGTGCGTATTAAATGCGCACTGTAGCAATTCGTTTGTATTTGGTAAAATTAATCTAAACTTTGATTAATTAGGTTCAAAATGTTCGTCTCGCAAAGTACAATAAAACTGTGTAATTAGTTTTTAATTTCATCTACATTTAGTACTTCATGCATGTGCCGCTATTTTGATGTGATGTGAATCTTCTTTTTGCATAGTAAAATTTGGGAGTTAAATTTGGGAACTAAACAGGGGCTTGGATTGTTCCCGTGGAATGGAAATGTGGAATTCGTACGAATGAATGAATGGGTAAAACGCGGTAAGCTTGGCTTCTAGATACGGTACCTTGTTCAAAGATCTTATGTTCTTGGAGCCTCTGGGCTTGGAGTTGCCAAATGAAAAGGAGCACAACATGCAAATCTCCAAAAGCTCTCTGTAAGAAGGATGGACATGGGCACATGGCGTGACTCTTATAGGCCGAATAGTGCTCCTCCAAACTGAGCCTGAAACGTAACCGGTAACCCTGTTGCCAATTTCTCATTTACAAGGATGGGAGTTGGGCAAATTGAATGGGCAAGAAAAGAAACTGAAGCCTGAAACGTGTAATAACCATTTGATTTCTTCAGAGCTACTGATCCCTGCGGTGTTAGTAGTAGAGATATAAAAACCGATCGGTTATCTGATTTTTTTTTAACTAGGGCGCAGAGTCCTCATTTCCATGCACTCCACGGAAATACGGTGGGCGCCAAGTTTTGAACCCAGGTGATAAGCGCAAGGCTCCTGCTACTCTACCAAATCAGCTGCTCGCTCGTTCCCAGATCGGTTATTTGATACAGCCGGTGAATCCCGGTGATTATTATAATAATGATAGATAGAGTAATCCAGACACGGCACAGATCTCCTTGTAATTTAGCAGATGTGCTGTCTGCCTGCTTGTGCTTGCTCTGAACCTGCACCATGTGCCCCCGTGTCATGGTCATGGAATGAGCAGTATTACAGTACCTCGTGCTTAGTTGTGATCACAAATGCTACGTATTTTTCCTTGAGACGCAAAAACACTGACCGAGTCGAGAGAGCTAATCATGGAGGAAAAGCGTGGACGAGTCAGAGACAGGGATAGGAGCACCCCGGCAGCATCCCCGTCAGTTGTGCCGTGATCTCTGTAAGACTGAAACCATTCTTCGGTGTTCGTTTTCTTTTTCTCTTTTTTAAAAAAGAATAGATGCATTCCTAGGGAGAGAGGCTGCTTCATTTTCAGCCGCTTCAATTGCCACTTGGGCCAGTTTTGTCATCTTTCCTTTTTTTGAGAGGGCCAGTTTTGTAATCTGGGCCGCTGAGCACGAGCTTGTTGTAATGGGCCAAAAGGCTCCCTGGTGGTTTCCACGCTCCGAGGCCCGAGTGGTTTCAAGTGGCGCTTCTTTTTTTTTTTTGGGGGGGGGGGGGTGGTAAAGAGAGCTTTATTTAACCAAGCCAAACATTATAATCATCGTTCAAAAGACCTAAGACACACACAGGTGCCTGTCTCAGTCAAGTTGCCGTATAAGTGTTTCGCCTAGCTAATTGACCCAGCTCGTGAGCCACCGAATCGCACTCTCCCATTACATTTTGGAATCAATTCCACCAACACTGCAAATATTCCTTCGCTTCGAGGATGATGCACAGGAGTTCAGACCCCTCTAAGCTATTTGATTTCATCGATGTCAAAATCCTGGTGCTATCTAGTTTCACAATCATCGGATCCGAACACAATCGGGAGGCCAGCCTAAGCGCCCCCCCCCCCGCACAGGCTTGGGCTTCGGCTTAGTCCGCTGATGCGCAATGCAACAGGACCCGCCGGGCGAGCTGCTTCAAATGACGCTTCAATTGATATACTTGGGTCACTTTAATCATCTGACACGAGTTTGTTGTATGAAAAGACGATACTACTAGCGTCCGGACGTCTGGACGGATGTCTGTGGTTGCAGTCCCCTGGCGCCGGCGTCTGCAGTTCCCAGTAAACTGCACCTCCACTTCGCGCCTCTATCCAGATGCCTGAGCCCCCTCCGCTTGCCGCACCCGCATGCTGCGCGAGGACCGCCTGTGCTTCTATTGCCATCGCCCTCCGCTTCCCGCGCCTGCTGTCGAGCAGCGCTTCATCCCTATACTCCGCCACGCGCATGCACGGCGCCCAAGCACCTGCAGTAGGCAATTGTGGTAGAATAGGTTATATTGCAATATGTGCAATATTCCGATATATTTTTGAAACATCCAGATGGAACACTTGCAACTTATATATAAAATAGCTAAAACACTTGTAGCACGCGTCTGAAACACTTGCAAAATACTTGAAAACTCTTACAAACATATCCAACATCCAGTAAAACACTTGCAACATACATGTGGAACATATACAACATCCAGATGAAACACTTGCGACGAACGTCTGAAAAAACAGATTAAACATTTGGAACATACACTTGAAACATATGTGTATAGCCATTGCAACATGTGCAATATCACGATCTACTTTTGCAACATCAAGATGAAACACTTGTAACATCCAGATGAAACATTTAAAACACTTCAAGCATAAGCTTGCAACATGCGCTAAGCAAATGCCACCTTGCTGCTTGGACGAGGTACTCGAGTAGTGCAGACATGCTGCGATAGGTTATCATGTTGCAAGCTGGTGTGATTTTTAATCTTGGAGTTTACCACCTCCTTGATGGCTTGGAGGTTGAGGCTTTGTTGAAGCCCGCATGAAGCTTGTGTGTGGCTTTGGAGGAGGCATTGTGAGGGGTGTTGTGTGCTTGCCCCGTGAGAGATTGCGAAGAGCAACTCTAGTAAAAATGAGATGTGAAAAGCGCCAAGTGGACCGGTCAAATCGAAGTGCTAAAGCTCTTGTGTGAGCACACCTTGAGGGGTGAGAGTGGGCTTGTGGGCCACCACTAGCAAGAGGATTGGCAGCAACCTTGGGCTTGCCTCAATAGGGATTAAGTGATGGCAAACTACCGAACCTCAGGATAAAATCATTGTGTCATCATGTCGGGTACCATAATTAGGGGTACCCAAATTAGGATGAAAATCCACCCGGCCTCCCAAACCAAACGAACCCCAAACATTAATCTACCACGTCTAAGGGAAAAATCAACTAAGGAGACCCACAGGCTAACTCTCCCCTTGCTGGGCCTCCAGCGAGCCGCGTGAACGTACCAGCCCATCTTTCTACTTCACCCGAGGCCTCACACAAGGGGTCTCGGAACATCTCCGACTCACTTGAGACCCCAGCGCTGGGCCACAGGCACAGGCCAAACCCGCATGGCGCTCGGTAAGCAACCCTGAACAAGGAAATTCTCCGCCTCGGCCGAGGCCCCGATACAAGGTCTCGAGCGCAAGAAGCTCTCTGACTCACCCAACCTCAGCCTCTGATGCTGCTCCCCCATTGGCGCGCTCGAGACCCCCTGTGACGTCACCTACGTTCCTGCGTCGACCAACCGGACAAGCCAGAAGAAGACATGGGTCAAATCACGACTCCGTCGCCCATAATAGCATGGGGAAGAGCTGCTGATCACTATGCCGTCCATACTGGCACTATACGCACGATCCGGGCATGTGCGGCGCCGCTCTAGGCCACTATTTCCTCGAATGGGGTGAAATCACGCCATGATTCACGCCTCCGAGGCCTCAGCTCTCTACGACGGTCAAACCGCAAGGACAAGCACGTCGCCACATGGATGATCATGATCCTACACGTCGTAGCTGCATCGTCCGCAGGGCTACGTATGATAGGGCATGTTGCTACAGCATAAAGAGACAGGAGCCACTCCTCCAATAGTGGTCCGCCACCAACTACAGGGCAGGATTGGAGACTTCAGATCTTTCTTCCCGGGAAGAACATCACGTAACACATGTATGTAACCCTATGCTCCCCTTGCATCTATAAGGGGAAGGCATGGACCATTTCAAGAAAGAGAAAAGACGGAAGGCAAATCCATACACCATTCGACTCATCACGAGCGAGTGTTCTTCACTTACACATCTTGAGACCTGGGAACTTCCCCCTCTCTCACCAGCTTGTAACCCCCTACTACAAGCACTTCGGTGCAAAGATAATACAAGACTTCCCTCTCCCACTGAACATAGGGCATTCTTCGGCCCGAACCAGTATAAATCGCTTGTGTTCTTCTTGCACACCATCTGAATCTCAGACACGCCACTCATTGGGATTAGGACTACTAGTCCAAACATCGACACATCATCTTACCATTGGTTTGCAATTCCCTAGCTCTTGTGTGAGCACACCTTGAGGGGTGAGAGTGGGCTTGCGGGCCACCACTAGCAAGAGGATCGGCAACAACCTTGGGCTTGTCTCAATAGGGATTAAGTGATGGAAAACCACCGAACCTCAGGATAAAATCATTGTGTCATCATCTTATCATTGGTTTGCAATTCCCTAACACAAGCTTGTATTTACTTGTTCATACATTGTGCTTGTGTTGTTTCTCTAGTAACTAGTTTGCTTGTGTATCTTAGCTAGTTGAGTAGTGCTATTGTTGCTTGCTTTGTGCTTTTGCTCACTAGCATGTGTAGGAGTTCGCTTGTGCTTAGTTGACTAGTTGCATAGGTTTGTGTGACCTTGCTAGCTATAATTGTTTAGGTGAGCTCCCACTAGCTCGACTCCTTAGTTGCTTCAATTAGGATCTTTTATAAGGTGTTTGTGACGTAGATAGAGGGGTGTAGTCTTGGCTAGACCGAGTAGTTTTTTATATTTGTTTTGGTTAGTTGGGACAATTAGTTTTAGTAAGGATTATGCACCCCCTCTAGTGTGGCATCTCGACCCTACAGGTTGGAAAAGACCCAAAGCCTTTGTGGTTTCCTCAACAACGACGATGTAGGCAAGCCTTGGCGACGCCGCCGAACCTTAGGTTAAATTTGTCTTGCTTTATTATTGTTGATTTGGTGCTCTTACTCCTGTTATAATTCAATTCTAGTGTTTACACCCAATCTACTTGTATAGTGAGTTGTAGCTGCAGGGTTGTTCTGCAAAAGGAAGGTCATACTACGAGGAAGCTTGGAATTTAACTTCTAAGTTTTAGCTCTGTCTAATTCAGTTATACTAGTTTCCAAATAGGGCGCACGGAACTTTAGAAGATCTATCTGAACTTTGATGCAACAAAAGTTCCGAAAGAATTCGTAGAACCTCCACATACTGCTAATCTATTGTATCAAGTCTAAGTTTTTACAGGCCAATTCACTGCCTAGGCCTTGCTAGGTCCTTTCACTAAGGGCATAGTTGTAAGCATTTAAGGCCTCTTTGTAAATCATAGGGGTTCATTTGTGATTACAAACCCCACCAAGGGAATGTATAAAAAACCACCTTCCTCCTCCTTATAAAAGGGGAGGATAGGGAGGAGGAGGGCATGTTGGAGGATGGTCACTCTCGCATTGGCTTTGTCGTGCACTCTCCTCTACCTCCTCTCTCTTGTTTAGATCTAGACCAACACATGTGTCTCATAGTTGCGTGACTAGTTAGTATTATAGCATCCATATTATTATAGGTCGCATCAATCATATTGATTATGGTTTACATCACCCATACTGATTTAGGTTGTAGCATGCATCATGACTAGGACGCATCAAGCATACTAATTAGGTTTATGGGGGTTCCCTACCGTTCGTGACCCTAATTAGTATGGATACTACAAGGCTAACCAATATGCACAATTATACATGACCTTTGTCTAAAAAGTAGGAACCCGAGCAAATGGTAGGATTGACCTCGTAACCCTAATTAGTATAACTGTGCAACCAATAATTATATTCTAGAAGCTCACCGTGAACTTGCCCAAGCCCAACTCACATCATCACCGTCATGTCTCATCGTCGGATCCCAAAGCCATCGGTGACGAGTCCATATAGCTTCTATGCCCCAAGTGTGAGGATGACCGGAGATATGCCATCAGGGATAATCTTCGCCCACCTATACGCTGGTGCTCCGGGCACCCCAATGGCGACAGGGCTGCTGTGGCGGTGCGGTCTACACGAGGGAGGCAGCCACACAGCTGCATGATCGACCATGAGGAAGAACGGGTAACGCGGGCTAAACAGGAGGCATGGGGCCTATGACCTCTTAAAAGGATGGCAAAAGCGCAAAGGCTGGAGCGACTGTGGATTCTGAAGGAGCCAACAACTTCATCTTCCGCCACCTCGCCTAGCTCCTCCTCCTAGCTCCTCCTCCTCGTTAGAGTCGACGTCCACCATGTCCTCGTCGACATCCACCTTCCTGGCCACCGCGTCCTCATCGATGATGTCCACCTTCTCGCCCACCCTACCGGACATCGCATCCTCGTTGAGGTCCACCTTCCTCTCACCTCTCACCGGTAGCGTCACCCTAATGGACACTGCATCCTCGTTGAGGTTCACCTTCCTCTCACCGTAAGGGCATCTCTACATAAAATTCATCGATGGGTCCGTAAGATTAGATGGTTCCAAACATAAATTTTGCCTTCTGAGTTCGTAAGAATCGATGGTTCTATGAATTTTGCCTTCTGAGTTCTAAATGTGACGAGTTATGAACGTGTGACTGTTCCCGTCTTGAGGAGAATTCTAAATGTGACGAGTTCTGAACGTGTGACTATTCCCATCTTGAAGAGTTCTGAACGTGTGATCGTTCCCGTCTTAATTTTTGAACATGAATCTTGCTTGTTGATTGAATATGATTTCTGGACGTGAACCTTGCTTATTGATTTAATAGCACTAGAACATGTGAATCTTGCTTGTTGATTGAATAGCACTAGAACATCAGGAATGTAATTTCTGGAGAAAGTGCTCTGTAGTAGTCATAACATGCAAGCATATCAGATTCTATATTGCACAGTAGCGGAGATGAATTCTGCAGATCAAGTATCTAATTTTTTTTCTCTGTGGAGATGAACTCCGATACATATCAAGACACTAATTCTCTTCTCTCTTGTCAATGTTATTTTATCTAAACAAAAAGATGTGAGAAATGTATATATTGACAGCCTTCGATCCAGTTTATTAATTCAAAGTTATGCATGCCTCTGCCGTTCAGGGAAGGCACACATGCAGATTGTTGCGCAAGGATAGATACATGAAGAAATACAGTAATATATTTATCATTTTCTGTGATAGTTCGTGAGGTCAATACCTCAATTGTGCATCCAACTGAAGTCAAACACACCATTGTGCTTATTTTGTTCTTAACCCATGTTTGGATAGACTTAACCATGTGACCACACCGAGAATTGCAGGGTCACAGGTGAAACCAAAAGAAAATTGTCTAATGATTTCACCATGATCACATACCCCTTTCGGTGGATTTTTCAGCCATAGATTCAGCGGTTGGACTGAACATCTTATTGCATCTATCTCTGGCTAAAAGATCAGCAAAAGTGATACGTACATATAGAGACATCAGAATGTAGGCACCAAGACAGGTAACCAAAGAGACTCCTACCATTTACTAATCAGGCCCCTCTGGTAATTATCCAGATGCAACACATTACAGGCACTACTTTTCTAAAGTACACAAGCATGCCAAAAGTAACCGGTTGCTACAGATGCACATAAGAGAGGGTACGACAGCTTCAAGACCCAGCCAGCAGCTACTAAGGATTCCATCCTCACATTGACCCGAAAATCAATAACAATGGCTGCTAGGCACACGCTATCAATGCATTTCAAAAGCTTCAAACAGGCCATGGTAAGTGCAAAGGCAATGCGGAAACAGTACCAAGTACCAAGCACACACTGGATTCCGTTTTCAAACCATAGGGCAATAAGATATTTTTCATAATATGAGCTAGATATTTTGGAATAATCCCACATTTTCTATAACTGAATATAATGCAATTGATGTTTGCCAAGTGGAATCATCCAAACACTGGTAAAATAGTAGTACCAGGTTCCTAAACACAGCCCAATGACCACTAATCAAACAACATCAGATTCTAAATATAAGTTTTATCATCAATTCATTATGAAGGCGCACACGACACATGAAGAAGAGAGCAAGTAGTCTATGTAGTGCCGCACACCTAGACGTGTGTCTGCAGAGTGCCACGCACTTGCGCCTGGTGCCTTGGTAAGGCACGCCACGCACTTGCGGTTTCACTTAGCCGCCGGTACCCGGTAAGGCACGCCACCCGCACCACTTGAAGCCCTGCAGCAATGCACCTAGGCATGCCACTGGTGGCCTGTCCCTAACTGCGCAAGTTGTGTTCGTTCAAGAATTAGGGATCGATTGGGATGAGCACTGGGCACCAAATCGAAGTAATCTCACCTGTCACCACCACCGTGAGAATGGTGGATCTCGGCCAACGTGACCGATGAGCCGAGGATCACAACCACCATCGCCTGTGCGCCGAGGACCCAAGCACCACCGTGGGTTCCGACCGCTTTGGACCGGCGCCACCGTGGATCCTGTAGCCCTTGCTCGAGCAAAGGAGACTGCCCCCCGGTCGCGTCGTATGGAGGAGGAGTACGCCGCTGCCTTCGATACGTCGGTGGAGGAGCGATGATGCCGAGACGGGAGGTGCGTGCGGCGATACGCAAGCGGCAAGCAGTAGCAACGACGGCGGCGAGAAAAGAGAGAAAAGGAATGAGGAAGAGGAAGGGGGCTCGGGTACGGGCAGGGTGTAGTGAACCGCGGGTTTGTTTCGCAAAACATACATACACACGTGTCGTCACGTGAATGAGCCACCACCAACTCTGGTGCCAAGGAAACCGATTGAATTGGTGTTACAGCAAACTATTGTCCGGTTAGAAGAGGCTTATTGACAATGCTAAAAAGCAATGGCTTGAGTCACAGTTGAAATTGGTTCGTGGGTCATCACTATGTCCGAGCACTCAAAGCATTCATCGTTCCAAGCAGGAAAGATCACTTCAGCAACCAGCAATGAACACGAACAGAACGACTAAAGGGAATACCATGATTATCCATTGGCCATATAGCTCATTACATTACACACCACAGATTACGAGTAATTCGACAGTTCAAGTAACTCCAGAGCACAACCTTTACTCAAATTATATAGGATGAGGGGAAGGAAACAGCTCAAATCACGATCGTCAGAGAGCATAACACTGAGAAGCCAACTTCAGAGTTTCGACATCCTTTCAACATCCAGAGGAAGGGCACGCTACTCACTCATGTTGCCATCACCACGGGCCTCTTGTGGTCCTGCAGGAGCTGCCGAAGCTGCTGGTACCCATGGCGGTAGTGATCAAGCGAGAAGCACAGCTGCCTGATCGCCTCACGCTTCCCCTCTGCGCTGTCGGATATAATAAGCTTCTGCTTCTCAACCTCTTCCTCGAGCTCACACAAGCGTGAACGCAGGCCTGACACGTCTTTCCGTGCAATATCTGCCTCTTCGATCAGCTTGACATGCTCCAGGTGCAGCTGATGCAAGTGGTTGTCCATTTCCTTCAGCTTTTCATCACGAGTAGTGACATCAATCAGCAGAACGGACACCTTGTTTTCAACTTCAGCCTTCTCTGAAGACAGCAGCTCGATCTCCGTCTTAAGATGAGCGATGGCTTGAATCAGTTGAGATAAATGTTTCTCACTCTCAAGGGATGCTTCTGCTTTCTCCACGTGAAGTTGTTCAAGCTGTGCCTCAGTGGCTGTCAACTTGCCCTCAAGGGAAGCAACCAAGGAATTTAGGTCACTGGTTGCCTGTTCCACATCCTTCATACGATTCTGAAGTTCTGCTTTCTCTTGAAGAGCCTTTTCTAGGTCCTCTTTCAGGTCCTTAATTGTAGCTTGTAGCTCCCTAGTCTCAACCCTTGAATCCTCCAACTGCCTACGAACTTGCTCCAACTCCATAGCACGTTCCTCAAGTACACCCTTCTCATTTGAATCATTTTCCAATCTTGCTTGCAGATCCTTGATTATTTCTTGTAGCTTTATAATCTCTGCAGAAGAATCCTCTAAGTTATTAGAAACTTGCTCAAGCTCCTTTACCTGGGCCTCAAGCTGCAATTTCTCTCCTGTAACTTCTGTTAGGTTCCGTTCAAAATTCTTAACAACTTCCTGGAGCCTTTCAATTTCAGACTCAAGGGCGGATTTCTCATGGAAATACTTTTCAGAAACTTGCTCAACCTCCTGCTTGCACTTCTCAATCTCATGGTCACGGTGCACTAATTGTGCTTCAAAATGTTTTGTTGTCGAGGCCATCTCTCCTTTTAGATCCTCGATCTCATTCTTGCTTGCCAGAATTGCAGCTACCAAGTCTTCCTTTTCATTGCTAACTTGTTTGAGACTCTCTTCAAGTTTTTCACATTGGCAGTGCATGTTCTTTGCCTCAAGTGCCTCAATTTGTTGCCTTGCTTCCTGAAGCTCATCTTCTAGCTCAGTAATCCGTCCATCCATTATATAAGAAATCCCATTGCCATTTTCTTCACTTGCCTCATCAACCTCTGAATCAGAATCTGAAGAAGAAGAAGATGATGATCCATCACTCCCCTTCTTGGAAATGTCTGAGCTTCCACCAGAACCAAGGAACACATCGAAGCCAACTGCTGTTGTTTTGCACTTCGGTTTTGCTGTGTTCTGTTCCATGTTAGGCTCTGGAGATGGTGAAATTGATTGTGTCTCGGAATCAGTTTCAGATATACCAGAGCCTTGAGACTGCAGTGCAAGACCCTTGCGCAATTCCCCAGTCACGTTGTCATAACGCTCAGCAAGAGCACGGTACATGCGATAGAAGTTCTCGACATGATTTACAAGCAGAGGCCTTCTTTGGAAATACATCTCAGCCTTCTTTGCAAAAGAATCACCTTCATCCTCTATGAGCTTCAGCATCTCTTTAACTTGCTTATCCATCTCTATTCATTCAGAAAAGAAAAAGTCAGGAAAGTTTGTGCTATTGTGTTATTATACTGCAGGATACATGAACATTGAACGAGTTACTGGACTGCTCTTCCTGTCAAATAACAGAAGTGTCAATACATGCTGTCATTCAATAAAAAACAGAGTTCTTACCTTCCAAATTCTCAGCTAGCCATTTGGAGTTCTTTGGGCTAATATGGCTGTCCCACCACCATGAATGGGACTTTCTCGTTTGCATTCTATGCATGCGCTTCATTGTCACCAAAATAAGATCTCCTTGTAGTTGACCTGATCATGATTGATGGTGAGCATAAGAACAAGTGGACTAGTCTTAGTATTATTATTGACAGAGTATAACTTTTCAATGTCACCACTAAAGAACTGTTAGAATAATGGTGACAGTAAACAAGAAACAGCAACCAGTAACATCCGCAGGAAGCTCACAGATAAAGAAAAAACACAGAGTGCGCAAAAGCCGTGCATGGCATGATGTTAACTCCGATGGATCAACTTGCAATCATATAGGTAGGAAGCAGATCTTCTGCTGCCTACCTGTAAAACAGTACTGCATGCATATATTAGAGGATGAAAAGGGCTCAGCATATCAACCTCCAAAATGCAGGGACCAAAGCATTGATTGGTTAACAAAGAGATGGGAACGATCATATCCTTCATCACTTATGACTTTATCAGCTAACCAATCAACAATGGCTTTCCAGAAAGCTCAGGACCAGAAAATTGATCAGCATCAGCAACCCAAGGTGGAATTGGGGAACAAAGTAAAAATTCACTGTGACGATACAACTGTACCTCGTTTTTAAGTCATTGATGTGCGAAAAGAACACAAGTACATTCTTTTATGAATGATGTAACAACTTTAGACTAATGAGTATGAGCCATTTAGTGCTTATTGTACACATTTAGCTGCAATGAAAAATGATCAAAGAAACAGTAGCAGCCTGTTCGCTTGAGCTGATCTGGCTGGCCGAAAGTACTGCTAGCTAGTTTTTTTGTAAGAGAAAAACACTGCCGACTGACTGGCTGATTTGGCTGATAATCTCAAGCGAACAGGCTTAGTTTGACACAGATTGTCTATCTCACAGACATATAAGTGAGATGTTTTTAGATAATGATAAGTAAGGTGGTTGCATAAAACTACTATGCCTTCTCAAGGTAAAGTAAACAGGTTCGAGATGGACTAATGTCTAAATATGAAGTACGTCAATCTCTTTGGCTCGAATATTAGTTGGGAAACTCATTCATGGAGCAGGCAGTCATGTACAGCTATGACTTGGCTATCACACACCACAGCACAAAAGATGTCGCAGCTACTTCTCCCTTCGGCCCCTTGTTAGGTAAGAGCCTAATTCAATGGACTTGAATAAAACTTGCACAGCCAAGATAAATGGGTGTTTGGTTGGAGGAGTTAAAGTTTAACGAACACTGTAGTATTTTCGTCTTATTTGACAAAAAGTTTTTAATCTTGGACTAATTAGGCTTAATAGATTCGTCTCGTAAATTACTCCTAATCTATACCGACATGCATGCAATTAGTCTACATTTAGTACTCCTTGCATTTGAGGGAACATTGATGTGATGGAAGTTAAACTTTAACTCCTGGAAACCAAACAGGCCCTAAATTGACAGAAAAATTGTTCTGTCCCCACAGGGATCAGGATTTCAGGGCCCAAGCTGAAACTTGCAGGTACCAGTGTACCACAAGCTCTTCAGTTATTGTCAACCAATATCGAACCCAATCATTGAGTGAGGACTGAGACTAGTCAATTTAGTAAAAAAAATACTTGTTTGTGATCCACGTAACATGGCTGGCCCCCAGCTTACACCTAGATGGACACATGCAGGCATCAGGTGAGGGGCAGAGGGGCCATCACAGTAGGAATAATCTAGTACATTCTGGTGTCAACTACGGGTTTGAAGAAAGGACAGAAGTGATACACCTATCTTGTATCTCTGGAAATTGTACATTATTTATTCATTTCTTGAAGGTAATTTTGTTATGCATCTGGAGAAGGCAATAATTGAAGAACACAGCTAGGCACTTAGGATAAGTAAAAATATCTGTAGGAAATTCTGTAATATACAAGGGCGAGGACCTTGCACGTAGATTTAAGAAGCCCAAAATAACAGTAAATGCTTCAAAATTTGGAAGAAAACTCATTCATACAGTTAAATTTCCCAAAGGATGTGATCTGATGTGAGTAAATCTAAAACAAATTGCAGGTCTCCTGACCCAAACAGCAGTGAATAGGCACATGCACCAGCTAGGATGGCCACCCTACGCGTGCTCTAGAGAAAAAGAAAATATATCGAAGCACATCCAAACAAATTTTGAAAAAAAACAAAATCTGCCCTCCATCAGACTGATCTCCCCTAGAAGTCCCCATCTGCCCATCGCGCACCGCAGGAAACAAGTTCAAAATGGGCTGCACGTACCACGAACCGCTATGAGTCTTGCACCTTCAGGGAGATACTACAGACTCCAGAGGATTTGTAATGGTAACATGTAGCTCGAAGCAAGTTTTCCACATAGAACGGATTACGAAAGCTCAGTCTAATCAATGAGCCGAGTACTGTGGTGACTGATGGCCAGCTGAAAGGGACGGGGATTTAAAGGTCAATCTAAACCGAGGAAAGGTCAATCGACAAACCAGCCGCAGCAGCGCTCCAAAACGCCTGAAATCAGCATGCCTCGTTTCCAGGGCGCCATGAGCGTCGCGTGAACACTAAGCGGCAGTGCTCCACTACAAGGCCCATCGGAGCTGGGAGGTGGGGGAAAATTTCGAAATCTCAGAAAGGTCACGACAGGCCCTACGGTTTTGCGAGGCACGAGTATCATTTCAGCGCGGAATTCATCTCCCTGCTGGTTCCGGACTTCCGGTCTTCCGGGGGAACCCGAAACATTCTGATCGAGCCTCCAGAGAAATCAAATAGCGACGGAACAGAGTAGAGCACACATATCTAGTCTAGAGAGACGAAACAGCGGCACCAGGAGGAAGACGCGCGGCGCGAGAGGGGTGGTTAGAGCTTACCGAGGAGGAGATGGATCCAGGTGGTCTTCTTCTTCCCTCGCCCGGCCGGCCGGAGACGAAGCGCAGGCCAGAGAGATTAGGCCTGCAATGACACCCGGTGGTGGTGCTCGACAGTGGAGGGCTCTTTAAACCGCGGGGACGACGGGCCCGGGGCGCCGAAATGACGGTGCTGCCCTCGGTGAGTGGCTGGTGGGGGTGACGATGAGCTGGACGCGTTTAGGGCCCCGGGCCCTGTGGTGGCAGGTAAATACTCTACCAGGGTGGTTACAGGTTACGCTGCCATTGATTAATTGATGATTAATCCGTGTCCAAGACACCTGGATGGGAGGCGGGACCCACGCGGCGCGGCCACGGGGTTTGAATTTTGGCCGCAATGACATTTAGTTGAAACTTGGAGCTCACTGTTTTTATTCATGCTCTTACTACCTATGACACCTCTCAATTCTCTCGCCTTTGACGCATGCTCTAGTAACTTAGGGCGACGAGCCAACAATAGGTTTTAGCTGTGGCGTAGAGTCTTCCTGATGGCGGCCTCACCTAGTTATGTTTGGGAAGAGTAGTGGTGGAGGACAGGTGAGCATCATAAGATATAATATACACTGTTTAACAGAATGATGGACTGATAGCATCTTTAGCAAATGGAAAAAAACGCCCCACCTTGTCATACCGAGAGCTCCGCTGCTTAGAAAGAGATAAAACACGAGTAAAGTGGAGACGAGGCACATTGAGCATAGAAGCTATGATTCTGATAGAGGTTGAAGAAACACATCAATAGTTACCTTATCAAAAAGTTCATATTAAAAATCACAATGTTTTTTGTACACCCAGGCTTGATATGAGCTCGACATAGGCTATGAAAATTGGGTCTAAGCCTACTACGTGAACATGTAAAGTTGCGTTGGGTTTTTTCTAGAGTGGACGAGTTTTAGGTCTAATCTTGAGCCTTGAATCGCACTAGATTATAATAGCCCGATGCACCAATCGGATAGTTCCATACAAGACATGAGCCTATTATCAAGTCTCAACGACTGTGTCTGCAAGCATGTAATGCTCAATTATTCAATATAAAACCTAACAAATATTGCCTCCATATTTGAAATACAATTAGTACTCTGTCTGTCACAAAATAAATGCACATCTCTCGCTTCGAGGAGCCAAACAATCTCAAGTCTGATTAAATTTATAAAAAAAATAGTATTAACATTTGTATCTCTAAATAGGATTAGTATGAAAATATATGATGTGATAGATCTAATGATGATTATTTGGTATTATAAATCTTAGGACTTTTTTGTAGAAATTTGAATTTTGTTTGACTCCCCAAAATGCGAGATATGCACTTATTTTGGGACGGATGGAGTAAACATGTTCTGCTTCATAAGTACTACTACAATACTTTGATCGATAATTACTCTATATATATGGAGTAATATGTCATTCCTGCTATAGAATACATAATTCTACGTAACTTCTTTAATATGAAACTGGCTCAATTTTGTAATCATGTATTGACAAATTATTGGTCAAAAACTTGGGCTAGCTAATGAAGCGAAATACTCCTAACAAATTCTAAACGGAGAGAATAGAAGTAATTGGATGATATGCAGCTCGTTTTGAGTGTGTTTTTTAAAATATATGTTTACCGCGACTATGAGATGTTGGTGATCTGTCCACGTACGTGTGTGATTATATATATTGAGTCATTGACCATGCACGCGTGACCAACAACAGCTCGTCTCAAACAATCTGGCGCCTGGAGATCCAAATGTGAATGCATGGTTGGACCGGGGGTGTCGTTTTTCAAAGTTTTCAAAATTAATACTCCAATATTGTGCAACCTCCTGATACGACGTTCTCCGATATTGTTTTCTTATCTTTTCTTTTTGTTGCGACTTACGGATGACTCTCAAATCAAGTTGCTATCCTTATTAATTTGGCAAAAGCACAAAAAAAACTCTCTTCAACAATTCCTCAAATGAACTTGCTATTTATCAAAAGTTGCTATCCATCGGTGCTGCACGAGGATATATACGCGCGCGGTGTGGAGTTGCTATCGCGATTTTTCTCCGTCGCCGGCTCCCGTCCCGCGCGAGCGCGTCGTCTCCCGCGCGCGCGAAAGACTTCCTGCCCGTGAAATTCCTCTCCCGCGTGCGCGAAATTCCTTGGTCTTGTCGCTGCTGATACTTGCGTCGTGGCCGGCAAATGCATGGGACAACCTGACGATGCATGGGACAGAGAAGACCCGGACGTTGGAACCTGATTGGAGCAGAAGCCTGACGATGCATCGATCCAATGATCAGCCTGACGTCAAGTACGAGTAGTTGCCAAAGATCCTGTCACTTTTTCAAATAAAAAAAATATACTTGCAAGAGTAGCATACTAGCATCGGCATACACACCGTGACACGTTCAAACTGAATGAAATAAAATCAAGATAGAATACTATCTCATATAGTGAAAAACATCTTGGGTCATCCCGTCTTGTGCAGCTTCTCACCGGCTTCACTTGTTGTAGATCATCCCGTCTGGAGAGAGCACAGCAGAGGAAGCGTTGCGGCGGCGCGGCGTCCTTCACACGCGCGGGCAGGAGAAACGTCGCGGCACCAGGAGGCGAGAAGTCACGGCGCGAGGAGAATGAAACGCATGCTGAGTTGGAATCGGTACTAGGTGGGCCTACTTTTTTTATTTTACCAAATTGGAATAGCAAACTGTTGGAGAGAGATCTTTTTTCACTTGCCAAATAAAATAGCAACTTGTCAAAACTCAAGATTTGGCAAATGAGTTTTACCAAATTGTTGGAGATGCTCAACTAATTTTGTTTTATCTCATGTTGTTTTGTGTCATATATTAATATATAACACGGCGGAAGAGAATATGAAATGTTACTTATTCGTTGGATGCCACGCACTTAGCTTGTAATTTTAGCGAAAATACTTCGCTCGAAGTCATTTTTATTTGCTTGCCAATTTGAACACAGACATATGTAGCGTCGCAGATCGGAGGGCGTTTACTGACATCTTGGATGACGACGTGCACGCAGTCTTCGTACGAAGTGTTTTACAGTAGGACACGGGCACACACGGCATAAAGCTATTACGGTTAACTTTTTTTTTTACTCCATGAAACCAACTGACGTCATCAGTTTAGTGAGCAAGGGAAAACGGAACTGAAGAAGATACCAGCGTTTGTATGTCTCGACTTCTCGAGGTCGACTGGTCGAGGTGCGACGTCACTCAGTCAGGCTCTAACCCCCTGTTCGGCTGAGCTTATCAGCACGGCTTATCAGCCGTGGAACAGTGTTTTTCTCTCACAGCAAATCAGCCACAGCCGGCTTATAAGCCAAAAAACAGCCTGCCGAACAGGGCCTAAATGTGCCAGAACATACGTTTGGTTAGTTCGCGTATCTGTTGAGCCAGGTTCTGTGCGTGCATGGAACCCTCTCAGCCAGGCTAAGCTATGGAGGAACGCAGAAATCGGTCGTTTCTGTCGGGTCAGGCTCGCGTGGTGCCGGTAATTAGTCATCTAATGACGTTATTAATGTATTATTAGCACATATTAAATGATATTAACATATTTTGATAAATATTAAGGAGTAATAAAATAAACTAAGAACTATAAGATAATAATTGTCCATAATAAATGTCATGATGATGATTATTTAATATATTTTTATCTCATGCAACCCATCCTCATGTGAGCAACTAAACATGAACTCGAAACAGTCTGGCTTGTGCAAACAAGCAACAAAACACTACACTCTTGCATGCATTGGGTCTGGCTCCTGAGAGCCAGGCTCCTCCCATGTGAGCCAAGCTGAGTTCATACGTGAACCAAACATGCCTTAGTGATAAAGGCCCTGTTCGCTTCGTTGAAAAATTATTCTTAAAAGTACTATTTACTAATTTATTATAAGAGAAAAACACGGCTCCCTCGGTGAAACAGTACGGCTTGCTTATGGAACAAGCGAAGTAACAGCATCGGTAAGTGAGGGAGCACGCGAAGCACGTTGTGATGGGCGACGACATGCTGGCCGCGTATTATATACCCGTATATACATGACAAAACGTATAGCGCAACAGCCAAAACGTGACGGGTGACTACGACTACGTACATACGGCTACTCCCACGGTGGATAGTAGTTGGATACCACGGCCAGTGAACGCCAGGGGCAGTTTCGGGAACACTCGGAGTTCTGGTGGGGCCGAGGAGTGGGGCCCCCGGGCGTCGTACTACCCGCTGCTCGCTGGCGAGGAGTCGCGCCGTGCCCGTGCGCGTGTGAACCACGAAGACGAGGGGTATGGGCCGCGGCCGCCGGCGCGGGCGCGGGAGAGGTAGCGGGCGGAGCCCGCGTGCAGCGTCGCTAGCGGCGGGTATAAAATAAACGGGGCCCACGGCCAGCCGGCGCGGGACATTTCGAAATCCATCCGCCGGTGAGCAAGCAGCGCGCAGGTGTCATCCGGCCGGATGTTTCTTTCTAGCGATCACTTCAGGTAGTGTTTAACGGCGTAAAAGTTGGTGTAAAGTTTCTGTAGCATTTTTTGTTGTTATTTGGTAAAATTTATCCAATCATAGATTAACTAGGCTTAAAAGATTCGTCTTGACATTTACAGACAAACTGTGCAACTAGTTGTTTTTTACCTATATTTAATACTCCATGCATGCGTCCAAAGATTCGACGTGACGGAGAATCTTGTAAAATTTTTGAAATTTTGAAGGAAGTAAACACTGCCTCAGTGGCGAAGCTATGGGTGGGTCTAGTTGGTGAATTTTTTTAAAAGAAAAATATCGCATCGGATGTTTCGTGTGATATTAGAATGAATTTTCAGATATTAATAAAAAACTAATTACATAGCTTGCCTGAAAACCGCGAGACAAATTTATTAAGCCTAATTAATCCATCATTAGCACATTTGTTACTGTAGCACTTTAGTGTCAAATCACGGACCAATTAGACTCAAAACGTTCATCTCACAATTTCCAACCAAAATGTGCAATTAGTTTTTTTTGTCTACATTTAATAATTCATACATGTGCAGCAAAATTCGTTAGTGCAGTTTTTCGTGAAAAGTTTTTAATATAAACAAGACCTATATTCATTTCTGCTCACATATATATATATATATATATATATATATATATATATATATATATATATATATATATATATATATATATATATATTACATCTACACGGTGCGTCAGTGCGTGGCCCTTCAATTTGGGCCTCGTTTAGATGGGTGAATTAGGGGAGAAAAATACTGTATCAGAATTCCTGTAGTATTTCGTTTGTATTTGGTAAAAATTATCTAAATTTTGACTAACTAGGCTTAAAATGTTCGTCTCGCAAAGTATAACAAAACTGTGTAATTAGTTTTTGATTTCATCAACATTTAGTACTCCATGCATTTACCGACATTTTGATGTGACGGGAAATCTTCTTTTTGTATAGTGGAATTTGGGGGAGAATAGGGTAACTAAACGAGGCCTTGCTGTAGCCTCGTCAGTCGTCACTGCGATGCGAACGGAACGAGGACGATGCAGTGCCCGTGACCGGATTTTAAATTTGAAAACCTCAAGGCCGCGCGTTTCTTTCGTCCGGTACCGGCTCGGCGGCTCCGTGCTTCCGTAGGGCTTGGGCTGTTGGGCAGGGTACAGCCGCTTTCCCAGTTGGAAATTGACAAATTGGATGGCACAAGCGTCGAAGGGAAGGCAGAGCCGCACAGGAGCCCGGCCAGGCCACGGGTGACGGGGGACGATCGACGTGTTGCGGACTTGAGGCTGCGGCTGCGTGGTGGGCGACAGCGCTACGACCTCCGTCTCAAAAAAAACACGGGATCTGAGGTTTGAATTTTGTCTCAGAAAATATCTAAACGTAGGTGGATCTCAGCTTTAAGGTAGGGTCCACTAAAAAACATGCAATTGATAGATCACCACACGCACGACCCTATCCATCCGTCTGTCCTCCCACCGTCAGCTTGCTTGCCTGATGTCTTATTAATATAAAATGATTTGAACGTGTGGAGAATTCTCCAGAAGTGATGATTCACTTTGAAGCACAATGCACTATGAATAAAAAGGCAAGGGCACATGTGTAATTTTATGTATCTGCTAATCTTACCTTAAAACTTGAGAATCACATGTTTTTTGGGACGGAGGGAGTACGAGTGTGCTAGACTGCTAGTAGTAGTAGGTCCACGTCCAGATCCCGCGTTCATCACGTAGCCCGTTCCAAATAAAAGCCTCCCCCATGCTATTGTACTCCGTGTGATGAATGCAGTCCACCGACTCTAGTTTATCCTGCTCTATTCACAGAAATCGCAGCCGGGTATGTACTCGGCTTCCAGGCCTTGTTTAGATACTAAAGTTGGTATCCAAATTTCGAATAGTAAACATCACATCACATTATAGCATTTTTGTTTTTATTTGGTAATAATTGTCCAAACATTGATTAATTAGGCTTAAAATGTTCGCCTCGCAAAGTACAACAAAACTGTGCAATTAGTTTTTTATTTTATCTATATTTAGTACTCCATACATGTGCCGGCATTTTGATGTAATGGAGAATTTTCTTTTTGCATAGTGAAATTTAGGGATGAATTTAGGTATCTAAACAAGGCCCAGGCTTCTGCTCCGGCTCCTGCACGCACGGCGGTGCACATTGGCCCACGTGTTTTTACTCTTGTACTGTACGTTCTCTACTTTGGGTTCGATGGTTGGAGCAGTTGGAAACAAAGAAAAAAGTAATCACCCTGTACGTTTAGATTTATCAGCAGAATCAGCAACCATTCAACAGTATTTTTCTCTCACAACAAACCAACGAACAGTACTTTCAACACAATTAACCAGCGAAACGAACAGGTGAATGTTGTTTTCCGACGGTCCGTCAATTTTCCATCTTCACCAAACGTTCAAAGCTAACACGCGGCACACGACGCCCCTCGCGCCTCGCCCCCACGTATCTGGATATGACTCGTGTCAAACGACTCAAACATCACACAAGCAGAGGCAAACCAAAAAACTTGCACGCTATTGGCTGCAAGGCCTTGGGCCTATAGTACGCGGCAGCCTCTTTCTAGGCCCGTTACCTCTGCACTACGCTACACTACACCGGCCCACTAAACTCCTTCCTTGCTTCTCGGCGTCTGTGGCTCACCTGCGCCATTGGCCATCCAGGATCGCCGACTCCCAAGTCCCAAGATCGACACGCCAGCATGTCACGCTCATACGGCTTCCGCGACGACGCGTGACGTAACGTTTCCCTCATCCCATCAGTAAATCACAATCCGAAATGGCACTTCACGATGAACTAGAACAACTCACGGGCTTGCCAGTTGCTACCACATACCATTACCGGAGAACTGTACAATCAGCAGCCAGCACATGGCAGAAGAGACATCACACAGAACCGTTGCCGACAGACGCGCGCGCGCGGTGACAAGAAACACACAGGAACAGGGATGTAGCAATATACAGCAGGTTAACACGGCGGGTCTTTGCGTACAGTCCTACACTACACTGTCTTGCTGCCGGCCGCGTCAGCCTGTGACGACGACGCGCCGGCGACGGCGGCGACTTTCTTCTCCAGCTCAGGCTTGTTGGCGCCAACGAGCTTGTCCACCTGCTGACCGTTCTTCAAGAAGAAGAACGTTGGGGTCGCGCGGATGTCCCGCGACGAGCTGAACTCCTGTGGCAGGAAATTGAGGAAGGATCAGTTGATGTATGTATGTAAAACGCACTTTCTGGTGATAAGCAAAACATTCGTTCTTTATTGGACATGTAGCTGTGTTTAGTAGAGCCTCTCAAGTCAGGACACCCTTGCAGCCCATATTAAAACTAACTATGGGCAGGCATCTATGTTCATTTCATTTCAGAACTAGACATTCTAGACATAAGACTATCGGCCCCAAAGTACTGAGTGCAAGTTTTATGTATCCATGGTGATAAGATATACATATATCCACATGGTTGAGACCACTTGCGTAAGGATAAAGAGAGAAGATTGATTACCATTAACTCATCAACATCAATCGTCAAGAACATGAGCTGAGGGTATGTCTGTGACATTTCAGCATAAACAGGTGAAATGACACGGCATGGGCCGCACCAGGAAGCACTGAAGTTTGCAACCACCTACAGAAAAACATCCATTAATGATTATTAGCTGTGCAGATCATATCAGAAAATTAAAGTGCAGTTGTTCCTAAATCGCATTTTATGTGGGCCAACACCATTTGTCAGTTTAGCCAAATTCTGAACAGTCAGGAGACTCAAAAGAAGAAAAAAAAACAAGACTCACGATTAATTTTATTATTGTTTGCACAAAATGGCAAACTAATACAGACTGAATATGATACTTCTTTTGTTTTAAAAATGTATCTAGTTTTTTCTAGCAATAAATAAAGAAAAAATAAAGGTCGTGAAAAGTAAGCTGGATAGTGTTAGTATAGCACGGAGCAAATGTACACGCTAGCCACAACTGTCATGCTACACTGAACAAAGGGTTCTCCGTTGCTATAATAATGGCCTGGAGCAGGTTCTACTTACAATTTTCCCATCCTTGTTGGCCTCGGCAATTTTTTGGTCCCAGTCCTCTTTGTTTGTGACAACATGAACATTGCCACCTCCAAAATCAATCTTGTCCTCGTCATCAGCGTGCTGCTGTCCGGGCAGAGAAACATGAGAAGCAAGCAGCGAAAACCACTTGGCAATTTAAAACAGACAGAATAACGTGTACTATCCATGAACAAATCGCATAGTGCTTCATTAGGTAGGGTTGAGTGTTTTTTCTGCAAAAAGGAAGCTGACCTTTGCAATGCAGCAGCAGCAGCATCTCATCAGGCGCTTCAGTCCCATCCTCAACTGCAAACTCCATCATACAGATTCTTTCAGACACTGAAAGTCTGTGACAGAAAAAAAACAACGAAATGTGGGCGCTGGTCACCAGCAGCAAAAGGCTGCTCAGGATACGGACGCAGAGAAGCCTCGGGGGCCTACTAACAGCATGCGGAAGCCACGGTCTACTCCATCACCTGACCTCGCAATCGCAACATCAGAACATCTGCTGGTGAAGTGGTGATGACTGATGAGAGGGGTCGTAGAACTGACGATCTGACCAACTATTTGACACACCAACCACAGAAAGATCGTTCAGGTCTAGTTGGCGCGGTGGTAGGACCCGGATAGCTCCAACGTCAGAGGCAAACAGCGCTTTGAGTCGGGTGCTGGCATGCAAAAAATTGTAATCGCCTCAACATCACAAGAACCGGGCACATGAGCTCTATCATCATCCCATGGCAACAGTCTCAGTATTTCCGCCTTTCTTCTATTGTATTCTATTCTACCGTAAACCGGACCACCAGAACAGCACTACAGTCCGACAGACACGGCGTCTAGTTCAAGCCCTGCCTACCCTTGAGGAGTTGAGGATCCGAAACTCTAACGAACTGGAAGTCTGGAACCACTAATCCACGGGATCGATCGCGGAGCAGTAACGGAAAGCATGGGCGAATCCATGAGGTTTTTGCGCGAATACAAAGGAAACAGGGCCCAAGAAGGCGAGAACTAGGCGTGGAAGAGCAGATCGGTGGATCTGATCAGACTGGAGTCCGGAGAGGATTGAAGCCCTTACCTGGACAGCTGGAATCGGAGGGGCGGATGGACTTGGCGCCAAAGGGAAGGAGCGGGTGGAGAGTGGAGGGGAGACGGGGAGCCGCGCGCCGCCGGGGTTGTGGAGGAAAAGGGGAGCTGGCGACGAGCCGACGAGGAATCCGCGGGGTCTAGACGTCTAGTACTAGAACAGTAACGGTGGATGGGTGATGCCAGTGCCAGCCAGCTCACGAGACTTGGCGTTCCTTTGGTCGGGAAAAAAAAAACTTTGCGGTTCCTTCCATGTGATGCGCAGCTCTGCTGACGTGGATGCATTAGCGGGCAGTAATCAGGTCATCAATGACTGATGATGACGTGCTTCAAGCAGGGCCGTGCGGCCGTGCCCATGGGCGTGCTGGCCGTGCGACCGTACAGGGCCTCACATTTTTTGGGGTCTCAAATTTGCAGTTCATCAGTAGTCTGGAAATTGCTGCAAGCCTGCGATACTGCATCGGTGCATCCTTTCCTATTCCACCGCCATGTCCATTACTCGCACTTGCTCGTCCATCCACCGATCAAACTCAGTAGAGGCTGCAGGCTGGTCCGTAGAGCCCCATGCTTGGTAATTGTCTTATATAGTTTTCTATTGTTATTATTTCTTTTGATTACTAAATGCTAAACTTTGTCCAGTTTGTGTAGAACTTCAGTACTAGAATTATTTCTTTAGAGGTTTGTTATATAAACATTTTTTATGAAAAAACATTTTAGCATATATATATTATTGTCATTCTATTTTTATAAATCGGTAGGGCCTATTTTGAAGTTTACAACAAGGCCTCAGATTTTGCCGGCACGGCCCTGGCTTCCAGAATCGCGCTGGAAGAAGTCACTGCTACCCATTTCACTACCCGGGCCTCGTTTAGATTGCTTCTAAATTCTAAGTTTTTTCACCCTCTTTCCATTACATTAATTTTTGGATGCATGCATGGAGCATTAAATGTTGGTAAAAAATAACTAATTGTACAGTTTGATAGTAAATCACGAGACGAATCTTTTGAGCCTAATTAGTCCATGATTAGACACTAATTGCTAAATACAAATGAAAGTGTTACAGTATCTAGAGTTGAAAAAATTTGCAATCTAAATAAGACTCGGGTACAATTGTACTACCTCCATGCCTGGCCTCTTCGCTGGGCGAATTTTTTTTCTCCCCCTCTCTCTCTCTCATCAAGGTTTTTGCAGTGTTTTTTTTATTTTTTGCTCACAAGTGTTTTTGGTTCTCCTGGTATTGAATCCAAAATAGGGAAGTGGCCAAGTGTTTTTGGTTCTCCTGGTATTGAATCCAAAATAGGGAAGTGGCCGTTTTGCCCCCGTGTTTTTTTGTTGTTCTCCTGGGATCGAATCCAAAATAAAAGTGTTCTGGATATGGATAGTATGTTGTTGTTGTTGTTGGATATGGATAGTATACGTGTTTGTATAGCACGCTAACAACCTGACAATCACAAATACTTAAGTATCCATATGAAAAACATGGCATTTGCAGTCATAGCATTAACTTGTTTTGCAAGGAAGAAATGTGACCACCAACGTTTCGCTCAGTCTCGATAGTCAAATCCATCGCATCAACAAGCCCTCAGCAAAACATTGTGCAACGACCATGATCAGAGCTTAATAAGTGATTCCGCTTAAGCAGAACAGCAACATGGCTAGAAGTTGAGCAGGTAAACTGGCTCAGGCCATCTCAATTCCATGAGCGCAGCGCAGATGTGCATCAAAATGGTTAACAATTGATCAACCACTAAATTACATTGCTTCGCCCAAGTGATTTGTTGCGGAAATCGGCGAAATTATTCCTTTCTTCTCAACAACTTGAGACTGGTGACGCCGAGTCGACCACCAGGAACTCAAACGAACTCAGATGCAATCTTCTCTTGCTGCGGAAACGCTGATTGCTACACTCCGGGAGAAAGAGAAGCAGAAAACAATGCACAAGGTGGAAAATTGATACAGTTAAATCATGTCACGTAGCTTTCTCCAGCCTCTCAGCCTCCTCCCGCCGCCTCCGTTCTTCACCCTCCTGGCGCAATCTTTCCTCCTCGCGCCTCAATGCTTCCGCTGCCTCTTGCTCCGCCTCCTCACGCTCCCTCCGCTCATCCTCCTCATCCTCTCTTTCATCAAGATAATCAAATTCCTTCTCTGCAGCCATAGCTTTTACGATCGGGTCTCGCAGCTCAGATATCAAGCCCCCGCCCACCTTGTACTCTTGTTCATCACCGACGAGGAACAACCGTTGGTCAGGACCTGATGCCATTGGTATGTCAACAGCTAGTAGCTTCATGTCATACTGCAAGGTCAGAAAACAAGGTGTTATAGTGAAAAGAGTAAAATCCATGGTAATAATCCCTCTATTTCAAATTATAAGACATTTTGGCATTG
Organism: Saccharum spontaneum; assembly: GCA_022457205.1. Classification (NCBI taxonomy): domain Eukaryota; kingdom Viridiplantae; phylum Streptophyta; class Magnoliopsida; order Poales; family Poaceae; genus Saccharum; species Saccharum spontaneum. The sequence goes on along the minus strand of CM039588.1, from coordinate 8,660,134 downwards.
CTAGATACATAGATTTTGCTATGCACCTAGATATAAACTTATGTCCAGATATATAGTAAAATCAATGCATCAACAAAAGCCACAACATCTTATAATCTGGAATGGAGGAAGTACCATTTACTTACTCACAGTTTAAAGGAAGCTTTAAGTTATATGTTTGGTTTCTTGAAATAGTACTATAAAGGGTGTTTTCAAGATGGCTAACTGCATCTTTTAATTATTTTTTTGTCCATAATTCTATTATTGTCAATCATTTCAACAAAAGAGCTGTCACCCAAATATAACAGTACCATTACAATTGAAGGAAAAAACAATATTTATATATCATTTAAGGAACATGCAGGAGAGGATGCTTCATTTAACTCTGCTTTTGCAATGTGTGTCCAAACTATTGTTTATTCACTAAATGTCTACGACCTTAATCATAATGTGATTATACAAACATCATATGTGTGTATTAGTTAGTCTAGGTTACTGAGTCCTGGCACAATGTTATTGAAAATACACAAATACATCCAAATACCTGTCCCTTTTTCTTCTTGACCTCAACACTTACGAGACCCCTTCTTTCTGATCCTTTGATGGGGAAAATGAGGAAGCACCGTTTACTGCCAAGCTTGAATTTGAAGTCCTTTAGTTTCGGGCCTCCTCCAGACATAACATATGCTCTGACATCAGTACCCGTTAGGGGCGCACCCATAACTTCAAGGATTGCAGCAGATGTATTGAGTTTTGTCATAGCCAGCCGGTAAACCTTGTCAGGGTTTATGGTTAACCTTGACCGGGCATACATTCCCTATAGAACAAAGATAGATAGTCAATAACGTCAGTTCATAAGTTCTCAACATCATAAAATTGAGAGTGAACCAAAAGACCAGGCACAAGACAACTGGCAAGAAGATATATTGTGCGGAAAGTACACCAATTCGCTGCTAATTTTCAGTTAAAATGGATCCAACACTCTGCAGTCAAGTTCAGACTACTCATACATTTAATATTCTGTTCTGCAGCTGAACAGATTGTAATTATTTTCACAGATTAATATGACCTAGGCCGCAGACACCCAAAATGACATAACACAATGGCAAAGATGCTAATCTAAGCGCATCTGATGCATGGTTATCTTCTATTAATATGATCATCTTGCAAGGTATAGGCTCTCTATTTGTTTCCCAACATGGTAAGCTGTTGTCTGCATAACAGTTCTAGTGCAAATGGTGAATTGACACCTAATACCCATAGGTAATAGCTAAGTACGATTTATTTGGCAAATCCAAAAAAAAAAGAATGGCATGCAGTGCTTGCGACATGAGATAAGGCTAGGGGTTAGTTGTTAAGCAAACCAATGATCAAGGTCAGAATTGAAGTAACTGCTAGATATTCCAAAATGCAGTGACATCTCCCAGAAGACAATCGTTTGGCATGGTATGTAACATTCAGGCATGTTGCTTGGTCATACAGTTGGTACAATGTATTGCTTTACCAAAGATGTCAGCAATCATCAGTATAATGAACAGAATGGTCACCAACAGCAGTTCATAGGTCTTTTCATGAACATAGGCTCATGGGGCAAATGTAGTCTTAACAGTCTGTAATGTGCTCATGTGCAGGCAGCTGAACCATGAGAACATCAGGAGTGACACAAATTTACAGTCCATCCTAATATGGTATGTAACAGCTGGCCATGTTGCTCGGCCATATGACCCAATGCATTGCTTCATGAAAGATGCCAACAACAGTTCATATGATCAACAGAATGGCCACAAAAGTGCAGTTCCCTAGGGTGTTTGGTTTGAGGAACAGGTTAGTCCATCATCTTCTCACTCTTCACTTTTTTGTTTGGTTTGTGGAATGGAATGGATTGATGCATCATCACCTCATTTCTCACAAGCTAAGCTAATAATAAGTACTAGTGTGAGGAATGGAGTCATTCCACCAAATTTGAGAAATAAACTCATGATGCATCACCTCATCTAGAATGGTTTGATTCCTCAAACCAAACACCATATTGTTTTATTTTATTTTATTTTTGAACCGGGGAGCTTTGCTCCTCATTCCCATGCAATTGCAGGGAAATACGGTGGGCACCGGGTTTTGAACCCGGGGTGGCCGAGTGCACGGCTCTTTGAGCCTGTGCTACTGACCAAGCGAGCACTTGCTCGTTCCCCTAAAGGCCTAAACCAAACACCATATAAGTGTCTAAGTCTTATCGTGAATATAGCACATTGGGATGGCTATTAGTCTTAACAGTCGTGATATGCTATAATGTGCAGTAAGCTGAACCATCAACCATCAGAACAGCAGCACTGCAGTAGTGACAGACTACAGAGCGTCCTGATTATAGCCAACCAGAAACATAGCATCGTGCAGAGTTCACCACAACACACTGACACTAGTATATCCCACTAGTTAGCTAGCCCACAGTTAAACCTAAACCGAGAAGACAGGGAATGCTACTCACGGCAAAGGCGACAATGGCGGTGGCAAGGGCGAGGAAGCCGTACTTGGCCATGCCCTCGGAGAGGCCGACGAAGGTGCTGGCGATGCCGAACATGATCCTCCAGAGCGCGACGCAGACGATGACTGCCCCCGCGCCGACGAGGACCATGTAGTTGCGCCGCCAGAAGGCCTCGACCTGCAGGCCGACGGCCGCGCGGTACCGCGCGGCGGCGCGCCTCGCCGCCTCCACGGGCCGCCCCAGCCCCTTGACCCCCTGGCCCAGCGGCGCCAGCTTCGACCCGCCGCTCGCCACCGACCTGACCCCGCCCACGAGCCGCCCGTGCCGCAGCCTCGCATCGGGGGCGGGGCGCGCGGTGGTGAAGAATCGGTAGGAGGAGGAGGAGGAGAAGGTGGGGGAGTGGGCACGGATGGGGAGAGTGCGAGTGGGTGTGAGTGTGGGTAGGGCGCGGCGCGCCGCGGCGGCTGGTGAGGGGGAGGGGTGGAGGAGGAGGCGGCGGTGGAGGGTGTGCAGGGCACGCCGCGAGGAGGAGAGGGCGGCCGCCATGGGATCGAATCGAGATCGGCTTCGCAGTCGCGGGCACCCGGGGGGAGGGGGGGGGGGGGGGGGGGGGGGAGTCAGAGGGATTGAACGGGCGGCGGCTTTGGACCAGGAAGAGACTTGTGTGACGAATTTTCCTTTTTTTTTTTTTGTCGCGCTTCGATTCGGTACGGTGTTGCTTCCAGGTGTTGGTCAAGATGGCAACGGTACGTACCGATGGGTAGTGTTCACCCATATCTATACCTGCACCTGCAAAATTTTATCCGTCGGGTTACCCGTACCTGTATATGGGTAAAAAATAGTTCCATACCCGTACCCACCGGAAAATTCTCACCCGACGGGTAACCCGTACCCGATAGCATACCCAAAAATTACCTAAAAATATCAAATAGTCACATGCAAAAATAAATCATTCTAAGCTTCCAACGAGTTACAAACATGCTAATAAACATTATTAGCATCATTACAACAAAGACAATCTACTAGAAATATAGTGGATGTCTCAATGGGCCGAATTCATGACTTATATGCGCTAAAATAACTGAGGTTGGCTAGTTATTTTTGCGGGTATGTCTTACCCGCGGGTATGCGGATATGGGTAGTATACACCCGCACCCGTACCCGTCATACCCGATGGGTATAGGATTTTGCCCAATAACGTATCCACGGGTAGAAAATTCATCCCATACCCGCCTCTTTATCGGGTAATACCCGTCGGGTACTCGGGTTTCGGGTAACCGTTGCCATCTCTAGGTGTTGGTTCGCGCGAAGGGAAAACAGGAAGGTTGCGTGGACGTGGCTGTAAAATGCGTGGGTAACGCCGAGTTTGCATTAAATATGCAGACGTGGCTGTATCGACGAAAGAGGAGGTGAAATTTTATGGAAGTAGAGAGTTTTGTATGAAATTATTCTATACTGTTTCTAAAATATGAGTGGGTCAGAAATTGGATCATGAAATCCCAATGAGACTGACCTAATAGGTTATTCTACCGTGATGCGATGTTGCTACGGTGCATCATGTTTACTGTAAGCCAACCTTCTCTCTACCACGTGGCAAGCGCGAAGAGCACCTTAAAAAAACTTCTCTCCGTACCATCACGTGGCCACCCTGATGATTTGCCAATGTAATAGTACCATCTTAAATTGTGATATCGCCACCTGCCCGGGCGGCAGCCCAGGGTAGGGTCATATGTTTTCAATAAATTGTGGCTATCGACCACACAAAATCAATTCGCCGCACCACACATTATGTTATGCTCCATTGGCAAAGATCAGTTAAGAGAAAATTTTCTTCTAACGAGGGCAGGGGAAAAAAACTCTAAAAATTAGCTTAGTGTGGCGATGTGCCTGGGTTTGGTTTGTACGGAGTGTTGAATATACGCTCAAAGTAAATTAAAGTGAAGTTTTAGTGGTTCGAATGCTTGATACTCCGGCCTACGCAGCTGTCGATTGACGACGAAGATCGTGGTGCCATTTCTACGTGGGCTTTGGACTTTCAGCCTTGATGGGATCAGCCAATCCTGCATCGGCCCAAGCACACCCTTGTTTCTTCTCAACTAACACAAAAAACAAAAAAAAAAACAAAAAAACAACAACGGCCCTATTCATCTGGCTTATAATCTATCTTATTTGGCTTGTTTTTTTCCAGTCGGAACAGTGTTTTTCTCTCATAAAAAAATCAGCCAACAGTGTTTTTCAGCCGGCTTATACCCTCTGTTCGGCTGAGCTTATCAGTACGGCTTATCAGCCGTGGAACAATGTTTTTCTCTCACAGCAAATCAGTCACAGTCGGCTTATAAGGAAAAAAAAAACAGCCTGCCGAAATTCCAGCCGAACGGGCCAACAACGACCACGACGCGATGCCCGCCAAACTAGTAACGAAAGCCTCTTCTATGCACCGGCGGGAATGAACGCCTAAAAGAGGATTCACAATATGGGATGCTTAGAGGGAGTGTTCAGCATAAAAATTGGTTTTTTTACCACCGCATACTATTTCGTAGCAACTAATGCTAAGGGTGTGTTTCAGCATAAAAATTGGTTTTTTTACCACCGCATACTATTTCGTAGCAACTAATGCTAAGAGTCGATCTTGGACCGTTTCCATTTCCACACGTAACTCCGGCCAATAGTACATGACATCAGGACGGAAAATATAATCGCATCGTATTACCTCTATTTTTTATAGAATACAGCTCGATATAACACGATCTTTTAAATTACACTTTGATATGTAGAACGTTAAAAATAGAATCTATATATGTTTTGGATGTCATTTTTAGTGCGGACAGCTTGTGGAGTCCAAGATGGCCTGAACCTGATACAGATTGGCCTTCCAACTTGGATTGGATGCTCATGATGGTCTTCTAACGTGGTGGTCCAGGGAAGGACATTTTGGACATCGTTGAGGTGTTTCTCCATATGATTGAGGTGTGCTCTAACTTGAGCCAGGGTCCTAAGGTTGATTATCAGGCCAAAGGTGACGCCGCAACAAACGATAGAAACAATAGCATGTTGTGACATTTGGGAGGCCTCCTTCGCAATATAATATTGTTAGGCCACCGACAAACTGAGTGTTGTGATTTGATGGTTTTGCATCCCAGATGGGGTCTTGACCATGGTGCATCCATGTCCCATGAGTTGTAGAAGCCACATAAGAAGTCTATCCAAGGTCATAGCATCCTCAAATTGTTCTTTTAATAAATTGAAAGTGCCAACGTTAGGTAGCAACAAATTCATACTTACTTACTCAAATTGTTCTCTTAATAATTTGAAAGCGCCAACATTAGGCAGCAACAAATTCATACTTACTTACTTCGTCCGAAAACAGATGACCTTATAGAATTCAAATTTAGTCCCAAAATATATCTTATAGCCTCCCAATGCACAAATCTCTTTTTTCAATTCATCTTTTTTTTCTTTTTCCAATACATCTCTATCTCTATCTCTCTCCTTATAGAGACACTTTGATCTTTTAGCTACAATATTGGGCCATGTTCACTTGAACTGCTTATCAGGTATGGTACAACATTTTTCTCTCCCAACGAATCAGCATCAACCGGCTTATCAGTCACAGAAACCATCAGCCGAACAAGACCTTGGTATTCATGCACAATTCTCTAATGTCCATTTTAGAACACTGAGAGTATGTTGTTAATCCTCATGCAAGCATAGGAATGAGCCTACTCATGTTAAGTGATTTGTATCGTTAGGTTGTATGTCTTCACCATCTACGTAGATCGTAACTACCCATCACCACCTAGAGTTACATTTTTTTTAAGATATAACTTTTCCATCCAACAATTGCATATAGCGGGCTGAGGGAGTCTTGACCTAATTACGAGGAAAGGATATGGATATCGCTTTGCCAGTTTGCCTGTCTGTTGTGCTTGCTTTATACCGGCTGAATATATAAGTGCTTCTGGTTGGTTGGTCGTTGATGGCAAGAGCTTGGACACACATGCCCGTGGGCCGTGTGCCCTCCATGATCGTGCCGATTGCCGAAACTGCCGAACCCGGCCAGAAACGCCTTCCTTTCTGGCTTCTGTTGCGGAAGCCGTGATGATGAAGGAGACGGCCGCGAGCGCGGAGGTCACGGCTCTGCCGCGCTCCTTCCGTGTCGCGCCGGCGCCTCCGACCGCGCGCTGTGCGTCGCCAGGCTTGGGCTGCAGTACAGCTTGCAGGGCCACTGCCTACCTATTGGGCATTGGGTTGGGGCTTGATTGCAGTACGGTTGCTCAGACTATCCGCATCGGAGACGGTATAGCCATCCGCTACCCATTCACGACAGCCTTTACAGTACGAAAAGTGTCACACCGGTGTCCTATAAATGATTCGGTACAAGAGCGCATCCGCTATTCCTAGCGGGGTACAGGACGTGCGGTAAAGCTTCTGGCAGGCCCCACGCCGGTGGCAGAGCATGTGTGGGAGAGAGACAACAGCGGGCTCCACTTTTTTTTCACTAAAAAATGCTATAACTCAAAAACAAAAAACCAAATTAAATTCTGATTGTACCATTAAATTCGTTTCAATAAATATTTTAAAACAAGATGTCACATTGATATATTTAGATAAAGTGACAAGTGAGCCCCACAATGAATAGAGGATGATATAGAGGATGGATGGATGCAAAAAAAACTGTATATTTTATGGTGACTAAGATGAAATATTATTTTTAGAGAATGAATATAAAGGTCCATGAATGCGGACAGTACGAGGAAGGGATCCTAGCCGTTTGGCTTGGACGACGGTGACGTGAATAAGCAGTCGGTGGCGGGCGCGCGCGCGTGCCGATTGCGGCGTCGGCGGCGTGGCTTCTTCGATGCCTCAGCGCGAGGGCAAAGCACGGTGACCTGTCCCCTTTGTAGCAGGATCGGATCATCGGATGTTTACTTTACGATACCAAGGCCTTGTTTAGTTCCCCAATTCTCCCCCAAATTCCACTATGCAAAAAGAAGATTTCCCGCCACATCAAAATGTCGGCAAATGCATGGAGTACTAAATATTGATGAAATCAAAAACTAATTGCACAGTTTTGTTGTACTTTACGAGACGAACATTTTAAACCTAGTTAGTCAAAATTTGGATAATTTTTACCAAATACAAACGAAATGCTACAAGAATTCTGATACAGTGTTTTTCTCCCCAATTCTCTCATCTAAACGAGGCCCAAGTACCAACCCCCAGGCCTCCTCACTAACGTCGATCACCTCATGCTGCTTTAATTTGCCTCATCAGATATAATACTCTTTTGAAGGGATTAATGGAGAGGCCTGAATATTCATCGCGCTAAAATTTCAAAGGAAAGTCTATGAGTTTAAGGTGACTTTTGAGGGTGCTTGAACGATACGTCGATACCTAACCTTCAAGTCTCAAATGAGAAAGGTGATGTGATGTTACACTCACGTGGATATTAAGGCCGGGTTTAGTTCCAGAGTTTAAAGTTTTAGGGTGTCACATCGGATGTTTTATAGGATGTCAAAAGGAGTGTTCGTATACTAATAAAAAAACCAATTACAGAACTCACCTGTAAATTGTGAGACGGATTTATTAAGACTAATTAACATATCATTAGCACATGTTTACTGTAGCACGACATTGTCTAATCACGGACTAATTAGGCTCAAAAAAATTCATCTAGCAAGATACACGTAATCTGTGTAATTAATTATTTTGTTAGTCTATATTTAATACTTTATGTATGTATCAAACATCTGATGTAATATGGTGTAAAGTTTTTAGAAGAAACTAATCCAGGCCTGAAAGCTTTCACCCGCTCGAGGCCACTAATATATTACAATATATTGTTGACGCCATCAAAGTCGTCACATAAAACAAACCGTATAATTGGATGGTCATGGAAAAAAAGAGTTTACATTCTTAAAGGAGAACAAGCGAATAACTGTCAATGGCACGTTAGTATTGTAGAGAGCATGCATCAAACAAAATGGAGATAAAAGCCAAGATTTACAGAGATGGCGCAAGTCGCTGTTTGATGGTACCGTAGGCGGCAGGCCGTTAAGATAGATAAACTGGATTAGGCGAATAAGCTAGGGCTTCTAGACTACTTCCCGTAGTACGGAGTAGCTTGTTAACGTAACCGTATAAACAATGCACAAACAGACCGTGTCTCACCATTCGTCTGTCAAATCAGGTTTGTTAACAAGTGTGTTTGGCGTGCAACTACATGGTTCCTTATTAATCTGGATGCTTACAGTTAGTTGGATACGCTCAGTCGTTTCAGGTGGACGGGGGCCTACCACTACAATCGCTAGGATCATCTGGTCCAAATGTTTGACCGCTTGTTAATTTAGCCAGAATTCACTTCTACTCTATTTTTTTAACGCACAATAGGATCCCTCGCCGGCTCGCCACGGAAAAAATTCCGTGAACCTGGGGCCCTCAGTGACCGTTCACGGCACTGTTTAGGCACGTACGGTTCACGATACTGTTTAGCCATTGCTCAAGCACTGTTGCAACCCTGTCCGGTCACTATTTATGCACCGTTGGCCTACTGTTCTAGATCACTGTTTCCTCTAGCTTCTACTGCCCATGTGCGTGCTGACAGCGCGCTTTCCACGCGCACGCGGCTAAGCGCGTGTACCGAGTACCATAGTAGGTAGAGGTGACAGTGAGCCCAGTGCTCTTTCGCCTTGCTAGCTAGTCGTTGGGATCTTGTAAAAATATTGGTACTTTGTAGTTGTTTTTGCCTTGCTAGCTAGTCGTTGGGATCTTGTAAAAATATTGGTACTTTGTAGTTGTTTTATCGTTATCTTAAACTAGAAGCATACCTCGCGTGTTGCTTCGAGAATTGTGGATAAATTAGATTAAATTACTTATAAGTTATATGAAGGAATGAACTATTATAAATTAATGGTAGTGCATGACGTGACATACTAATGATAACAATTAAATGCATGTGATAGTGAACTTACGAGGTGGACTGCTCGCATGTCGAGATAGAATGACTAGCTGAATTTAGGATCATAAGATATATATAGATATAGATTAATGTTAGTGGATGACGTGGCATACTAATGATAACAATCAAATGCGTGTGATAGTGAACTAGTGAGGTGGACTGCTTGCATTTCCAAATAGAATGGCTAGTTGATTTTAGGATATATATAAGATATGTAAATATATATTAGATTAAAACATTTGGTTTTGATCAAGATTATATATGGAAAAAAAATACATAAGCATCTATAACATCAAATAAGATTCATCAACAAGACATCATGAAATATATTATAAAATACATTCATTTGATTATATTTAATTGTTAATTTTTTTAATAAATTTATCGAAAAATAAACTTTTATTTTGAAAATAAAAAAACTAATTTGACTTCTAAGACAAAAACTAAAACAACTTTTTTGAAATAAATGGAGTAGTCCCCCTTTTGCATGGCTACGGCCGGTACATGCTCCTTGCGCTCGTGGTTACCAAACTCTTAAATTTTCTTTTCATATAAAAATAGTAGCTCTACTGTATATTCAATAGATGATACTCCTATTGGTTACTAAATTTTGCGTAGCCACGGGTAGGTTGCATAAAAAGGAAAAAGAAATGGTCTCGGTAGCCATCGCAACTCGCCAACTCGCGTGATGCGTGCTGAACAGCCGAAGGATCTTGTACATTTTTTTTTGAAACTAGGATCTTGTACAATTTACACCACCCGGAACATTTCTTCTCCTTATTTCCACTTTCGATGCTTTACCGTGGCTGAGAAGGGAATTTATTTCCTATATTTTAAATTATAATAAGACGTCTTATTTTTTTCTAAATACATAAATTTTGCTATATACCTAGATATACACTAAATGTATCTAAATATATAATTAAAGCAATGTATATGTAGAAAAATCAAAACATTTCATAATTTGGAACGTAGTGAGTACTATTGATGTAACAATGCACAATGATCGTAGGTTTCGGCTTATGGTTTTTGCGGCTGATAAGTCGGTTGATGCTGTTTTATTGTGAGAGAAAAATACTGTACCATAACTGATAAACTGACGTGATAAGTTCAAGTAAGTAATCGTAGCTTTTAAGAAGCACCACAATGTAATAAACTAATAATGCTAATATTTATGCACATACCATGTGTGGTAGACATAGTACGAGACTTTGATACCTCTGCTCTTACTGTCTATGGATTAAAAGCATGAAGACGCAAACCAGTAGCTTGAGACACCGCATCGATCAAGCCACCAGTATAACTTATCATGTGCTCTAAACTATGCTATAAAATATATAAATAATTAATTAATAAAGAGCATGGTATTTTGTTTAGCACTGAAGCATTGCCTCTATCCTTCCCATCCGGCATCCGGAACTTAAGTTAAAAATTGGGTACCTAATTAAAAAAAGGAAACCGCACCACACAAAGGATTAACGAACGAAGGACACAGTCACGCGCGACCAAACCAACCGCGCACGCAAGCAAAAGCAACGAAACAAACAAAATAAACAAAACCCATGCCCGGAAAAAAGAGAGAGGATCATCAAAAGGACGGGCCACAAAATATCCTCCAAGCCTCCCGAAAAAAATTCCTCCCACCGCGACCGCGACAGCGACGACGACGGCGACGAGCACGGGGCCCCTCCACCGCCTCCGCCTCCGCCTCGCCGCGTGCGGCCTCCGCGCCGCCCCGACGTCGTCCCCTCCGCCCTCCCCCTCGGCCCCCGACGCGGCGCCGCCCGCCCTCCGCCGCCGCCGCCTCGGCGGGCTCCTCTGGAAGCTCCCCTCCGCCTGCGCGCCGTCCCGCCCGGCCCCGATGGACGCGCCGCCGCCTCCGCAGCCCCATCCGCAGCGCGCCCCATCACCGCCGCCCTCGCCCCAGCCGCCCGCGCCGTCCAGGAGGTACGGCGTGCACTTCTCGGCGTCCAGCTTCATCCAGGCGCCGCTCACCGCGCTGCTCGAGTACTCCGGCATCCTCCGTCCCGATCCCGGTGGCGGAACCCAACAGCCGGGGACCGGGGCTGGGCCGGGCGAGGTGTCGATCCGGATTGTGGCGCCTGGCGAGGCGGGGACGTCCTCTGAGAGGGCCGAGGAGGCGATCGTAGAGGAGGAGGAGGAAGAGGATGGACACGCAACGAGGACGCGACCAGAGGAACCGACACCTGCTGCTGGCGGTGGGGAGGGCGGCAGGGAATCCTCGTCGTCGTACCAGCGGTACGACATACAGCAGGTGGCAAGGTGGGTGGAGCAGATACTGCCCTTCTCACTGCTGCTGCTCGTCGTCTTCATCAGACAACATCTGCAAGGTGCTGCTCACTTATTTCCCTTGTCAACAGAGCGCAAATTAATATGTACATGACAGATGATCACACTATTTGCGAATTGAAGTAATGTGGATGTGTGGGGAATGTTGGCTAAATTTGTTTTGGGTTGTTTTGCACAGGTTTCTTCGTGACAATTTGGATTGCTGCAGTGATGTTCAAGTCCAATGATATCCTGCGTAAGCAGACTGCTCTGAAGGTTGGTGATTGTTTTGTTGAACTTCTGGTGTAATTCTACTAAGATTTGTGTCTCGAGAGCAATGAGATTAAAAAAAATCGTTTCGCTATGTGCCATTATTTTCCTGGGTGTTAATTGCCATTAAATAATTCTGGTTTCACTGAATGCCAGTGCTTTGGCTAGAGTTGTTTTTGCTCATCTAATGAATGTTTTCAAGTGTTCTAAACATGGAGATATTTTTAGTCAACAAACATGGTGAACGTTTAACTATTTGGTAACATAACCATCATATGGATAGATTTTATGGATTTCCTGCACATGAAGGCATTATAATTCAGTGCATGCGTATAAGCAATCACCAAGGCTATGCCTGTCCTTTCATTTGTTTGGAGTGTGCTATTGTCTAAGGATTAATTAGGTGGATTTCTTGGATGATTTAACCTTTGTTCGAGACTCAACAAGTGTGAAGCATGATGTGTGTGTGTTTACAGAAACAGGATTAACCTTTCTAATGCTGCAGTAATTGATTAGTTCTGGTATTGATTGGGAGTCCTGTTTCCATAGCGAATTTCTGATACCTTAAATCTTCGAACTTAGTTGCTGTCAATAATTTATACAATTTTTCTCTATTACTTACAATATAGTGCTTTCAAATTACCCTTGTACCATATTGACTAATTTGATTTTTTTTTGTTTCCCTTTCATGCAGAGGGAGAGAAAAATTCCGGTTCTTGTCGGGATTACAATATTATTTGTTGTTCATGTATCTGGATTTTATTGGTGTTACAAGAATGGGGACCTTATAAGACCTCTCATGATGCTTCCTCCAAAAGAAATACCACCATTTTGGCATGCAATATTCATCATCTTGGTGAATGGTATGGTGCTTGTACATATTTACATTTTGTCTCTAGAATGGTCGCAAAGTGATAGTGCTGGCATCAGTTGAAGTTATATACTGCCTGAACAAATTAAGTATCTGGAGCTGGAATATCCATTTTGTCAACTAGGCTTAGGTGTTCGCTTTGGCTTTACTTGACGTTTGCATATGTACTTGCCTTCTACAAATAGTTAGGTTGTTCCTAGGTTGTAAGTGGGTAACCTGTCACATATATTTCAACATCGTGTTCGTTTTATATTTGTTGAACCATCAATACTGATGCTTTCTTGTATAATCTTTGGTCACATGTGTCCCTTAATCTTCTGCAGATACAATGGTGCGCCAAACTGCTATGGTTGTTAAATGTTTGCTGCTGATGTACTATAAGAACAGTAGAGGCCGTAGCTATCGTAGGCAGGTAAGCCATCTACGTTTGTTATCCTACATTTTCTGTGATACATTTTGGTGATTTTCCTCGATAGCTCATGGTGTGTTTTGGTTACTTCTGCATAATTGTAGACAGGTGAAGCTATAACCAATTCTTTCTGTTGTTCAGGGTCAAATGTTGACGATTGTGGAATATTTTCTACTTTTGTACCGTGCATTATTGCCTACACCTGTGTGGTACCGTTTTTTCCTGAACAAGGAGTATGGAAGCCTATTTTCATCTCTAACCACTGGCTTGTATCTCACTTTCAAGTTGACATCAGTTGTGGAAAAGGTGCTATACATTTCACTTATCTAATTGCTGAACTGATACCGCCAATGATCTGACACATATTGTACCTTTGTCAGGTTCAATCATTTTTTACGGCATTGAGAGCATTATCTCATAAAGACTTCCATTATGGTTCACATGCAACAAGTGAGCAGGTAGCTAATGTGTTCTTCACTTCTTCCATTGTCAGAAACACAAACCGATGAAAAGTTCTGAGATATGCATTCCACATTCGATCTTTCAAAACACACCTTTGTGTTCTGTGTTCAGGTGGTTGCTGCTGGAGATTTGTGTGCGATATGCCAAGAAAAGATGCATGTTCCCATCCTTTTACGCTGCAAACACATCTTTTGTGAAGATTGTGTATCCGAATGGTAATTCACATATCCTTTTCCCCGTCGTATACCATGCGACCTTTCCAATGATTTCATTACCTATATCTGCTTTCTTGGCATTGTTTGGACTATGGCAGGTTTGAGAGGGAGCGAACATGCCCGCTGTGCAGGGCCTTGGTGAAGCCAGCAGACCTCCGGTCGTTTGGTGACGGTTCAACAAGCCTCTTCTTCCAGCTATTCTAATCTAAGAGAGCCAAAAGAGCGGCAAGTTGGAGCGCTCCACTCTATGCAGATGTTAGGGGTGTGTGTGTGCGTGTGTTGCTGCTGGCAGCGCCTGCGAGCAGTGCGGCCCTGATGCGGTGCTGGGAGAGTGTACACCAAGCTGAAGCTGAAGGCGTACATGATTGTGTATTGTGACTGTGCATATTTCCATCCCCTGTATAGGCTCTCGCGGGATGCTTGAGCACCTGAGGATTTACCTGACCATATACGGTAGAAATCACTACATTAATAGAAATGGTGAGTATATACAACGGATTTGAATGCAGTCGATAAATCCTTACTATCCTTGTTTTTGCTGTGCTCTGTTCAAGCTGGGAAATAAAATCATCAAATATTGTATTGGAATATAGAACTTGTCAGATAAATCCTTATGATCCTTGTTTATGCTGTGCTACCAAGCTGGGAAATAAATCAAGAAATAGTGTTTTAGAATTTAGAAGTTGTCGATAAATGCTTATGATCCTTGTTTATGCTGTGCTCTTCAAGCTGGGAAATGAAATGATCTAGTACTTTATTAGAATGTGTCAATAAAATACGCCTCTCTTGGCTTTGCTGGGCACCATACTATTTTCACTCTCAAATAGTGCTCGGCAACTCCTATTAGCGGTTGCTGCGTAACGTGCCTGCTGCCCTGCTCCGGTGAGCTATTTTCGCAGCAAAGACTCAAAATCATTGCACTGAGACAGAGGCACGTGTAAGGAATAGGAGCAAGTAAAATACTCCCTCAAAGAATGTAATTCTGGAACAATGTTGTGTGTTAGTATATCAACATTGATCAATTATAAATAAAAAAGTATAAATATTTATAATATCAAATAAATATCATTAAATTGATTATAAAATATATTTTTATAATAAATTAATTTAGAGTTATAAATGTGAATACTATTTATCATAAATTTGGTTAAACGTAAATCACTTTATGTGGCATGCAACTCATAATTGCATTCTTTCTTAGACGTAGTAATACACTAAACTAGCGTCGAATGTTCGGGAGTAGAGTGTTAGTGCCGTTAACTAGCGTGGAAAATGCTCAGGAGATTCTCGACGGCGACAGACGATGGCCACGCACGCCGCACGCGGCAGTGCCACTAACAATAATCCCCCTGTTCGGCTGAGCTTATCAGCACGGCTTATCAGCCGTGGAACAGTGTTTTTCTCTCACAGCAAATCAGCCACAGCCGGCTTATAAGCCAAAAAAACAGCCTGCCGAACAGGGCCAATATCCAGGGGAACCAACGTTCCTGGACCGTAGCCATCCCGCGATTCAGATCGCGCCCCGTCCCGTGCCGGTGCCAGCCATTGCAGACCTGACCGGATTGCGTCCGGGAGTCTTACTCGGCGTGCGTCTGCCTAAATTAAATTAATAGCGACGTGCGTATAACTGTAGACTGAGCAGCACATGTACGTATTCTGACATATTTTATTCTTTCTTTCTCATGTCTAGCTTTTGACTGTCCCCACTTTCCATTGCTCACTTTTCACTATCCAGTTTTTCTCCCTTCTAGATTCTACGAGCTATTTTTTCTCTCTTTCGAGATAGCAGGTTTGTGGGAGATGAAAAGGGCGGAGAGATGGTTTGACATCCATATGGAAGTGGAAGTATTATTTTTAAAAATTCATATACCTTATGTTCCATAATACTTTATACATGATTGATAATTCAACCGATATAGAAAAATTAAAATTGGTTATCATAAAAAAAGAGGAAAAAAGTACATCTTATTTGTCAACATACAAATAGCTAATATAAAGCACATATGGCTTCTGTTTTCTTCAATACCAAAATAGTTGTCATTAATATCTAAAAAAACAATACAAGGTACACAAATTAAAAAATGCATGAAGTTATATAAACTTCGTACTAAGTTCAAAATTTTGTACTGCAAGATTAAAAAATTTAAACTATCACATTATATAACTTTGCACTGCTAGGTTTAAAACTTTATACTCAGAATTTATAAAACTTTGAAATTTAATATTGCAAACTTTATACTTCTAGCTACAAAACATTGAACTATGACATTTTAAAATTTGTGCTGCCATGTTTAAAATTTTACACTAAGAATTTATAAATTTTCAACTATAACCCAACAAACTTTGTACTGCTAGGTTCAAAATTTTACATTTAAAATTCATAAACTTTGAACCATCACATTATAAACCTTGTAATGCTAGGTTAAAAACTTTGAACTATCACATTACAAACTTTATAATGAGGTCCAAAAACTTTACAATCATAATTTATAAACTTTGAACTATCACATTACAAACTTTATAATGCTAGGTTCAAAATTGTACACTCAAAATTTATAAACTTTGAACTATGACATTACAAACTTTATACTGCTAGGTTCAAAATTTAGAACAATCATATTATAAACTTTATGCTGCTAGATTCAGAAATTTACGCTTAGAGTTTACAAACTTTAAACTCTGACATTACAAACTTTATAGTGGTAGGTTCAAAACTTTAAACTAACACATTATAAACTTTTGTTCTAATGCAAGGTTCAAAACTTTATAATTCTAAAATTTACATTTTAAATTCAAAAACATTATACTAGCATCTTTAAAAACTTTGTACTTTAAGAATTAAAAATTTATATTTCAAACTTTGTTTTTAAAATTGAGAAACTTTATACTAGCAGATTTAAAACTTTGTATTTCAAACTTAAAAACTCTGTAATTTTAAACTTTATATTAGCATATTTAAAAATTTGTAATTCAAAGATTTAAAACTTTATAATTTAAAACTTTATTTTATACTGAGTCATTTGAAACTTTGTACTGAGATGCTATGAACTTTGTACACCTAAAATGGAACTTTGTAATTTAAAACTTTGCACCAAATTTTTGAAAACTTTTTACTACCATATTCGAAACTTTATATACCTAAGTGTAAAACTTTATGAACATGTAAATTATCTCAAAACATATCCAATATGGGTCTAGTTTTACGGTTCTCGTTGTAATAAACGTACTGGTGCAAACAGAATTATAAAAGGATGTTTCATAAAAAAGTTATCACATTTTAAAATTTATATACCATTTGTAAATAAAAAAAACAACTCTGACACAGAACCCACGTGACCCTCTCCTTTGACACGCTTATCGCTCGGACCTGGCTTCTGCTTGCGCTACACGTCTGCACTCTCCACTGTTTACTCTCCACGCTCGTTCCTTGTCTCTATTTTTCTCGCGCCACGCGTCCGCGTGTTGGTACATGGTGCAGCGCACGCGCGTCGAACAGTGATTGGGGATTGCGTCGCCCAGGCTGCCGTCAACGAAACAGCATCCCGCGGTGACAACTGACAACACAACATAACAGGTCCCGCGAACCCCGTAATGACGTTCTAGTGACGGGATTAGCACGGTCGAACGGAGCGGGGGTTAATTGCGGCGCACGCATCCGGCGGAGGAGAGCGCTTTCCCGAGCCCCGACTCGGCGACTCCTCCCCCCTCCTACCTCCCCCCTCCGTCTCTGCCCTTCCCCCGCCCGCTCGCCCGTCGCTTGCCCCACTCCCCTTGCTTCCGTGGCGCCCACGCCACGCACGCGTGCTCGCCTCCCCCCGCCTCGCCTGGACCCGTCCCCGCCGCCCTCCCGCGTCGCGGCGCAAGAGGTAACGCTCGCGTCCCATTCTTCCGTTGTTGTTGTTGTTGGGGGGGGGGGGGGGGAATCGCGATGCGCGCTCCTCGCGCGGCGGTCGATTACCCCGGTTCCGCCCAGATCCGCCGCGGCTGCGATTCTGTTCCCTCGTCGCGAGATCCGTCCGGGCCGGGATGTGATAGGGTTTCCGTTTCCCTCTCGCTGGTGAGGAAGGGAGCTTGCCCCGATGTATCATGGATGTGCCCTCCGTCCGTTCCGAATCCAATTGCCCCACCCGGTTTCTGGTGAATTTCGTTTGCCGTGCGGCGGCGTAGCTATTAGCGTTAGCTTGTCATTCCCAGCTTCTTTGGGGGCATCATCCTGAACCCCAGTAGACAAGGCCGTAATGACGCCTCGCCTCGCCTTTGGTTACAAACCTCCAGCGTCTGACAAATTGAGTGCTATGCAGTATGCCTTTACCTGTGCTACTGACAAATTGAGTGCTAAAACAATTAGAGGGTGTTTGGTTTGTGGAACGAAGTGGTCCATCATCATGTTACTCTCTAGTTTTTTTTGTTTGGTTTGTGGAATAGAATGAGTTGATCCATAATCACCTCATTCCTCACGAGCTAATAATGAGTAGTAGTACGAGGAATGAGGTCATTCCACTAAATTTGGGGAATGGAGTCATGATACATCACCTAGGTAGAATGAATTGGTTGATTCCCCAAACCAAACACT
Source organism: Saccharum spontaneum (assembly GCA_022457205.1). Taxonomy (NCBI): domain Eukaryota; kingdom Viridiplantae; phylum Streptophyta; class Magnoliopsida; order Poales; family Poaceae; genus Saccharum; species Saccharum spontaneum. The sequence goes on along the minus strand of CM039588.1, from coordinate 8,641,629 downwards.
CCATTATAGATATAAGCTCCCTCCGCCGATCTTTCCCCAAACCAAACACTCACTCCATTATATTAGCAAGCTCCGGCAATCCATAACCTGATGCTTCTTTACTTGTTTAGCAGATTACACTTCATCCAAGGTTTTCTCTTCTTTGGCTGCTATTGATGCTTTCTACTTGCTGCAGGACACCCTGAATTTCATCAGTGGCGACCGCTTTTGCCCTTTGTGATAGCTGAGTATTTGTGGTTCAAAGGCGATTGATTTGGGTTCACTGACGCCTAATGAGCTCCCAAGTCTCCACATCACGGGGTCTTCACCCCCCGGGCAAGCTTGGGACATTTGAGTCGCCCCATTCCTGGCCACTGCCAGCGCCTACGGCCCAGCCCGAAGCGGGCCGCGGTGATGACCAGGAGGTCAGGCTGTTGTCGGTTGCCTGGAACCAGGATTGTGGATGCTTCGCTGCTGGTACCAGCAACGGGTTCAGGATCTTTAACTGCGAGCCTTTCAAGGAGACTTTCAGGAGGGACCTTAAGAGCGGCGGGTTCGGGATTGTCGAGATGCTGTTCCGTTGCAACATCCTTGCTCTTGTAGGCGGCGGCTCCAATGTGCAGTACCCGCCGAACAAGGTGATGATCTGGGATGATCACCAGAGCCGTTGCATTGGAGAGTTCGCCTTCCGCTCTGATGTCCGGGCTGTAAAATTGGCAAAGGACTACATCGTGATTGTCCTCGAGCGCAAGATATTTGTTTACAACTTCACCGATTTGAAGCTGCTCTACCAGATCGACACCCTGTCAAATCCCAAGGGACTTTGCTGTCTCTCTCATCATTCCAATACTTCAGTGTTGGCCTGTCCTGGGGTCCACCAGGGGCATGTTCGCGTGGAGCATTTCGGGCTGAAGATGGCGAAGACAATCCCAGCTCATGATTCACACATCTCTTGCATGTCACTGACAATGGATGGTCTTCTACTGGCAACTGCAAGCACGAAGGGCACTTTGATCAGAATATTCAACACAATGGATGGCACTCGCCTACAAGAGGTGAGCATAATTTCTATTGCTCTCTAGAATTGTATCTTTGGCGATCCTTTTCTTTTGTTGTATTGCATGACATCCTCCTTTGTGAATAAAAAGCATGGTCTTCTTCTTTGTTCTGTTGCCTCTTTGGTTACGATGTCATAATAATTCATAAATATTAGGATGTATGCATAATGATCTCAAATCTAAATGACACGTAGGTACGCAGAGGGCTTGACAAAGCAGAAATATATAGTATTGCGTTGTCACCCAACGTGCAGTGGTTGGCAGTGTCCAGCGACAAAGGGACTGTTCATATTTTCTCCCTGAGAGTCAGAGTTGCTGGGGAGGATGCAAGCAATGAGCAACGCGCTCTTGAACGAATGGATCACCAGAACTCTTCCAGTTCTATTGATCCTCTTATTCAGGCGAACACTGGATCCAATGCGAGTTCATCACTGTCTTTTATGAGAGGTACACATGCTACTCCGGTTTGCACCCATTCTTGTTTGATCTGTTCTGCATCTCACTACTGGAAGTCGTGCCATTAAACTTACTATTGTTGTGAAGTTAATTAGATGAGATGTATATCAGTGCGATACCTGTGGAATTGTCTATCTGTAAGTTATTTTGAACCTAATTGATGGCTATTTTCTTCACTTCCAGTCACAAGGATATTAGATGATCTATTTTGGTTTCATTGTCCATTGGCGTCATGCATTCTCATGATCTTCTAGACTTCTGACCTGAGTACCTGACTAGATGCAATTGTTTTCTTCCTGGTATTGGGGTCAGTTTTATGGAGTTCATATGTTGATTGTTTGTGATATCATTGCAATGACCTCAACATTTCCCTCTGATATTGTTTAGTCACATTATGGAACTGGCAGGCATGCACTCATGGGAGCATACACTCTCTTGCCTGCTTTCTCAATTATTGAAACATAAAGTTTGTTTGCTAGCATATGGCTTGAGGTGATCCACTCATCCAGTAAAAGAGCCATTCTGAACTCCCAAGTTAGCTAACAGAAGACCACTGGTTCTAAATTTTTCTAACTCCTGGAAGTGTACAAGTACTAAGCAATTAACTGAGTAGTGTGCAAGTATTTAGGATTCACACAAAACATAAAATCATGCAACCTCCTATTCTGCTATTTTAGCATGAAAAAATTAAGCAATCTACAAGCTATTTTCTAGCAGCTAAACTCATATATAACCATACATCTTGTTAAACCTAATGAATTATTTACATGTTAGCCAAATCCTTCTATCTCATTTTATAATATTTAGAGAGTATTGGGCTGGGTTTCTCAAGGAATGCAAGTTACTAAGTTCTCTCTGCTGATTTTTCTTCAGGGATCCTGCCGAAGTATTTCAGTTCAGAGTGGTCATTTGCTCAGTTCCATTTACCAGAAGTCACTCGTTACATAGTAGCCTTTGGTGCCCAGAATACTGTGATGATGGTTGGCCTGGATGGCAGGTACTTACCTTAGCAAATTAAATTTTATTATAATTTCAAGATTTTACTTTCAGCAAATTTGGAATATCTACATTTTTAGTCCTGGTTGTGAGCAAATATTTTTTCCCCACCTGAGTTCGTTCTTGCAAACTGAACCATAAATGAAATATAATCTGTGGTACCTTCTCTGCTTTGGATCAAGACATTATTGGCCTTGTCACCCTCATTATTGCATGTCCTGTTTGAGCCACTGGGGTCATACTGGAGCCCTTGTTATTCATCGATCGTTTGGGCCACCGATGTTCATTGAACAGGTGTACTTATTGAGTCATGTGGTAGTTGCATTTCAGAATGCCACAGCAATAGCCTGTTATTTATAGCTATGAAAAATACCAGTTTCAGGTTGATTCTTGGGACAGTTGATTTTGCAGATTGATTCTTGGAATAGTTTCAGTTAGTTGTAGGGTTGATTTGGCAGATTCTGTTCCTATCTAGCGAGTGCCACCATCTCCCAAGCATCACTTGTTTCAATAATCATGTTTCTATCTCCAGTTTCTACAGGTGCAGCTTTGACCAAGTGAATGGAGGGCAGATGTTGCAGAAGGAATATTTCCGGTTTCTGAAGTCCGACAGCCCACCTTTCAGGACCGCAGCCGCTTGACCTGCATGATGATCATCCCACCTTGTAAATACCGAAGGTTGTGCCCGGTCCATTGTACATATCATCTTCTCACCGGCTAAGTTATAGGCAGCCGGAATAAGGAGAGCTGGCTGTTGGATCGCAACCTACAGGATTTCAACGTTCAGATTTCTGAAGCGGTTGGTGTCCCATCCAAATTGCAAGCATTATTTGCCGTTTCTCTTCTTCAAATGAGAACACCCATTGGTACATATAACATAAAAGTTCAATAACGAGTCCGTGTAACAAACCTCAGACTTGTTCTTGCCTGTGGCTTATTATTGATCTCGATGACTGTTACGTGCTACCGTAGTGTGAAGTGCAATCAGGTTCTGCATGGTCTGAGTTTGCGTTGCTGGTAGGTATATGATTAACATACGCCATCTGTTTGTTTGATTGTTTAATACGCGTTGCTCCAGGCTGACCATTATTTGGATCTAACAAGCTCCTGATTGCATGAAGGGTCGCCTTATATACTTTCTTTTCCTATCAGCAATAGTGATCCGATAGGATTATTGTCTTTGCGGCCTGACGTCGCTCGCTACTTTTTCAACGATTTGGGCATGCATGGGAAAAGCACTTTTTCGAATATATGCAAGTCCTTGCCTCCTTTTTTTCATCACTCCTTGGCTTGTTAATACACGAAAGACAAATTAGGCCCTCTTCAGGGCTTGGGCTTCTAAAAAACGATGAAGCCAGAAAAAGCTGTTAAAGTGAATGTAAATGAACAGTGATTTAGTAACAACTATCTTTTTCATTGATCAACCGTTCACCAAAGGACAGGCCCTTTGGTGATGGGATTAACTGATATGTCTAAGCATATAATTAACTGCTAATCATAATCCTAAATCGTCCGTACGGACAGGATGAGATCACCATAGAAATGTGTCTGTTGGGAACAGACGCCGTTTCATAACACTCCCCCTGATCGAATCCTCTTTGAGATCAATGCAGCTGTAAGCTTGGATTCCTTAAAAAACCCTGTGGAAAAAATATAAGGAACATGCATGTATAGATATGCTATAAAAACTCCTTTAAACCTTATAGAAAAATAAGGAGAAAATAGCATATGTAAGTGTGATTAAACTGACCCCAGTGGGAAAAAAATATTGGAGATACCACATATAGATAACTCCCCCAAAAACCTTTTTCAAGAAAAATATGAGGAGCTATATAAAGTGATATGTCGCTAAAACTCCTTTAAAAACCCAGTGGGAAAATTAGAAGAAAATATGACGACATATTATTAGTATTGCCTCTTGGATAACTCACATGAAAAACCTTTTCAGGGAAAAACCATAGATGAGTTGTGAGGGCAACGTGTCTTTGATATTTTCCACAAAAATTCTGGTGGGGAAAATAGAAAATATGACACTTGCTTATGTTAATATTACCTCATTAAAAACTTTAACAAGAAACCTCGTGAGTAAAACTTGTCAAAGAAAAAAGTATAATATGACGCTGGTACAGGTCTACATCTAGGGGATGTCTCCCCCTGATTCTGGCAAATCTCGAAGTCAGCGCATACCAATTCCATATACCAATTTTTGAAGCACAGAACTTGGTAAGGACTTAGTAAATAGGTCAGCTAGATTATCACATGACTTGATTTGCAAGATGTTTATTTCCCCACTTTCTTGTAGTTCACGGGGATAAAACAATTTAGGAACAATATGCTTAGTGATATTGCTCTTTATGTAACCCGTTTGCATCTGTATAACACAAGCAGAATTATCTTCATAGATAATTGTAGGTGATTCAATTGCACCTAGACCACATGACTGTTGTATGTGGTTAATCATTCTGCGAAGCCATACACATTCTCGTGATGCCTCGTATAGAGCAATAATCTCAGAATGATTAGTAGAGGTCGCTGTCAGAGTCTGCTTAGAAGACTTCCATGAAATAGCTGTACCTCCATGTAGAAAGACAAATCCTGTTTGAGATTTTCCGTTATGAGGATCAGATAAGTAACCAGCATCTGCATAACCAATCATATTGGGATCATGATTTTTCTTAAAGAATAAACTAAGATCCTTTGTACCATTAAGGTATCTGAGGATACACTTCGCTTCCGCCCAATGACGGCGAGTTGGATCCGCACTATGCCTAGCTAGTAAGTTCACTGCAAATGCGATATCAGGCCTGGTGTAATTTGCAAGATATATAAGTGCACCAATGACACTGGGATATGGGATTTCTGGTCCCAATATCTTTTCCCCAATATCCCGTGGTCTGAATGGATCTTTCCCTATTTCTAAGGTACGAACAACCATCGGGGTTTTAATAGGGTATGATTTATCCATATTGAATTTCTCCAATATTTTCTGGATATAGGCTGACTGATGCACTAAATCCCTGAAGGACGGTGCTCAAGTTGTAAGCCTAGGCAATACTTGGTCTTACCCAAATCCTTCATCTCGAATTCCGTCTTCAGATGTTTGCATGCTTCATCTATATCATTTGGGTTGCCAATGATATTTAAATCATCAACATATACGGATATAATACAAAATCCTGTTCGAGATTTCTTAATGAAAACACATGGGCAATCATCATTGTTGGAGTATCCTTTCTTTAGAAGGAATTCACTCAGTCGGTTGTACCACATTCGTCCCGACTGCTTTAAGCCATATAATGACTTTTGTAGTTTTACACAATACATGTTGCGATTTGCGATTGGATTCGGAATTTGGATTCCATCGGGAACTTTCATATATATGTCCGAATCAAGTGACCCATATAGATATGCTGTCACCACATCCATCAACTGTATAGATAGATAATTTTAAACTGCCAATGATATTAAGTATCGAAAAGTAATTCCACTCATTACTGGAGAATAGGTTTCATTGTAATCAATGCCGGGTCTCTGCGTGAACCCTTGTGCTACTAGCCTTGCTTTATATCTCACCACCTCGTTGTTTTCATTCCGTTTTCGGACGAAAACCCATTTAAAGCCTACAGGAAAAACTTTGGAAGGCGTAGGTATTGCAGATGTGAATACCCCTCTTCTCATGAGCGAGGCTATCTCAGCTTGGATTGCTTCTTTCCATTGAGCCCAGTCTGAGCGCTTTTTGCACTCTGCCATGGTCTTAGGATCTGGATCATTGAGAAAGCTTTCTGCAATTGCTGCGGAGAAGTACATGTCGATAACTGTAGTCTTACGATCGTATGATTCTCTAGAATCGATATAATTGATGGAAATTTCTTTCACCCTATTATTTGACTCAATATTTTCCAAAACTATGGAGTCAGGGTGTTCCGATGTCCCAGGATCAAAATTTGGATGCACCGTTGATCCGAGTTGTGGATTTGGTCCTGGTGTTGGACTTTTATCCACTATTGGGTGTCTACCAACTTGAGGTTGGCTTGGATTTACTGATTTGGAGGATTTAGTCCTCGATTTCCTCCGACGCTTACTTGGAGCATTATTCATAGGAGCAGCCGTACTTCTCCCCCTCTTCTTTGGAAGTGGGAGTTGAATGGTTTTTATTGGTACCTCCACTCTTTCGGGCGCATTGCGAGCAGGATAAGAGGATTTAGTGACACCCTTATAATCAGTAAATACTTTTGGCAGGTTATTTGCAATATGTTGCAAGTTTATGATTTTCTGAACTTGTTGTTCAGTCTCTAGAGTACGTGGATCTGAGGGGGAAATGCCTTGGGCATTCCAGTTGATTTCCTGGCATTCGTTTTGGTACTTGAAGTCTCCCCCTAATGCCCGAAAATGGTCCTCATTAAATATGCAATCAGCGTACCGGATCGTGAATAAGTCCCCTGTAAGAGGCTCGAGGTATTTGATAATCGATGGAGATTGATATCCCACATAGATACCAAGTTTTCTATGTGGACCCATAGAAGTACGCTTAGGTAGTGATATCGGTACGTATACAACACAACCGAATTTTCGCAGATGGGAAATATTTGGCATATTCCCACGTACTAATTGCAATGGGGAGACTGCATGATATGCAGTTGATCGCAATTGAATTAAGTCAGCAGCGTGCAAGACTGCATGACCCCAACATGAAGTTGGTAGATTGCAATTTTGTAATAATGGTCTTGCAATGATTTTAATTCTCTTAATAAGAGATTCTGCTAAAACATTTTGTGTATGGACATATGGGACAGAGTGCTGAACTTGAATTCCCAAAGCCATACAATAATCGTTGAAAGCCTTTGAGGAAAATTCAGCAGTATTGTCCATTCGAATTGATAGAATTTGATGTTCAGGATTATGTGCTCTAAGTCTAATAACTTGAGCAATAATTTTAGCAAATGCATGGTTACGTGTGGACAAAAGACACACATGAGACCATCTAGTAGATGCATCTATTAGAATCATGAAATACCTGAACGGTCCAGACGTTGGTTGTATGGGGCCACAAATATCTCCTTGAATGCGTTCAAGAAATTTAAGTGGCTCATTTTGGATCTTAACAGGCGATGGCCGTACGATTAATTTCCCTGTAGCACATGAAGTGCACATAAAATCTGAAGATTTCGGGAATTTAGTAGTGTTTAACTCATGACCATTCGAATTGCTGATAATTATTCGCATCATCCCAACACCAGGATGGCTAAGGCGTTCATGCCAAGTTTTGAATGCGTCAACATTCTAGAAAATTACCTTGTACGCAACATGCGGTACGGGTTTGATGTATGTGTAGTACAATCCGGACGAGAAAGAAGGAATTTTCTCAACAATTCTTTTGCCATATCCATTATTTTTAGTGACAAGGAGAATTTCCTCATTATTGTCATCACTGGTTTCGATGTGAAAACCATTTTGATGGATATCTCTATAACTTAACAAGGTACGCTTTGAATCAGGATACAATAAAACATCCTCAATTGTAATTTGGGTACCCATAGGGAGTACGATAGTGGCACGACCAGAGCCAACAATCGTAGCATCGCGCCCAGCAATTGTCAAAACATTTCCTTGTCTTTTAGTAAGAGTTTGGAAATATTTTGTGTCCCTAAGAATAAAATTAGTGGTACTGCTGTCCACTAGGTATAATTCCTCTTCCATCGGATCGACCCTCGTAGAAACTATATATAAATAAAGAATTCAATATGAAACTCTTTGATGATATATAGAATACATACTTTATTTATTGAATATCAAATGTGTACAATACATTTATTGGATATCCAAACTAAATAGTGATGACATTATTAAATATTTACAACACATAGGACATAAATTGTTTTAACTATTACAATCACTAGGACATAAAGACACTAGAATCTAAGGGATTGGGAGCCTATTGGAAGTCTCCAAATATGTCGTTGGATGCATATTCCACGATCATATTCTCTGTATCAGCAAGATCCTCGCCTCCTCGTATGTTGTTGTTGCTTGGTTCCATTAGAACTTGTTGCGAACAACCAGCCTCTTCCCTGGTAGTGTCAGGTTGAAGATTGAAGTGGGCTTCATACTTCTGTCCTGGTGCAGCTCGTCCGCGACTCACATACTTTAAGTAGAGATCAACAAGATGACTTGGGGTACGACATTTCTTAGTGGTATGGCTATAACAACCACACTTTTGACATACAGGTTTGTTATCCCTGCGTTTGGAAATGTTGTTACCCTTGTTGGAAACATGATTTTGGAATTTCTTGTTGCGTCTGCGTTTGTTTTTACTCTTCTTGGAGTTTTCTTGATGATAGTTCTTTTCAGATCTATCATTAGATTTGGGTTTATTCTGAGTGTATGCATGTACTTCAGGCAATGGAGCAGACCCTACGGGGTGCTGCTGATTATTCCAAACCATAAGTTCAGAATGTTTTTCGGCCTCAAGTAGAGTTTGGATAAGCTCTGAATAAATCTGAAAACGCCTTTCACGGTATTGTTGTTGAAGAATCCTTTCAGAGGGAAGCATAGTAGACAGAGTCTTTTCTATCTTATCCACATCAGTAGGTTCTTTCTTGCAGAATTGCAACTTGGAGCAAATCCTATGAACAACATGATTGTAATCACTCACAGTTTTGAAATCCTATATGCGTCCACTCATAGTTGGCCGCGGGCAGAACAAGTGCCTTTTGTTGTTCATAGCGTTGCTTAAGAGAATTTCATAAATTTCATGGGTTCTCTTCCAACAAGTATTCAACCTTAAGGTCAGGATGAATATGGCTCCTAATGAGATATAGGGCCGTGTATATATGTTGATCATCAAGTGGTGCAACACCCTCTTCAGGTGGTAACACAGCTCGATAAAGTCCACGGGAAGCAAGACTAACTTTTACGTCCACAACCCATGTGGGATAATTGTGGCCGTCTAGAGCAAGTAAATCAAACTCTTTGACAGTCATTGATCTTACACGAGACAAACCATCGAAACATTTTAAGTTAATAAAATGTTGTGGTGTGTTGTAATTATGGGATGCAAAACAGAGACTAGGTAAATCTCGTATTATTAATGGTGTAAAGATCTCATGTGCATAATAAAATAATGGAGGTAGTCACCATGAAGGTGTAGACCTCAAATTGGGCATAATCTGTGTTAACAGTAGATGCCAAGTAATTTATGCAAGTTGTATGAACGCGTCTTAAGGTAGTCATCAAGAATGATGTAGACCTTAGTTAATTTACAAACGAATTGGATACACACGTTGAGGATAGTCACTAAGTTGTAGACTTAGTGTAGATCCCACAGTAGCAATAATATGGTGCTACCTTGTGTATGGCCAACAGGAATGTGAATTAATGGAAGTCATCTTTGTGAAAAGATGTAGACCAAATGTTCTAATTTGTGATATTGGGTACGCACGTTGAGGATAGTCACTAAGTATAGTGTAGATCCTGCAGTAGCAACTATGGTGCTACCTTGTGTATGGCCAACAAAACAAATATAGAACATGCACGTTATACAATTTTAGAGAAAAAATACACATAAAATGTCGCATCCATTATTTAAGCGTGTTGTGCTTTAAAGTTGAAAAGCGTAAAGGGGCTTCAATAAAATGATCAATTACGAAATAAATAAATAATGGCAAGATCATGGTCGTAATAACAAGGATATTATTAATGGATTTGCCATACATACAGGGACAAATACTTTGAATAATATCATAGGCGGATATTTTACGATGATAAAATATCACAAGTACAACTATATTTAAAATCAACGACTAAACATAAGAGTACTTAATTTTACAGCACGTAATTATAAGAGACTAACAGATTTAAAATCAACGACTAAACATAAGAGTACTTAATTTTACAGCACGTAATTTATAAGAGACTAACAGAGTCTTTACGAATTAATGCTGAAAAATAAAATAAAACAGAAAAGATAATGAGCTAGCCAGCCATAGGAATTGGAAATGAATCCCACGTTTATTTTGGGCCCAAGCCCAAGTTTAGTTTTGGTAATTAATGACACCAAGTTGCTAATGCCATGTGTTAAGTGTTTTGAGCTAGGCATAAGCAACACGTGTGATGAAGGTGCATGTGGCAAGGAGTGGTGGCCACAAGATCACAAAGAAATGGTGCATTGACATGAAATGTCGATCATGGTGGAGATGCACATAATATGGTGGACTTGATGATCAAGTAGAGGAGAAGGATCTAAGAGCGCAAGGCAAAGGTATAACCATAGGATTTTTCTTTTGCCGGTCTAAAATGAGTAGAGAAGTGATTGACCGGATTTAGGATACATAGCCGACTATCAAGAGGGGCAATCACGGTTAGCCGGAAATCAAGTGCCACTAGATCAATGTCTTGAGCATATGCATTAGGATCTAGTTGAGAGCTAACATAACGCCTTGGAAAATGTTTGTGAAATGCTAACACACATGCACATGGTGGTGTACACTTGGTGGTGTTAGCACATTTGCGAAGGCGGTGGTGTTTGAGTGGTAGTAAGGGGTTTGGGGTTCGCTCTCCCTCGCGCCGAGCTTGCGAGAGCGGGATTCAGGCGTTTTCGAGGAAATAAAATGCCTATTTTCTATTGCGCCGGAAGCAAGAAAAGGTGGCGAAAGTTCGAAATGTTTTTCACTGAAAAACGGCGATCGGACACTGCACCGGACGCGGTCCCGGTTTGACCGGACGTGTCCGGTCAGTTCAACTCGGTGCTGCTAGGGTTTCTGACCGGACGCTGGTCTGGCCTGACCAGCGCGTCCGGTCAGTTCACCTGAGCGCAGAAGTAGAGCGCGCGATCGGAGCGTCCGGTCCCTCACGGAACCGGAGCGTCCGGTCAGACGTCCAGAGGGGCAGAGAGCAGTGGAGTGCTGATCGGACGCGTCCGGTCAAACGGTTGAGTGCGTCCGGTCAGGGCAACGGCTAGTTCTGACGCGCGCTGTTCACGCTTGTCCTGTAGTGACCGGACGCGTCCGGTCACCCTGACCGGAGCGTCCGGTCAACACGTTTTGAACTGCGTCGTCCGTAACGGCTAGCTGCGTACCCCTTCGCTATAAATAGAAGATGTCCGGGGTTTGAGGGTAACTCTTGCACATTTTGAGACCTAGAGACATCCTTTGAGCTAGTGAACAACCCCTCCACTCATCTCTTTGCATAGTTGCACATCTTGAGTGAGATTGAGTGAGATTCAAGTGCATTGCTTGAGAGTTATATTCTAGAGGCACTTGATCTTCGAGTTGCTGCGGATTTCTTGTTACTCTTCCATGTTTCCCGACACGGTAGACGGCTTGGAGCAGCAGAGGTGATTGAGCTCGCAATTGAAGATTGTTGGAGCCCTCACCAAGTGTTGTAAGGGGTTCTTGATCCTTCCCCGCGGGAGTTCGCAAATTGGATACTCTAGTGAAGCTCGTGGCTTGGAGGATCCCCATCTTGTGTGCGGTTGTGCGGCGCCCGCCGAGGGCTCGACTCTTGATAATCGATTAGCTCGCGAACCGACAAGTGGGTGCATCGCCACAACGAGGAGTAGCTTGCCGGGAAGCAAGTGAACCTCGGTAAAAAATCTTGTGTCATCTCTTTGCCGAGGATTTCTCTTGTGGTTGATTATTGTGATTGATTCTTCAAGTGCATTACTTCTCTACATCTTTGGTATAAGAATCAAGGCACTTGCTCTTTACTTTCTTGTACTATTCCTAGTGTAGTTTGCTTAGTGTAGCTTTTATCACATAGGAGTAAGTAGCTTAGTGACTTAGTCTTGTTGGTGTGTATTAGAGATCATAGCCTTGCTTCACTAGAATTGTATAGGTGGCTTGCATAGTGTAGTTGAGCTAGTGCTAGATTAGCTTAGCCATCTTTTATACTAACGTGGTTGTTTAGTGAAGCTTGTAGATTTTTAAATAGGCTATTCACCCCCCTCTAGCCATTTGGACCTTATAAGCATGGCTCATCGGGCGGCAATGAACAACAGGGAGGGAGATCAGGGCGCAGGCCATTGGGCCATCATCACGGCCTATAGAGGCAGATCAGGCAGGCAGCAGGGGCTCCAACCCTAACTGCCCACGCCGCTGCTCACCAGGAAGCCACCGCCACCTCTTGACTGCCCCGCCACTGCTCACCACCGCGCCGCCGCCGCTTGCCAGATTCAGTTGGAGGAGGACTCCCCCTCATCGGGAGAGTAGAAGCCGCTGCCGCCGACTGCCATATTGAGGACCTCCGCGGACGGGAGGCCGAGCGCCGCCAGGCTCCAGGTTCCCCTGCGGATGCCGGGGCGTCGGACTACCGTGGCCACCCTGCGACCCAGGAGTCGCCGGAGCGTCGGGGGCGTGGTTGCAGTGCCTTCGGCTGGTGATGGAGGTGCCGCCGGGAGGGCCTTCTCCTTCATGCGGGCCGCAGCCTCCGCGCGTGTCGTGGACGGAGGAGTCGGTGCTGTTGCCGGAGGAGGAGCCGATGGACCAACGATGTCCATGACGTAGTACGGCGGGACGCCGGTCCTTGCCGCACGCATGCCGCCTGGGTTGATGAGGTAGCCGATGCCGGGCCCGGTGACCACTTCCTCTTCTTCGACCTTCATAGCGTCGAGCGCGGGAGCAGCCTGCGTGGCGAGGAACCACGGATCGAGCGGGGTCGCCACTAGAGTCAGAGAGGCTGGTGTGGGCGACGGCAGCGAGTAGGCATACTCGAGCGTGTGCGGCATCAGGCTGAACTCCTTGCAGAAGTCGCACCAATACCGAGGTGGTGCTGGTGCCGGCGACATCGGCTCCGTGGGGACGTACGCGGGCACGGCGACGGGCTCAGCAACGACTTCCTCAACGGGCGACACCGGGGCTTCAACGACTGGTGGCGCTGGGGCTTCAACATTGCTCGGTGCAGCGTTGCTGGGGCCGGCACCGTCCGCGCCGAGACGAGGAGACAGTGTCTGGCTCTGCAGACGGAGAGCGCGTGGAGAAGCAAGGCGGCCACGACGAATTGGGCTCCACTGGCGGCCACGTACTGGACCTGCACGGAGGCTGCGAACGGCGGAGTCGAAGATGCGGCCGAAGGAACCATGGCCATGACCACGGGTAGCGTTGCAGCGAACACGAGGCCCAAGGCGCTTGAAGACGCTGCGGCGCTGTCCATGGTGGCCGTGGTGGCGGATCGGGCCACGGTGAACTCCACCGACGCGGCGGAGGGCAAAGAACAGTCCACGAACGATGTGAGACGTTAAATCAATTCTTGCCATGCTTACCGATGGGGGAACAGGGGCATGGGCCGTCGTTCTGTCGTTCTCGAAGAGCAAAAGTGCTGATAACGTGTTAAAGTGAATGTAAATGAACAGTAATTTGGGAACAACTATCTTTTTCATTGATCTGTAAAAAGGGGTTATATACCATATGAAGGGGTGCCTTCAAGTGTTACAACCGTTCACCAAAGGACAGGCCCTTTGATGACGGGATTAACTTATATGTCTAAGCATATAATTAACTGCTAATCATAATCCTAAACCGTCCGTACGGACAGGATGAGATCACCATGGAAAGATGTCTGTTGGGAACAGACGCCGTTTCATAACAAAAGCCACCTTTTGATGGCTTCGGCTTCATTGTTTTTTTTGGATTTATTTATTAAGCCACCTTTTGATGGCTTCGGCTTCATTGTTTTTTTTTGGATTTATTTATTAGAAGCTGTTCTCGTATGTACTTTGATGTCTTCGGCTTCATTGTTTTTTTTATTTAGAAGCCGTTCTTGTATGTACTCGTTTGGTAGATTTTAATTAAGTTGGTGGAGAAGCCCCTGCAAAAGGCATGCCAAAGAGGGCCTAATAAATGGCCATGTTCGGCTGATGGCTTCTGCGGCTGCTACTAATGCTGATTCGTTATGAGAGAAAAATACTGTTAGATAACTAGCTGATTTTAGCTGATAAGCTCAAGCGAACATGACGATTAAAAAAAAAGAAAAGAAAAAAACACGTCCCTACGTATAAAAGATAAAGCATACTGTTCCCTGATCATTGTTACCGCAGATTTTCATGAAAAGAACATTTGACCTGACCAATCTTAGCCGCCTGGCCGACAAGCAGCCCATTCCGCGTCCAGCAGGCACGTCCACCTCCAGCGGTTGCGTGTTAATTTCCCGTCCTGTCGCTGCCACGAGAAATTTCAATATTTAACCCTCAATTCGTACACCTCTCGAGACTTAACATCCAGTTCGTATGCCCTTTAAAATATAATCCTGGACATACGATCTCTTTCAATACGAGAGATTTCTCTCTTTTCCACACCTTTTTTTATTTCCAATATATCATTTTGACTGTTCATCCCATGGGAAAAGACATGCTGCCCCTGGCTGGGAAAGAAAAGAAGCAATTCGGCTTGGGGAATTGGCTCGGCTTGGTTCGCTCTCGGCCACGAGCGAGTCGGGATAACCGGATGACATGCGCGAGGTGAACGGCCGCAACAGCGAGGACGCCTTCCAGCCAAGCGTCTACGGCGCTGGCACCGCTCGCCGCTGGCTACCTCCTCTGCCCAGCGCGCTTGCCGGTCGTCTGCTGCCCAGCGTGCGCATTACACCCGGGTACAAAAAGAAGCTGCCGTGAGCCAGGATTTCAGGCATCCCCATCCGCAACCGGTCCGCCACCGTGGCCGTGCCGTTCCCGACGTCGCAGCCGATGCAGGTGTACGCGAGCGTGTGGGACGCGGAGCGGAGGAGTGGTCGTGCGCGCGCTGGCGACGGGAGCATGAGCTGCTCGACCGTCGCCACCCGGGTTCCACCACTCCGTCAGCCGGCCAACCGGCGACCGCCGGTCTCCCACCTGCCGCTCCAGCAGCCCTTCGCAGGCCCCCACACGCCGCGCGGCACCCAGGCCGAGCGCGACCAGGCAGACCAGTCCGCGCGCGCCAAGGCCCTCCCTAGGTTTGGGCGCGGCTGTAGGGGCGCGCCGGCAGGGGTGTCCTTGCCTAGCCGCAGGTGTCACTGCCTAGCGACGCCTAGAACGCGGTGTCCGCGAACGGCTTGGAGAAGGCGCACGTTGGCAGCGGCGCGGACGCTTCCTGGCTCGCCGGGCACGACTGGTCGTCGAAGAGCGGGCAACAGTCTGAGGCGCACGAGGAGCTGGCCGGGATGAAGCGGCTGCCGACACGGCACGTGTCGCACGGGGCGCAGTGCGACCAGGTGGCGTCGGCGCTGGTGTCGAGCACCAGGAGGAGCTGCTTCACCGGGGTGCCGAGCCCCGCGCGGACGACGTACGAGGGCGGAGTCTGGCCGGAGGTGACGGGAGCGGAGGTTTTGGCGTGGCTGCAGGGACGCGCCTGCGCCCTCGACCGGCCACCGCCAACAGGCGTGACGCCGGCGTCCTCTGCCAACTGATGCCGGTAGAACCGCGATCGAGCGCGAGCGTCCGTCCAGGTCTCCAAATTAGAGTGAGGGGCAGTATAGTCTTTTCCCGTGGCATCAGCAGGGAATAGGAAATATTAGAAATAAGAATGGAAAGGAAAAGAGAGAATTCCCTCGTATTGAAAGAGTTCGCGTGCTCAGAGTTATATTTTAAAAGGCTTACGAATTGGATGTCAAATCTTGACGGGTGTGTGAACTGAGAGTCGAATATTGAAATTTCTCCGCGTCCACCCGCTCTTCCAGATGTGCTGATGCCTGCTGGGTATTATTGCCTGCGAAATCACGTATAGGCCCAGTCACCCAGATGTGAGGCCAAGAGCTCGCCGGCACGGTCCACGGGCAAACGTTTTATCATAATGTTGAGGGCAGCAACAGCGAGCAAGTCATCAGTTGCAGCTAAGAAACTGACTGCGACAGTGACTTGTAGATGCAACCTCGCATCACATCCCTAGAAGATGGGGCAAGATCGAAGGGAGGATTACGGGACAAGCGACACATACATGTGCAGAGTTCCGAAGCTTCTGCGCCTGGGGATCGGATGCCAGCTCTCTTCTCTTCCATCGCGAGGCACATTTTGGCACTTTTTTACTGCTGAAGCGCTGACTTTGATGATGATCATCAGGCCACATGATCCTACGCGCACACAGCCTACCTATATATATAGGCTTGTTTAGTTTCCCATGAAATACAAAATACAAAATGCCAACTACTTTGAAACGATAAAATACAAAATGTCAAAATTTTCATGAGTGTATTTAGTTCCATCCAAAATGTCAAATTTTTTATGGGGTGAGTGAGGGTTTTTTGGTTTTTTTTTTTTTGCCTCTTGAGGTCAAAATCCAAAATGAAGAATTGATACCTTTTTGCTAAAAATTTTACATGATGTTTAATTTTATTCTGCAAAATGATGAACCAAAATCCAAAAATTTTTAAGTGAAATGGGGAACTAAACACACCCATACTCCTATCTATATAAGTGGCGTCACTGATGTATTTTTAGTCTAATTCAACTCTTAGGCTCTTAGCTATGGTAGTTTAAGGCCCCCGTCCCTTATCTCTTCTCCACGCAAAAAAAAAGTATGGTTTGGATGATCATACACTATCCAAAACCGCCACAATTCATTATTCATATAAGTAACAACCCAATTCCTGCACTGAGCTTTGACGTATGGCTGCACTCTAGCTAGCCATACCGTTTAGAAGTACGTGCATACAACTAGGCTGCAAGGTCCAGTTGTGATGCCAAGTGTTACTATCATATGACTCTGGCGTCAGCTCAGTCCCTGTTTGCTGCTTTAACCCAGTTGTACACTCTAGTTGTATAAACAGTAACAGCGTACTCCATCGGTCCAAAAAGAATGTACATCTTGCATTCCCTACGCTAGACCTATAAAAAATAAATGATATTAACATTTGTGCCTCTAAATATATTTATTACGGCATAAAATCTACCATTGATCTAATGATACTCATTACACAATATAAATATTAGAATTCTTTTATATATATTTGGTTAAACAAAAAAGAGTAGGCAACGCTTTGGCTGCAACTATGTACTGTGTCAACAGTGTCTTATGCCTATGCAACTGAGTAGCGACTGTGAATGATATCAACCAAACACTCCCATGTGTTTTCTTTCGACAGACGGAGTAATATATCTATACCTATAGCTATTCTATATCTATATCTTCTTCTTCTTTTAATTACAATATCTATAACTATCTATATCTAATATCAAAGAGTGAAATTTCTCTTCCCAAATTTTCGTCCTCCATCACTCTCTTAAGTGTGTCGGTCCCTCCACTTCCTTGAACATAAGAATTTTACTAAGAGTAATAGCACATGATGACAGAATTAAAGATAAGGGTCTAAATTGGTTTATTGTCTAACCCGTAACCCGAACTAATGACTCGTGCTTTATAGGAGTTAGAATTAGAGCAACGTGTGTCCAGTCTTGGTGCAAGCATTGATTTTCAAAACATATTAGAATAGATGACACAAGCTGTATGTTCCGTTGCAGCGTCCAGACACACGCCGTGTGTTAGTGCGTGTATACTACACATATCGAAATAAACAAAATAAACCCACCGTTTGTACGTATGTATCGCGATCCCAAGACCGATGAGCAAGGGCATTGTTGAGGCCAGGAGTACCTTTCACTCCTCACTTCCTCAGTAATGGCAAAGCTAAATTAGCTGATTATTAATTAATTTATTAATCGCCGTGTTTGAGGGCGAAGCTTGCGAGTTTCGACTTACCACCCACCGTGGTTGCGCCAAATGCCCACGTCGTGCCTACCGCCGCACGGCACACACGCAGGCGGCTCCGGCATCCCTTCCCCGTCCGGGCCGTCCCGTCTCGTTACTCCTCGGTTTCTTCTTCCTCAGCTCCTCCTGCAGGCTGCAGCAGCGAGTCCAGTCCAGCCCCACCGCGACGCCCGATGCCGATTCCGCATTAAACTACGCACTCATCACCCAAAAGCTTCGCTGATCGGGGCGGCCCCCTTCGCCGTCGCTTCCCCTCCCTGACCGACCCTTCTTCCCACTGTCCTCTGTTCGGCCGCTCTCCTTCCCCTTTCCATCGCCTTCCCCCTCTGGCCTCTTCCTCCTCCTGCTGCTGCAGCTAGGGGGCGGTACTAATTGGGAGGTACTCCCTCCATCCCAAATTATAAGACGTTTGACTTTTTTTACACCAAGTTTGACCACTCGTCTTATTCAAAAATTTGTGCAAAATATCAATTCTTTTATCATGGCTTGGTATATTATTAAAAGTTCCTCAAGAATGACTTAAATTTGACTATGTTTGCACAAATTTTTTGAATAAGACGAATGGTCAAACTTGGGATGAAAAAAGTCAAACGTCTTATAATTTGGGATGGAGGGAGTAGGTAGGTGGAGGCCGCGGCCGCCAGGGATGGTGGCCGTCGGCGGCGGGGGGCGGCGGAGGCGGGCGTGGCGGTGGGCCATGCGGGCGGTGGCCAGCGCCGTCGTGTGGACCGCGGTCGTGCAGGTCGCCTCCATCGCCGGGCTGTTCCGCCCGCGGGTCGTCGCCGACTGCGGCGGCGGCGGCGGGAAAGGCGGTGGCGCCGCCGCGGCCGGGCTCGCCGCGCTCGCCGGCGAGGACAACGCCGCGGCGAGGCTGTCGCCGCCGGCGCTTGTGCCCAAGAGTGAGTGGCCTCGCCTTCCTTCGTAGCGCTGATCTAGGGGAAGCTCGGGACCCCCCACGGTTTGGGCGGAGACCGAGTCGAATGCGGCGGTTGCGTGGCCGCATTCCCGGGACGATCCGGCTCCATCGTGGGCTCAAATTACTAAATTAGCGGTTTCGGGGTGGTTTTTCTTCGCCCGTTTGGGGATCTCGGGTCTCACCTGCGGTGCAGACGCTCTGAATTCGCGATTCCTTCTTCATATGGCAACGAATAGTATGCTTTATCCTTTGGTAGGTTAAAGGGGGGCGTCGTTGTGAGCTTGACAAAAATGTGGCTTCAGGTCTTCATCCCTGTCCTGCGTATGCTATATTTAGAGCTTATCCCGATGCTTAGAATAACCCAAAAAACTCTGTTATTCATACCATGTAGTGATCAGGGGACTTATTTGTTCAGTACATTCAAGACTGAGTATAGTTCTGTTCCTTAAGACATGTGGCGATCAGGTCGATTCCTTCTAGTCACACATCACTAAGACGCCAATTGGCATATCTTGTTGTCTCAGCCGTCCTGTTCCTGTTGGCATTGGCACTAGAGCTGATTGGGTTTTGCTGTTATTTTCTACAGGAATTTACAAAAGCAATGGCTACCTACTGGTGACATGCAATGGGGGCCTCAATCAAATGCGAGCCGGGGTTCGTACCTCAACTTCGTGCTGGTTTGTCACCTGGTTTCATGCTGCGAACCAGCGCTGCTGTTCGTTCTTCATTCTGTCTGAAAGTTTATATGAAATGGTATGCTGCAGATATGTGATATGGTGACTATAGCACGCCATCTGAATCTAACACTTGTGGTCCCTGAACTGGATAAAAGGTCGTTTTGGGCTGACCCAAGGTACGATTTCCCACTGGATAAATGTTTTTTTACATGTCCAATGGGCTGTTTATCTTTTGCTTCAGGAAACCAATTAAACATGACATATGATCTTGTGTGTTATGAAGTGCATTCCTCTTATGTACCTCCATTCTCTTTTATAAGGCATGGCTGGACATGACACGGTCTCCCAAACTACACTTTTGACCATTTATTTATTTTATATTATATTATTTATATCTATAAATTTATGATAATCGGATATTAATTACCAATCTAACCATATCAAGTTTATAGTATAATAATTAAAATTGTAAGCTAAATTATTGGTCAAAGATTTTAAAGTTCAACTCTTGATTTGTGTGCGCGTCTTATAAAAGAGAATGGAGGGAGTATTTCAGAACAAACTAGGAATTGTGTGTGTAGAAATGCTACTAAATCAGAGGTAGTTCTTCTGTTTTCTGCTCCTTGCGAATTAATTTGTTGTTTTGAGTTTGCAGTGATTTTGGAGATATTTTCGACGTGGACCACTTCATTAATTCCTTAAGAGATGAGCTGATGATAGTTAAAGAGCTGCCTTTAAAACTCCAGTTAAGAACTAAGAAGAGACTATACTCGTTGCCTCCTGTCAGTTGGTCGAATGAAACATACTACCTAAAGCGGGTAATCTTTGATCTTTCATACCGCAGAGTGTAGGCTACATTTAGCAGCATCGGGAGAGTGATGGCAAGTGATCTGAAAATCACAAATTTTGCAGATATTACCTCTTGCAAGGAAGCACAAAGTAATCCATTTTGAGAAATCAGATGCTCGCCTTGCAAACAATGGCCTTCCTATTCAGCTCCAGATGCTGCGTTGCCGTGTAAACTTTGAGGCTTTGAGATTCACCCCACAGATCGAAGCCCTTGGGAGAAAGCTTATCTCCACTCTCCAGAGAAGTGGACAATTTGTTGTGCTTCACTTGCGCTATGAGATGGACATGCTCTCCTTTTCAGGCTGCACACATGGCTGCTCTAGTAAAGAAACTGAGGAGCTCACTAGAATGAGGTTTGTATTTTTCACCGTTACACACTACTTACTGTTTGTGCTACTTTGATGCTTCACTGGGTATAAACTAATCACGTTTGTACTATAGATATGCTTATCCATGGTGGAAAGAAAAAGAGATCGATTCTGAAGTGAAGAGGCTTCAGGGACTTTGCCCCCTCACACCAGAGGAAATTACTCTAGTGCTTAAAGCTCTAGGGTTCACAAAGGATACGCTGATATACATTGCTTCTGGTGAAATCTATGGTGGTGAAAAGCGCTTGGCGGTGCTCAAGGATGCGTACCCTAAACTAGTGAGCACCTTTCTATCATTTAAACATTCTGGAGATCTTTTACTTGGATGCTTACTTGCTCAGTTCTATTCTGTATTAGGTAAGGAAGGAGAAAATTTTATCTCCTGATGAATTGCGACCATTCCAGAACCATTCAACCCAGATGGCAGCACTGGATTACATGGTTTCTCTAGAAAGCGATATTTTTATTCCCAGCTATGATGGAAATATGGCAAGGGTTGTTGAAGGCCACCGCAGGTCTGCATCTTTGGATTCTGATCAGAACTCTACCTGTCTATTTATCATATTGCACATTGTTCATTACTACTAGTCAATAGAAGTATATGTTATGCTAATTTTGAATTCTTTGTGAGAAAAAACTGTCTCTGCCTTCACAAGTTCAAATCTACCACTGCTATGGCTGTAAACATCATTGCTGATCTATTTCAGGTATATGGGTTTTCGCAAGACCATTGTTTTGGACAGAAAGAAGCTTGTTGAGCTCTTGGACCTTTTCCAAGGAGGTGCTCTATCTTGGGACAAATTCTCAGATGCAGTGAAAGAGGCACACAAGAGCCGCATGGGGCAACCTACAGAAAGAAAGGCCATCCCTGGCCAGCCTAAGGAAGAGGACTATTTCTATGCTAATCCTCAAGAATGCCTTGGCTCCAACGGGGGACTAAGAGACATTTCCTGACAATGCTTCCTAATAATGGCGCCTCAACCCTATAGCACACTGTGTGTGTTCATCGACACCAATCACTTCTGTACAGCTGACCAAAAGGCCCTCTCTGCTTAGTAAGCATTTACCACAAGTACATGCAGGTTCACAGATCAAATGCCCACAACCAGGTTTCCTCGTCACAGAATAAAGCAGAAAACCTCTGGGTTCAGAAAGAAGAGATGCCGCCCGTGCATCCAGTCTGCTCCTTCTCAACCATCTGTCATAGTTGTTGTAACCCTTTTGTTTACCTGTCAGTTTTTTCATTCCATTGTTCCCCACTCGCCCTTTTACTGCTCCAGTTTTCAGTTCTTCTAGGGGGCAGTATCTCTCTCTCTGTTCATGTGGAAGTAGGAGTTCATTTTTCCTGGAAGTTCTTTGTACTAGTAAGTCATTATCATTCAAGATTCACAGTGATAACAGAAATTTCTGACAAAACAAATTGTGGCGATTGAGCAATTGTTTTGGTTCTAACATCTCATCCATGGATTTTAACGCTTATGGTGTATAGAAACTGTCGACGTGGTTGTTGCCGTTGCTCTGTAGATACGGGTCGGCTGATTCCGACTTGGCTTGCCCGCCCCGTCTCAACCAAATGGCAGTTCTGTACGGCACCGGAAAGGAATATGCTTTGCAAATTTGCAATCTTTTACTGCTCTCGTTTGGCATTTGGCGTGAGCGTGACAATTATTCCTCGTCGCTATCGTAAATAATTTTACGAGTCTTTTGATGAGCAGTACCAATTTGCTTTTTGTCCGTGCAAGTTCTGCAACGGTGGGCGTGGCGGTGTCCGTGCAAGTTATTCACCCACTCAGTGGCAAATCCAGCCCGAGAATTCACCTAGGGCGGACTTATACTTAAAATTTTCGCTACCAACGACAACATATGTTTTGGGCAAAAATTGTAGAACAACCGATAAGAATTGAGATGTTACCTTTTAATAATAGAAATATCAATAATAAATGTTTCAATCGATAGTATATATATATATATATATATATATATATATATATATATATATATATATATATATATATATATATATATATATATATATATATATATATATATATATATATATACTATATTATACCATGGGTACTAAATAATAATCAGTACCCGAGTCGTACATTCCAGTAGTCCGACTAGCCAGCCAGCCTCGCGTGGTCAACAACCGTCCAGCGCCTGCCGTGTTCAGGTCCACACTCCACCGGCCCACAACCGCCCATAAGCCCACTAATCCCACGATTCCCATTTGTCTCACAACCAGCGCATGCTCGACCAAACCAGCGCCGCGCCGCCGAGCCTCCGCCGCCTCCTGGATGTCGCACATGCGCGCCGCCGCGTCCTGTTGCCCTCCATCCCTGCACCGCACTCGGGTAGAAGAGAAGAATCGCCTCGAGCACGCCGGGTTCAGCGCCAGCGCTTGAAGTGCCCATGGAGCTTCTCCATGCCTTTGAATCGACTGGCCTCCTCCATCGTTGGTACTTCGATGCCCCACTGCTCCCTTCCAGGCAACTAGAAGGGATCTCGTGCAAGGTGTCTTGGCGGCGGATTACCTAGGCAGGCGGTTGTGGTGTCCCGAGATTTACCGCCCAGCGAGGTCATTCCTGACATCACGCTCGTCCCCACTGTGGTGCGGCAGCCCCAACTCTTCCACTACCTCAAGGGATCCAGGTGATTTTCCTCCCATTTTAGTCCTTGCGCTAGTACAACAACGTTGACCATGACCCCAGCTGGCGTTAATCATATTGTTCTTCTCATTTTGGGAGGAAGTAGTGCAGCAGCTATGGAGAAGGAAGAGGATTGGGGAAGCTTATGATTGCCAGCTGCCGTGAGGATAGGTAGGGCTCCTGGTCACTGCGATTTTGGAGACAGTGAAGGGGTTCAGGATCCCATGCTTGGGGGCTGCTTGCTCGGTGGAAAAAAGAACAGAGAAAATGGAAATAGTTGGTGACAATGCTGTTGCCCGCAGGCAGCCTTGCCACACCTCGATCTGGGAGGGAGGCTGTCGATTTAGTTGAAAACCAATGCAATCCGGCTGTGGGACAGCAGCATGTTCATCAAGATCGAGGTATGGTACGAGCCCTGCTCCTCCCCTCTGTGAGATCCATCGTGATTTCAGCTCCGGATTTCCATATAATTCTGAAGTCTCTAGCCCACAAGACAAAATGTTTTCAGCTCTTTATCTATTTTCTTGCCGAAGTAGCACTTGTTGAACTAACTTAGGCCCCATCCGTGATCATGATCTTGCCCGCCTTGATACACAGATATTGCAAATATATTAATTATATAGTTAAACCTACCAATGTTTATATGCACACAAATACCACTGGTTTTCTAGAGCTATATATATATACGTTTGTGTATTTCCAGTTCATTTTCAGCTAATGTTTCTTGGTACCAATCCACCCTACGCTATCCAAGTGTCCAATTCCTCTTGATTTCATATTTTTTCCATTTTCATCATAATTATTTTCTTTGTGTGAATTTATGTTAGTTCCATGTGATTTATCCAATTTCTTACAAATTGTGCAGACTAAAGGAGTATATCCTCTGAACTTTTTTGCTACATTATCACATTGTAACTGATGGGACTTTAAGAAATTAAGGTGGTCTTATTTATTTCAAGGTGAAGTTATCTCTTTTTGAGCTATATAAATCTTTTCTGCATTTAGGCATTGTTTTATTGCATCCTGTAATGATATACTGACAAATCTTGCATTGTGTGCCCTCATATTGTTATTTTTAATAAATCATAGGACCTAAAAATGACACCACATCATCCAATGTTGGGGATGACCAATAATCGTAATTTTAATGTTGAAGCAAAGTAAATCTATCCAAGTTTGTATACTTGAAAGAACATTGAGCCAAGCCAAAACATTTGGGTTATGGATCTTTTATTTGCTCAACAGCAGTTCATTATTTAGCTCAAATTCTGATGTTTTTATCAGTATGTGGAAAACTTTTGGAAACCACTGCAATGAAATGTTTATACCATCCATGGTGATCAACGTTTACAACCTTTGATATGCTGCTATCTCAACTCATGGTTTGCTAGCTGTATGATCAATTCATGTGTTGCTACCTTCAGTTTTTGAGCCATGGCCGCATCTATCAGCAATCTGAAATTCATGTATATACTGCTCATTAGGTCATCTCAATGCATATATATAGTGACTGTTGCATCAACTTGATGCTTATTAAAAAATATTCTTTTTGACAAATTATTGTACCATAATCGACACTTCAATATGAGCTATAATTATAATTTTCTTTCGTACATGTGACTCTTAATCGCAGTAAGTGATAGCATATGGAAGTATATAATTTTGTTCTTTAACTGTAACTTCCGGCGTCAGTAGGAGCTAGAACAATTCCATACAACAAGTGAGTATCACTGTTCTAGTCCGCAGATCGGAGGCCATAGAGCAGAACTAATTGCTGTTAGTATCACTGTTCTAGTCTGCAGTCATGTTCCATTTTGGTTCCCAAGCAGACATCACATTGTTGGTCATGCACACATCCTAGGTAGGTTACATGCAGTTATTTATAAGTCTTTTAAAAATAAAGAATGTTGCATTATTCATCAGCACAAACCACCAGCGAGTTGTGAGAGCCTTTTCCAGCACATTCTGTCAGATATAGCTACATTTCAGTGATTTAGATTTAGTGCATTTTTTATAGTTTGGAGTGACCCGACTTGTTTGAGCTGGAAGAATATATGTTGTGTTGTTTGGATAATATCAAGTGAGATCCTTTTTCTTTTCTGTTCATCCAGTTTGCTTACGGTTTCAATTCAGCTAAATTTACTTATCTAAGACCAGCATGTGCTGTAGAGAATCATGCTAATTTATTCTGGGCTGTTGATTCATTGCTCATTTCTTCTATTGCCAAATTTATAGTTTTTTTTTACAGGCAAGAACCCTTCTTATGTTGGATCGATGCTTTCAGTTGATTACCACAATTGTTGGTCTCCCCGTGGCCTACCTCTAAACTATTAGATATCCACAATGGCTTATGTCCAAAGTTATATGTAACCATAAACGTTCATTTGAAAACTGCAACTATTGTTTCCTCTATAAGATCTGCAAATCTGTATGGCTTGCTTTGTTTATTAATCATGAATGTTACTTTTTAATGTTTTCTTTTGTTCCACTTGTTTTGACAGTTGAAGCAATTGGGGGGACCATTAGAGGCGCGAGAGAAGGGAGTGATGTATTAGTTTTTATTTTCCTCAAATGGTATTATTTCAGATAGGTCTATGAGTTGTTGAAACCGTAATATTTAAGGTTATTTAGCTGCCATAAATTGTATGTGCTTTTGTGGAATAACTTAGATGGAGCCACAAAACTATGTGTATTCAAACTGCAAAGTGTTTTGCAATATTTTTTCATGAGTCATTTACCTAGAAAATTATGTTGGCGAAAAAGATTTAAGGTTTAAAATACGCTTTGTATGATTCATTTACCATTAAAATCCAAGTTTTATGATTAATACCATCATAAATACATCAAATCTGTTGATGTTCCAATTGGAGACTTTCTTTTGTTTGTTTCCTCAGCTATCTCAAAATATAAAATCTACCTTTCAAAAATAAGAAAACACATGTTTCTTAGGCGTTCACTTGTTACAAAAAAAAACACCAGCCTAGAACAACATTGACCACATGACCAAGCAAAAAAAATGAGAAAAATACAAAGGGAAAAAATAATCTATGACAGCCCTGGAGAATGGACTTGGACATTACGCGTCCAAAAAAACAAAAAAGCGACCACAAGACAAAAAAAAAAGCCAACCAATCACAAGACAAAAAAAAAAAGAAAAAAACAGCCCTCCACGTGAAAGTGCGTGTGTTGAAAATAAAAAAACAGCAAAAGATCGCCCAACTCCCGTGTGGGCGCGGGGGTCATCTGGTGTGGGTGAGGGGTCGGGTACCGATTAATATTTAGTACCCAAGGTACTGTTTAGTGCAGTCATATATATATATATATATATATATATATATATATATATATATATATATATATATATATATATATATATATATATATATAGGGCCTCCCCTGCTGTTCCCTCAAAAAATTAGACAAATGAAGTACTGAACCTACCATTTTTATAGATAAGTCAATTAAAAAATGACATTAATCATAAAAACATTGAAGAATGTAAAAAGGACATCTAGATAATCAAATCTGCATAATTAAGAAATTGAATCAAACAATCTGTAATCAAATCAAACAATCAAGCACAAATTTGGCAATACCTAGTTTCTTATAGCGCTTCATGCTTAGTGGAACTGCTGAAATCTATCTAACCGCACTGTTTGAACCAACCGCATCTCCAGCTTCGTCTCCTCCCCCACCCACAACGGCTTCAGCTGTTCCTCCATCCATCACCAAAATCCTAAAATTCCCAAATCAGAAATCACCAAACGAGTAAATCACCAAATTCCGAAAGCAGTAAAGCACTGAAGTCTGAACTCTGAAGCAGCCAAACAGGCTCAAGCAGCCAAGCAAAGCCGGTTGGGGCTCGCTACCTGCTTCCTGCTACCTGGAGGAGACGCGGAGTGGCACCGTGGCAGCGCCGAGGCAGAGCGGCAGCGGCTGGCCGGTTTGGGGGCTGGCCGGCTGGGGCGGGGTCGCATCGCCGGATGCCCGGATCCGCCAGCGGCCGGAGGCAGTGAGGCGGCAAGCGGCGACAGCGAGCCTGGAGGGCGGAGCAGAGGCTAGAGGCGACGAGGGCAGAGCAGCGAGCGGCGTCAGGTGAGTCACGCAAGCAGCGAGACCGCGACTCCGCGAGACCTAACTGGGGTGCCCTCAAACTGGGCCTGGTCTGGGCCAAAAGGAGTGCGACTGCGGCCCACAATGCCTCACCTCTACGCTCAGTCTCGCCCTCACGGAAGAAAACAGCACCGCGCCTCTGTCGCCTTCGCCGCTTGCGTGCTTCGGCTCCAACTCCGGCGACCTCCAGGGGGTGGGGTTATGGTGCCCGGCCAAGGGGACCTAGGGCGGCCGCCCTAGCTCGCCCTAGTGGTGGCTCCGCCTCTGCACCCACTCGCTCCGGCCCTTTATACCTGTCGCGGTTGGTACACGTGCCACAAGTTTAACTTGATTTATAAAAAATACATGCAACATTTCTATCTCTAAATAAATTTATTAAAAAACTAAATTCAAAGATCTTTTCAATAATACTAATTATGTACTATAAATATTAATATATTTAAATATATGTTTAATCAAAGTTGTTTCTCGGAAAACGCAAACGACAAATATTTAGAGATAGAGAGAGTACTATTGAAGCATGAATACAGAGGCAATGTTTTGCTGGGAGAGCGCCTCTCTGCTGCTACGAGATCATGTCATCCATCCCATGGAGCTATTATTGCTTCAATCAAGATCCTAAAGATTGTCTCTGTTGTCATAGTTTTGTTTCTTCATGAACTATGCCCAGCTTGTTTCTCGCACAGTGTTTGCGTGGCCGAAGCGGTTTTATTTATTGCAGCTGTGATTGTCTCAGTTTCATGTTAATTAGAAACGTAAAAATAAACTAGGATGCAAGCTTACTGGATCTCTATAGTTTGGTAGGTGCAAAATTTCTCATAAATTTACAATTGAAGTGTTGTGATCATATCTTTCTATGTTTGTAAGCTAATCTTACACATCAGCATTTAGTTATATGCTGGTTAACATTGTAGGTAAATAATCTTAGCATGCTGCAACACACAATGACATGATTGTTTTTAGTACTGACATGCCACTGGCTCCTAATATGAGCAGCTTTGCAGAGGATCACAAAACAAGCATAATAGGTGAGTCTTTGAGAGGAGGATTGACCAGCCATTGAGTCCTTGCAATAAGGATGATGATATCACGCGACGGGTTGCGCGTATCTCATCCGTCGCACGCTATCTCCCTCCAACTTCTTTCTCCACCCGCCGCCCTTGACCTCGCCGGCGGCTGCGCCGCCCAATGACCCGCCCTCCCCTAACCCAAGGGCACTGGTGAGTCTGCCATCCTCGTCCTCGCCCCCACCCCCACTACCGGTGGCCGGCAGCGAGCCGTCTCGCCGCGCCGCCCACAACCCACCCCCACCTCTCGAACCCGCCCACACTGATTCACACGACCTCGCCGCCGACCACCGCCGCGACGCCTTCGCCGCCAACCCCACCCATCCGGTTGTCCCCCGCCGCACCCCCTCAACCCGCCACCGCTGCCGTGTCACAGCCGCCTCCCCTCGGACATTCTTCTAGTGCTGTCGGTGATGCCCAACCCTAACTCCGGCAAGCCCCCTCCTCTTCCCCTCCTGCAGGGCACAGGCTCCGATGAGCCCCCCACCCCTCTTCTTCCCCTCCGGCGTGGGCATGGGCACGTGGGCCAGCCCGCATCGCGCGCTTGGCATCCAGCGTGTCTGATCGCATCGCGTCACGCGCTCGGCGTCCAGCGCGACTGATCGCGTAATAGAATTTCCGTTGCAATAATGGAGGAAAGAACGAGGTCCGAACGACGCACATGGAGGATCAGCGGGATTTCGTTTTCATTTTAGTTAACTTGTTCCTATGTGAACCAGTGTCTTTGTTCTTTTAACTGTTAATAAGTAATCACAACTCCATAAGAAATTCTCCTGCTGCCGCTTATATAATAACAATATATGACATAGCGCCAGCGGAGCCCTGCCGATCTTTCAAAGAACTATGGTGATGATGTTTTTCTATGTGTGAGTAAATGTTCCACATTCTTTTTTCTAAAAAAAACTATGGTGATATATTTTTCTATGTAACTCAATGTTCCACGTCGTCTTCTTCTTCTTCTTGGTTTTTTTTAAAAATGTTTCGTGCAAATCATGCGATTGAGTGATTCATAGTCTTGCACACGATGATTTGACTATTCATTTGGCATCTTTTTTTTATTTCCATCTGTTGATGCATGCTGTGACAGCGCACCAGTGTGTATAGGTAGGGGTGCTTGATTTAGAGATTAAAGTTTAGTCTACGTCACGTCGAATGTTTGAATGTCAATTAGGAGAACTAAACATGAGGTAATTATAAAACTAATTGCATAAGCCGTGACTAATTCATGAGACGAATTTATTAAGCCTAATTATTCCATGATTAACATATGTTTACCGTAGCATCACATTCGCTAATTATGGACTAATTAGACTTAATAGACTCATCTCGCGAATTAGTCACGACTTATGCAATTAGTTTTGTAATTAATCTATATTCAATACGCCTAATTAATACCCAAACATCCTAGGTGACAGAAGAAGTTCAGTCACAGAGGATAGCCATGATCACAGAGGATAGTCTTGTTCATAGACCCGAGTTATAACTAGTCT
The DNA here is from genome assembly GCA_022457205.1 of Saccharum spontaneum. NCBI lineage: Eukaryota > Viridiplantae > Streptophyta > Magnoliopsida > Poales > Poaceae > Saccharum > Saccharum spontaneum. The sequence continues at coordinate 8,611,344 of CM039588.1, read as the reverse complement.
TGTGAGGATGTCGTGATTCATTTCTTTTTGGTACTCCCTCGGTATCGGATCTAGAAGTCGTTTAGGACAATAACACGGTCTTCAAAACACAACTTTGACCTCTTGTTTTTATAAAAAAATATTTATGGAAAAGTGATATATGTATACTTTTATGAAAGTATTTTTCAAGACAAATCTATTCATATAATTTTTACATTTGCAAACTCAACAACTTAAAAGTTATTGATGATTTATATTCTCAATGTTTGACCCAAACCTTGTCCAAAACGCCTTTTAAATCCGATACGGAGGGAGTATTTGACTTGCACCTTGCACTAGCAGTTGTATATGAGTGAGGACAAAATAGCTTGTTTATACCAAAACAAGAAGAAAAAAGGTAAATGACATGATTTTTGTTTCATGAAAAAAATAATACAAGAGGAGGGCCCAACCGGGTTCGAACCAGTGACCTCTTTGTCGGTGTTTGGACCCGGGAGGGCCCTAAGCCGACGAGTGAATTTGTGTTGCGTGCTCCCTACTCCGGATGGTGATGCAAAGAGAATACACGAGGGTTTATCTTGGTTCGGGCGAAAGAAGACCCTACGTCTAGCGGGGAAAGGAGAGTGTTGTATTTCCTTGCACCTAAGTGTTTGTGTAGGGGTTACAAGCCGTGAGAGATGGAACTGGTCCCAAGTCTCAAAGAAAGAGTATAATGGAGTGTTGCTTGAGATGTTGATCTCAGAAGTGGGGAGATGTCTGTTTTTTTGTCCTTTGTCGTCCCCCTCCTCCTCCTTCTCCTCTCGGTGAGCTACTTGCCCTCCCCTTTTATAGACTCAAGGGGAGGATAAGGCTTACAACAAACCCTAGGAGGTGCCTTGGAGGAGAAGACGGAGCGAGCACTGTTGGTGTTGCTGTGGTGACGTGCCCTGGTTCATGCAGGCCATCCCTGGGGCGTCGTGGTGATGTTGATGACGGGACAGCGATACATCCGGGGTGCTGCAGAGGACGTGCGATTCCCTGTGGTCGACGTATGGGTCGTGGTCTCCTTGCTCGACTGATGGCGGTCGAGGCCGGGTTGGGACGTGGCTGAGGAGGGTTGACGGGAAATGGATAAGGCCGAGCCCCAGAAATCCCGGGATATGACGGTCGGACAGTGGTAGTTATGGCGGGAATAGTGGCTGCTTTTCGTCGCCCATCCCGGTATGGGGAGTAAAAAGTAAGACTAGACGCGGATGCCGCTCCCACGCCGGTGGCACTGTGGCCACGTTGGTGGAAGTGGTTGCATTAAATGCTCTATCGGTGAGTAGGTGGGTGAGGCAAGGTCGACCGGGTCGACCCTGGGTCGTGCGAGTCGGAGAATTTCCAGGGGTCGAGGCTTCCCGTCGAGCGAGCCTCGTACGAGTTGGAACGCGGTCGAGGGCGTCCCGTTTGTATACGCGCGTGGCCCAGATCGGTGTATCCGTGTGAGTGGAGCCTCAACTCGATCTCACTTAGGAGGTTCTCAGGGCGCGGATTCCTTGGGGGTTTACTCCTTTTAATTGTTGTTTTTGGTACCCCTAATTTAGATACCCGACACTCTTATCTGCAGTCAAATGCTCTACCACTGAGCTATGGACCCATGATAAAACCTTGTGGCCGAGATCTCCTTAATATTCGTATAGCTTTGCAAATGCATCTTAACACAAGACAGATCAAGCACTCCATGACTCCGTCGTGCTGAGCAGGCCATGCATGGCACAACGTCGAACCAAAACTCCAAATATATTCTATTTCTCAGCTACAGTGGTGGCGCTGCCGTTGGAGATGGATGGCTGCAGCAAGAACTCAAGGAGGACGCGGTTGAAGAGCTTGGGTTCCTCCTGCGAGGGCAGGTGCCCTGAGTTGGGGATCACCTTCACCGTAGCCTTCTCCCCGAGCTTCCTGCAAGTGTGCATTCTAGTTAATTAATCTTACTATTCATTTCATCATCTCACTTAGTCAGCCAGCCGTGAAGTCACTCAAAAGTTTGAATAAAGAACAAGCTCTTAAGGTGAAGCACTAGCCCATGCATTACTGAAAAAAAATATATATTACTACTCAAAGTAGAATAGAAATTTATAAACTTACTCTTTCACTTTGTATGCTTTCTCCAGAGGGAAGATCTGGTCGAACTCTCCCCAGATGATCAACATCTCCTGCTCAAGGTTTATTTGTATAAACAAATTAAAGTGTCTAATTACCATGAGGAGTTAGGGATTCTGAGTTGATTTTTGTTGGGTTGGCCTAGAACCCTGTTTAACTACTATGGTATGTAATGAACTAAAATAGTGGCATACAACTGTTGGTTGTTTTAGTTTTATCCTAAATTAATCTTTTCTAACTTTGAAACATCAAGACATCTGTCATGGTGGGATTTGGTGTATTTTTTTTTCTTTAAACGTGACTTCAAGTTAGAGAAATTTCACTTTCACTTAGGACGGAACTAAATGGACCTAAATTCTGGAACAGAGCATTGGCTATCCACTTCCTTTTCTGATAATTACTGATTGGGTATCCACTTACGCAGCCCCAGCCCTGGGGGGTTCGAGCTGTGCTCACGCACAGGGCCCTTGAAGACTAGGGGCCCAATCCCATGTATGTAAGCTACAGTTGGCAATACTCTGGTCCAATAGGAAATACCAGGCACGTAAGAAAGACTAAAAGAGCCCGTCAATTTCCCTTCCGTCGCGGCCGTTCTCCTTCATTGGCTTCATCGCTGCGCGTCCGCCGTCCGCCGTCGCCGTCGCCGATCAGCCGTGCATACTGGCTACTCCGCTTGCTCGCTCCGTAACTCCGTTCCCAGCCAAGCGAGTACGACACTATGACTATACGAGATGTCCTTACGTCCAGACGTGTTCAGGTAAAGTGTTGTGCCCAATTGCCCCTGTTCCCTAAGCCTCTTTGTTGATTGTTTAATCAATGTTTAATTTGCCTAGTTGCCTTTGCCTCCAGTCGTTATTCTTTAGAATATAAGACTCAGATTCTAATTTGGGATTGGGGAATCCCTAACGGTGCAAGACAGTGAATAATTATTTTTCCTGTTCTCGACTTGTCTCTCGCAATTTTTTTTGCGATTTAATTTACTAACACACATTTTTATTTTAACGTTAAACTGAGTCTAGTATTTCTAAATTTCTAGTGTCATCGTGTTGCCAAAAGACACACATTTAAAAGTGAAAAAAGGAAAAAAAATAGAGATGGATAGAATTTTTATGCATATTATTATAATTATAATGAAGGGTTCATCTTCCGAGGTTCACTCCAGGCCTATAAATTGATAGGACCGGGCCTGCACTTACGTTGCTCTTTGTTGTAATGGAGGTTATGCGTGGACTCTTGTGCTTGTGGTGTGCATTGATGATTAGTGTAGATCATACCTGAGGTAGAGGAGTAAGCTGGGAGCCTTCCGCGGTGGTCATCCCTTTGATGAGCTCAATCTTCTCCTGTCTCTGACCCTCCAAGGACTTCTGTATGTACAATGCAATGATATTTGCAGAGTATTCAATAGTTTGTTTCATTTCAGCTATGTGGAAATAAACTTCATCTTTTGTTCTTCTCTCCAAAATTAGCAGTGAGAGTACTTGATGTATGAGTTAAATGTATGAGCCGACCCTAAACTTGTCAAGGGATCCCACACTTAGATCTACGAACATTGGGTCACTAAACTTGCTATATGGTGCATCGTGCGTATTTCATCTGAATCTGATGTGGCCACTGTAGGTCAATATATCTTAAGTGTACTACTTAACAAGTTTAGCAATCTATATATATATATATATATATATATATATATATATTTTTAATTTGTGGGCATAAATGGCATTCCTTGACAAGTTTAGTGATCGCTTATACATTTAATTAACTCTTTATTAATGCTAGAAAATGACCAGGTGGTGTAAAGTGCAAAAGAGAGCGAATATTTCTAAACACAGGCCGGTTTTACCCTATTTTACTATGAAACACGAGACGCCCTTTTTCCGAAGAACCACGGTTGTTGGATGTTAGACTATTATTAACCACCTTAATTAATTGAGTTGTCAGTGCAAACAGTACATACACTCCACTATCTGGACCAAACTTTGGCAGCGGCAACGATAGTTAGGCCTTAATCAATTTTCTGTAACGGTGGGTATATGGTGGACCGGACGGGCGTGCTTACGTACCCGGAGGAGGTCACGGGCGATGCACTCGGGCAGGTACATGGGCGGGCGGTGGAAGGAGAGCGCCGTCAGCCGCCGCATCGTCTTGGTGTCCGCGGGCACCATCAGCTCCGTCACCTCCTCCACGCCGCCCCTCGCCGCCAGGACGCGGTCGTCCTCGGGTCCCTTGGTCACGTCGGAGTCGCAGAGCACCACCTTCCCCAGCGCCACGCCGGCGCCGCCGCGCTGCTGCAGCGCGCGGGCCAGGTGGTACGCCACGATCCCGCCGTAGCTGGCGCCCACCACGTGCACCGGGCGGCCGCTGACGCCGAGGCTCGGGAGGTGGTGCCCGGTGAGGAGCGCGGCGACGGCGGCGGCCTGGGAGGCCTCGGAGCGGGCCGGGGCGCGCGTGCGGGACGCGCCGAAGAAGAGCAGGGTGGGGACCACCAGGTCGAAGTGCCGGGAGAGCGTGCCCACCTGCGCCGCCCACTGCCACGTGGGGCCCGGCCCGAAGCCGTGGACGAGCACCACCACCGGCCGCTTCTTCTGCTCCTCCGCCTCCGCGTTCGTCGTCGAATTCGGAGTCGGTGGCGGCGGCAGCAGCAGCGAGCGGTGGGCCCAGAAATGGACGGTGGTGTCGGCGTCAGCGTCGACGACGGCCGAGCCTGGGCGGAGGCCGGCGGAGGTGAACGCGCGCCGGAACACCGCGTCGAGCAGGGATACCACGCCGAACCCCATTGCTCGATGCAGAGATGATCATATTGCGATACTGATACGCGCGTGATTTATATACAGAACTACAGAAGGGATTTCCTTGTTCTGGTGGAGTATTGGTTTGATGATGGGGGCAGGTAAGTAGTAGTAGGTGTTTTTGACTTTTTATTGTGCATGGTTTTCTATGACTTTGGTTTGACTAGTTTGAATGCTATGTATGCTACATTGTCCGTTTGAATGCTATATATGCTCCCTAGTTTCAAACCGAAAAGATGATTGTTCAGTTTGTTCACCTAACGTCGCTACGTTCAAATCGAAAGCATCTTTACTGAAGAAAATGCCACTTTGTTTTCTTCTTTGGTCCGTCATTTTCGTTATGTGTGTATTTGGTATGTGTGTATTTGGTCCGCCACTTTACTACATTTTCGTTATGGCCGCGTTCTTTTCCCATGCAAGCCCCAAAAATTTCCTCTTCCACCCATCACATCAAATCTTTAAACACATGTATTAAATATTAAATGTAGGTAAAAAAACAAACTAATTACATAGTTTGTCTGTAAAGTTCGAGACGAATCTTTTGAGTCTAATTAATCCATGATTGGACAAATTTTACCAAATAACAACGAAAAGTGCTACAGTAACTTTTCACCCCAACTCACCCCATCTAAACACACCCTATGTGTGTTTTCTTCTAGCACGGAATCAATCATCGCTAGGCGAGTGTATTTGGTTCGAGCTAAAAAAACAAAGAATCTTAAAGTAGTTGTTTTTGTATAGTATAATTTCCACACCACTTTAGATCTTGTTTTTGGTTTTCTGTTTTCTAGTTTTCCAAAAGAGTTAAATAGAGAGATACTTTATACTCCCTCCGTTTTAAATTATAGTTTATTTAGCTTTTTTGACCCCAAGTTTAATCGCTCGTCTTATTCATAAATTTGTGTTAAATATCACTTCTTTTGATGTGGCTTGCTTTATTAACAAAAGTTCTTCAAAAATGACTTAAATTTAACTATATTTACACGAATTTTTTAAATAAGACGAGCAGTCAAACTTGAGGTCAAAAAAAGTCAAACAAACTATAATTGGAACAGATTTAGTAATTGTTTAAAGGATGATAAAGAGACGGTGTATGTTTCATAGTTATTCCATCCAAACATTTTATAGTTTTTTCATGACACATAACTGATAATAACTTTTTCACAACTCATAGCTAAATCAAATGATCTCTAAAACTGATTTCCAGAGCACCCATCTCTAATCAAGGGTCTCTAGAAATACATCCTTGAGTTGGCGTGGAGGCGCTCGTCAGCCTCCATGGCAGCACGTGGCGCTCCTATTCCTCGACCGGCGCCGCCCACGCATCACCCCCTCCGTCCCTCCCCCATCACCAGCTGATCTGAACCGGCCTGTGAGGTTCCGGCTGATCTGAATCAAAGAACAAATTACAAATCGAAGGTTGGGAGGAATAGGTAGTGGTTGATTCTGCCCAGTTCATACTCGATAGTCTTCAGATGATATAGTTTCCAGCCTTATAGATAGGTTTGAGATCATTATATTGTGCTGTTTAAACATAGGTGAAGAGGAAAAAAGCGCCGTTGTACTGTTGACAGCTGGGACTAAAAGAGGACCCGGCCTCAGCATCGGAGATGCACGATGCCACGATGTAAGGAAGCCGGCGAACCGGTGTTCTTGTTGCCGACTGCTTGCTGAGGCTGTTAATTTGCTTCGGACTCTGACGGACTGAGTGAGAAATGGATGGGATGAGGAAAAACCTTTCTGATGAAGTTAGCATCTTATCATGTTACTCGCTCTGCGGGGGTAAACTCATCCAATGAATTAGTCACGTACAACTGGTTCATTGTTCCTTGGAATTAGTCACCGTTCCAGGACTTCTCTAAAAAAAAAAGTCACCGTTCCAGGATAGCTTGTGGTGCAACCTTGATGTTTCCTTTGTCGTCGACCAGCGGCAAGTCCGCAGTTGGGACAACTTTTGAAGACCACATATATGTGTCACATCAGCTAGAACCATCGTGGAAACCACTCTGAACTATTCAAGGTCGAGACATGTTTTTTTTAAATTCAGCTCAGAACATTATGGTTAGGCCCATCCGGCCAAACAAGCCCTAAAAGTGCCCAATAGTGTTGGTAGATATAAATCCAGAGCATTCATCTGCATTGCCTCTGTATTTCAAAACCAGCTTGGAGAGACCAAAAAATAAAATAAAAAACCAAAAATAGGCAGCATCTCCCCTCCACCAGTTCCGGGGACTCATCAATCAACAACGAAGAAGAACACCGAAAACGCGCGTGGCAGGATATATAATGGATAACCAAGAAGAAGCCGAGCTATTTGGCGTCGGCGCTGCCGTTGGATGCGGAAGCGGAAGGGTGCAGCAGGAAGTCGAGGAGGATTCGGTTGAAGAGCTTGGGGTCTTCCTGCTGCGGCAGGTGCCCTGTCTTGGGGATCACCTTCACCGTCGCCTTCTCCCCGAGCTTCCTGCACATTCATACATGCCGGTTGAGTTGTGACCCAAATGTTCAGAAGCAATGACAGTGCTAAGTACTGACTGACTGGTTGCTAAAGAAATGGACGACTAAAATTCAGCTGTAAACAGCAGCAACTTACTCTTTCACCTTGTGCGCTTTGTCCACTGGGAAGATCTGGTCGAACTCTCCCCAGATGATGAGCACCTCCTGCAGTTAATTTTGAGCTGGATTCATTTGCATGATGTGCGTGTGTTCATAATGCACACGTAGTTGTATTGTAGTGACCTGATCGGTGTGCATGTTTCATTTGACAGTACCTGAGGCAGCGGAGCAAGCTCGAAGCCTTCTCCGGTGGTGATCCCTTTGATGAGCGCTATTTTCTCCTCCCTCTTGTCCGCGAAGTATTTCTGCATATGTATGTATAATATATGCGCAGCGGTTTGAATCCGGAACATTTTCATTGTCTAAAAAATACTACTATACACAGCATCATTGGACTGTTAGACGCATTTCAGCAGAAGAGTCTCTTTCTTGCTATCTGAAAACTAAGGGTGCGTTCACTTCGCATGCAAACCCAAAATATTTTCTCTTTCACCCATCACATCAAATCTTTGAACGCATGTATGAAACATTAAATGTAGGTAAAAAAGATAACTAATTGCATAGTTTGTCTATAAATATCGAGACGAATCTTTTGAGCTTAGTTAGTCCATGGTTAGACAAAATTTGTCAAATAACAACGAAAAGTACTACAGTAACTTTTCACCCAATTTTCCCACCCTAAGTGATAGTAAATTTTCTCGTGTCGGAAATTAGTTACCAGTACTAGTCAAAAGTTTTGACACAAAACTCAAAAGGAGAGCATACATACATGACGCCGTGCTTGCGTCATGCTTGCGAACTACTAGAATGCTTTACGCGAACGCAAGATTGCATGATTGAGCATTTGAGCTGTTGGTGGTCGCTCGCGGTCGCGGATGTGGATTCGCCGCCAAATCTTTGCTTTTGCTTCTTATTATTACCAAAAGTTGGGGGCAGTTTAGCTAGGACTCTAGGTAGAAAAATAACGAGTAGAAATTAATAAAAAATTAGTACTACTAGCTTATAACATTATTATATTTAGTCTAGGCCCCCCGCCCAACAAGCCTAGTGGTTTTTTTTTTCTCTCAGCCTATTAGTTTCGCTGGATCAGTGTGATTGAAAGTACTGTTCGCTGATTTATTGTGAAAGAAAAACACTGCTACGTGGGCGTGGATTCCGCTGAACCAGCGAACGTCTACGCGCGCGACGCGAATGTCCTTTGGACGGCCACCTGTAAGCTGTAACTGAGTACCTACCCGGAGCATGTTGCGGAGGAGGCACTCGGGGACGTACTTGACCGGGCGGTGGGCGCAGACCGCCATGAGCCGGCGCAGCGCCCGGGTGTCGGCAGGCGCGAGCAGCTCCACCACGTCCGCCACGCCGCTCCTGGCCGCCAACGCGCGGTCGTCGTCGGCGCCCTTGCACGCGTCCGAGTCGCACAGCGCCACCTTGCCGACGCGGACGCCGCCCTGGCGCTGCTCCAGCTCCCGGGCGAGGTGGTACGCCACGAGGCCGCCGTAGCTGGTGCCCACCACGTGCACGGTCCGGCCGGCGCCGAGGCCCGGGAGGTGCTGGCCCGTGAGCAGTGCGGCGAGCGCGGCGGCCTGGAAGGCGTCGGACCGCGCGGGCGCGCGCGTGGCGGACGCGCCGAAGAAGAGCAGCGTCGGCACCACCAGGTGGAAGTGGCGCGACAAGGGACCAGCCTGCGCCGCCCACTGCCATGTCGGGTCCGGCCCAAACCCGTGGATCAGCACCACCACCGGCGGCCGCTGCTCTGAGTCTTTGTCGGAGGGCGGCTCGAGGAGGGACGGATGGGCCCAATAGTGGATGGTGGTGTCGTCGTCGGCGTCCACCGTGGCGGAGCCTTGGCGGAGGCCGGCCGAGGTGAACATGCGCCGGAACACCGCGTCGAGCAGGGACACCACGCCGAAACCCATTGCTCCCTGGACCTCACCTGCCTACGACTCTGTCCACGGCAGTCTTCGTTGTCTTCTATCTGCAGGCCACCCACGACTAGTTTTGGCCTACCAACTGGAGCAGAACAATCATTTTCCATTGCAGGTGTCCATTTTTTTTGTTGGTAACCAAATCTTTTTTTTCACGGTGATCATTAAAGAAGTCTGAATGCATATTATATGATGATCCAACTTTGTCACTTTGACTACAGCGGGCATGTCCCACCTGTCATTGGCCAAACATCTATACGCAAGAATCATGGAAAGTGTCATAATATAAAGCTTCTAGAAGGTCTCGCCGTGGGCCCGATGGATGCTCTAGCACCATGGGTTTCTAGAAGGTTTGTCAGTCAGTTGTTGGGTTGTCGAAAGTGAAGTGAGGTAGAATGGTGTGTCACACCCACTTGTGCTCCTTGGGTCACCACCTACTACTGCGTGGTTGATGATACCAAATTGTCATATTCATATATTTATTTGATTTGATGTTACAAATATTGCTCTCTTATTTATAAACTATCTAATTTTTAGATCTAGAGTTGCATACTTTTTAGCATGAAAGTCTAATGCAACCTGCGCGAGCGCCTGTGGGTGGCTCAATCATTGTAAAAAAAAATACTCACATGTTTTTTTTCCTTGGTTAAGGCCTTGTGTGAATACCCATGTATCACGTGAAAAAAATTGGTGAAGATCATCCCTACCAAATTTTTTTCTTGTATTACCCAACACATATGGATTGAGATGGATACATGGTATTCAACAAGCCCTAAGGTCATATTCATTATATTTATTTGATTTGATGTTATAAATATTACTCTCTTCTTTATAAACTATCTAATTTTTAGATCTAGAATAGCATACTTTTTAGCATGAAAGTCTAATGTAGCCTGCGTGAGCGCTTGTAGGTGGCTAGATCATTGTAAAAAATACTCACATGTTTTTTTCCTGGTTAAGGCCTTGTTTGATACCCATGTATCACGGGAAAAAAATTGGTGAGGACCATCCCTACCGATTTTTTTTCCTGTATCACCCCAACACGCATTGAGATGGATACATGGTATCCAAACAAGCCCTAAGGTCATATTCATATATTTATTTGATTTGATGTTATAAATAGTGCTCTTTTATTTATAAACTACTATCTAATTTTTAGATCTATAATTGCATACTTTTTAACATGAAAGTCTAATGTAGACTGCGTGAGTGCCTGTGGGTGGGTCGATCATTGCAAAAAAAAATACTCACATATTTTTTCCTGGTTAAGGCCTTGTTTGGATACCCATGTATCACGGAAAAAATTTGGTGAGGACCATCCTTGCCTAATTTTTTTCTTGTATCACCCCAACACACATGGATTGAGATGGATACATGGTATCAAACAAGCCCTAAGGTGAATCTGTAACTCCATCATATTTGTGATGTAACACCCCGGGTGTTATAGTGCTAATTAATCTGGCATGTCATCATAATGCATCGCAAAGCATCTATGATTAGGTCAACCTTGTTATGCATCAACTAAAACAAGTTTACTTATTTAGATTGGATGTGCTTCTCCGTGGCGTGATCCGAACCCAAAAACCCTAATTTCGAATGCCACCGCAAATACTTAGTCCATACCCTGCGTAATTTGAGGTGTGTAACTGTGTTGCACACTAGTGCCAAGTGTAGGGTATGAGCTCAAGTACAACACTAAAATGAAGCTCCAAGTTTGAGTTTGAGTTGGAGTCCAAAAACTTGTCACGAGTTTTCCGATTTGAATTCAAATTCAAATTTGGGGAAAAATGTAAAAGAATTTCAAAAGCTAAATTGGTCAACCAAGAGTGGCATTTGGTCAACCATGTCATGTTGGTCCAAATGATGCCCTTGGGTGATGGTTTGATCACTAAGTACTCACTGATTAAAGTAGCAACAAATTCCAATTTAAAATTCCTCCGAAAACCCTAAATTTCAAAACCCTATTTTACCCCTTTTGAAATAATTCAAAATCTAAGCAAAATTTGAGAAAAAGTTTAAAACCAAGTTTGTAGAACTTTTCAAGGGCTACAACTTTGGTGTTTTGAGTTTTCAAAGTTTTAGTGTAAAATGTGGAGCAATTTTGAAAATAAACAAATTTCAGATTTAATTTATTTTGTCCCCAAAACTAAGATTTCAAAATGGAGGCAGAATTTGAAAATGTTTTGAACAGCAAAGTTGTAGGTCTGGCCTAGATGTACAACTTTGGTGTTTGGAGATTTTGAAGTTTCAATATAAAATCCAAAGTAATTTCTAAATTACCAAATCCCAAAAATGTGTCCCCTTTTGAATTTAAACTCAAATTCTAAAATCCAGTTAGAATTTGAAAAAGTGTTCAATACAAAACTTGTAGAGCTTGAAATTCTGAAGATTTCATATATCGGAAGTTTTTCAAGTTTCCATATGAATTTGAGAGTAATTTGAGAAAACAGTTTGAAAATTCAAATTTGGGGGGGAGAGTGCTACAGTAGCCGGCCAATCACCGCCGACCACCGCGCGGTATGGGCGCCGGTGAGCCGCCGTGGCCGCCCAGACCCTTCGCGCGCGCCCAGGATCGCCAGCGCGACGACGAGCGTCTTCCAGCGCTGTAGCCGCGACCGTCGTCTATAAATACGTCGAGGTCACAGTGGCGTTTTTCGTTTTCCCTGTTTTCGCCACCGCAGCTCCGCCGCTCGCCGCTGCTGCCGTCAAGCCGCCACTGGCCACGCAACTCGCACCAGCAAACTCGCCTCACCCTCGCGCATCTGTTGGTCCAATTGTTCAAGCCTTCTTCTCGCCCGAACCTCCGCACCGCCCGCTCCCGTGTCCAACTCCGGTCGGAGCACCGCCACCGTCGCCTCTCGTGGCCAGGCCACTCCGGCTCCTCTCCGTTGTCCCCGAGACCGCCATCGTCACCGCTGTGAGCTCCTGATCCTTTTCCTTACGCTAATTTAGCCGCTACCACGCTATATCGTCGGGTCGTCGGGCACCGCGGCCGTCGTGCCGCCATAGTCGTCGGGAAGGGTGCAGGGGGAGGTGAGCTTACGTGCTTAGGGTCGCAATCGGTTCGTGGGAAGGTGTAGATGGTTTTGGTCTTGTTGGTTGAGCGACCGACGCCTTGATCGCTGGCCGGCCACCGCGCGGGCATGGTTGAGCGCGCGGGAGAGAGTGGGGAAGACGGAGGTGAGGGATGACAGGCGGGGCCAGGCTGTCAGCGAGAGAGAGGGAGAAACGGCCGCGCGTGCGCGCGCGGGCGAGTGCGGGCGCGAGCGCGCGGGCGTGCGCGAGCGGGCCGCTCGGCTGGGCCGGACCACGGGAGAGAAGGAGTCAGCCCAGTTCGGTTTTCAGTTTTGTTTTTCTTTTTCAAAATTATGAATAGTGCTGCTATTTGTTTATTTCATTAAAAATTGTGTAGAGCTCCAAAATTCATGAAAATTTTTGTGTGAGCTTCTCAATATGTAAACTATCTAGGAAAAATGTTATATCATGAAATTGAGTACTTGTGCAGTAGAATTAATTAGTTCCAATAAAGATTAAATGCAATTTCCAGGAATTTTAATAATTAATTTATTAATCCAAAAATTATGAAATTTATTATGACACTGTTTTTAATCATTCTTAATCCATAAAAAAAGTTTGAACTTGTTTAGATAAAGTTTGATCAACTATTACTTATGCCCTAATTAATTAAATAGTAAATAAATATTAATTTGATAACTTTAAGTGTTGTGTGCCCTTTTGATTGAGTGATGTCCTTGGGTCACTACTCTTTGGTGATCTTTGGCACCTTAATTCTATGTTTGAGCTCGTTAGTAACTTGCTTAGGTTAAAAGCTGGTATCGCTGGAGTTGTCGCCACTAGTTAAGCGCTTGGTACTCGGACCTCGGCTCGAGGCATTTTCTCTACCCCTTCTTACCCTGAAAAAGCAGGGTCACCTTGTGTCCTTAAACCTATAACCATCTTTCGGCTAACCTAGCCTCCTCCGTCCCTCCGTACCAACAAGGGGTAGTACAGGAATATTGACCTGTTGTCCATCGACTACGCCTTTCGGCCTGATCTTAGGCCCTGACTCACCCTCCGTGGATGAACCTTGCGGAGGAAACCTTGGGTTTTCGGGGCATTGGATTCTCACCAATGTTTTCGTTACTCAAGCCGACATTCTCGCTTCCGCTTCGTCGACCCCCGCTTTCGCGTTTGCTTCCCTCTAAGGCGGAACGCTCCCCTACCGATGCATTTTGACATCCCACAGCTTCGGCAGATCGCTTAGCCCCGTTCATCTTCAGCGCAAGGGCGCTCGATCAGTGAGCTATTACGCACTCTTTAAAGGGTGGCTGCTTCTAGGCAAACCTCCTGGCTGTCTTTGCACCCCCACCTCCTTTATCACTGAGCGGTCATTTAGGGGCCTTAGCTGGTGATCCGGGCTGTTTCCCTCTCGACGATGAAGCTTATCCCCCATCGTCTCACTGGCCGACCTTGACCCCTGTTATTTTTGGGTCATATCTAGTATTCAGAGTTTGCCTCGATTTGGTCTGTTTTGCGACTGTACCGTGAAGGGAAGTTGTATTCAAGTCGTAACTCGTGGCATGTTATCATCCAGCATCATGTTTATCATTGAGCATCATGTTAAAGCATGTTATGTACTCGTGTAGTTTCCGCTTTCGAAGAAGTCGCTGTCACCGAGCAAGTTTCCGGAGAAGAACTATCGTCAGTGGGTTCCGGACCAGACGTTGGAGTCCTCGAGTCTGAGTGAGTCGTCGTGTCAGAGCAAGACAAGCCCCGATGCATTTAAACCCTACCTTGAGTTTTACAAATCTTTATTTATTATTATGGTTTACTGCATTAAGTAATTAGGAGTTGAGTGATAACCTAATTGCTGCATTATCATCCTTGATTATTGCGATATCAACCTTGATACCTGTTTTTACGGAAAAATGCGTAGTATGCTTCGCTATGCTTATGAATTAAGCTTTTTAAATGAATTGTTATGTAGCCATGACGGCATACTTAATGAATAATGAAGTATAAGAATGAATTAGAAGATCGGGCGGGTGGTTTGGCCACTGCTAACATGCATTGGGAACGGAGTCTCAATGTAATGTTTCCGCCTTGTCAGTTAAGGACCGTACGTTGCAGTCCTATGTTGTGTTTTGAGATTTTTCAACTAGCCTCATGCCTTGGTAAGCCCAATATGTTGGTGATTCCATTTCGAGAACGTCTAACCTCGCACTGGGAGTGGAGAGATGGCGGGAGTAGCGTGTACCCTCGGGGCTAGAATCGGGCCGGGTTCGAGGAGTACTGTACTCTCGGGTGGCGATGGACACGTTCTGGTTTTGGGAGATCTAAATGAGGGTTGATATATGCAAGATTTGGTTCTACATATGTCGTGAAGTTAGAGATCCCCAGCTGGGTATAATCGGTTCGAATCGTCGTTTGCTCCTCGGTTATGGAGACTCGATCACCTGTCCTGCATCGTAGATAACAACTGGAATGCAAAAAAAGAATGAGAAGGGTTTTGATGATAATTACTTTGATCTAGATTAGAATCACCTAGAGTTGGTTAATGAACCATCAATGGTAAAAGTAAAATATTGAAGGTAAGGACTTACTTTAGTAAGCTTTTCTGCAAAAGAAAAATTTGATTCTTGAATACCCGTACCTTGATTCCCTAAAGCTAGCATGCCCTTGGAGTCTTTGTCTTAGTTGGGTAAGTCTTGTTGAGTACTCTCGTACTCAGGGTTTGTTGAACCCCTTGTTGCAGGTGCGGTTCATGAACAAGTCTGCTTCGAGCCTTGTTGCATGACCGTCGTGGTTGAAGAAAGTGACGACGAGTAGACTGCGTGGCCTTTGGGCAAGGCATCCCGCTTGTGTGTTGTAATAAAGTTACTACCGATACTTCTCTACTACTGGGTTGTAATAATGTTACATAAGGTTTGAGGTTTGAAAACTGGTTTGTAACTCTAAGTTATTGTAAGACTTCCGCTACTTTACTCTGTTGAATATTTTGAATAAATTGTTGTAATATTGCAATACTCCTGTGATTGGATCCTGTTCGGAGGAAAGCATGCCTTTTAAGTTATGAGGAACATAAGTACGGCTGTCAGAGGTCATTATGACGATGACGGGTACATGTGGGCTATCATAATTAGGAGGTTCTGTGACATGTGACTTGAGCGGCGGCCTAGATTGCTCTTTTGTCCTTTCCCTATTTAAATAGGTTGTAAAACTATCTTCTTTATCAATAAACACTACTACTAATTAAAAGATTTTGGGAGACAAGCTAGTTTTATTAATAGAGACGGTCACAAAATTTACATGTCTGTCAAAATACCTGACAATTTTTGGAGATGGTCATTTTATTTACGGAGACACCTGAAAGCCCTAGTTTGGTTTTGGCTAATTGATGAAACCTAGTTGGACTAATCCTTGCATCTAAGTGTGTGACTAGATAGGATGGTCCAACCTAAGTGAAGGAGTTAGATGGCACTCATGGATGGAGATGGCCACATGAAATGAAGTCCATGATGGTGGTGTGGACATGTGATGATGATCAAGCTCCGGACTTGGAAAAGAAGAAAGAGAAAAACAAAAAGGGCTCAAGGCAAAGGTGATATCCATAGGGCCATTTTGTTTTCGGTGATCGAGACACTATAGAGAGTGTGATCACATTTAGGATAGATAGTCGTACTATTAAGAGGGGACCTCTTATCGGATAACTCGATCATCTAGTGCCACTAGGTGTTCGAATACTTGCATTGCATTTTGGGCCTAGTGCACAATAGGTGAGAAATGATTAACCTTGAAAAATGATTCGTGCGATTCGTGCGCATGATTCTCATACTGGCCTATACGCATACTGGCCTATACTGGCCTATACGCATGATTCGTGCGCATACAGTGTACGAAACAACCACCCTAGGCCACTATTCCCACGATCGGGATAAGATCGGACCACGATCCTCGCCTCCGAGGCCTCGACCCTCTATGGGAGTCAAACTGCAAGGACAAACATGTCGTGCTGGCTACAGGATCAAGAATGACAGGGCACACCGCTACAACACCGAAAGACAGAAACCACTCCCTCAACAGTGGTGCCCATACCTGACACGTAGCAGCAGTACCAAAAGTACCGACATCATTCCTCCACAGTACTAGCCACGTCACCACCAGATAAGGCCCTTCCGAGGCCTCCAAGCTCCTCCACCAGCAAGGTCACACCGTATGCTAGCATTTTGTAACCCTGCACCTCCTTGAGACTATAAAAGGAGCATGCAGGGATCATTCCATGACATGACAAAAGAAGAAGAAGAACCCCCATAGCAGCACAAACACAAGACACGAGCAGACAGCTCTCCTAGACCTTGCAAGGGCTCCAGCAGAGTTGCACTCACCCACATCCTCCACTCACACCACGAGACTTGGGAGATCCTCCCTCTCTCACAACCGCTTGTAACCCCTACTACAAGCATTTCGGTGCAAGATAATACAGAACTCCCCTCCCTCACTGGACGTAGGGCATTTCTTGGCCTGAACCAGTATAAATCGCCTGTGTTCTTCTTGCACACCATCCGGATCCCCGACGCGCAGACACTCGATTACTCGTTGATGCTAGGACCGTCGTTTCTTACACCGACACCTATCTAACCAACCTAGTTAAGGAATGATATTCCTAGTATGATGATCTTGATGACAACTTGGATATCTTGCTCATGTGAGGGGTAGGTCGTCGTAAGTGTGGGATCTCCGATGAAATAGCTCGTGGAGGAGTAAGGACTGTGTATTGGGATACGTAAGTCCGAGTAACCACCAGTACAGACCACATGTCGCAGATGGGGTCGACAAGACAAGTAACTAATTGTGACCGGTTTATCCGTGAAACTGGCAAGGGGGGTGGCGTCGGTTAGGAATGTTCGGGACATTGACCGGGAACCCAGTCAAACCTTTCATGTGACACTCAGGCCGGATTAGGGAAAGGTTGGAAAGCGTGAGGCAACCCTTACCCGGTATGGTGGTTAGTCCCGATTTTCGTGTAGGTACAGTTGTACACCTCTGCAGAGTCTTGAAAGCCTGGAGTCCTTCGGGACGGAACTATTCGGTTGTTCTTTCTTTCTATACCCATAGTAGCATGACTGATGTATTATGAGCACATTGTTATAATGATAAGTATTGTAATTCTAATATTGAGCATAGCATGTCATACTCTTAAAGAACATCATTGCTTTCCGCACTTATACAAATGCCTGATAATTACCCTATGCATCCACCAAATACTATATGTTGGAATTAAGTCCTGCGAGTACGCAATGTACTCACGGTGCAGTCGTTAAGTTATTTTGCATGTGCGTAGTAGACCGCGTCGAGCAATCGCTTGACCGCCGCTGCTTAGTAGCACTTTGGAATGGGCGCGACTCCAAGCGTGTTACAAGTTAACTCCCGATTCCTTGGAGGAGCAACTATGAGTATGAACATTAGTTGGGTGGAGTGACCGTGTCCACTGGGTGGACCGGGATGTAAAACTTGTGTAAGGGAGTCTGATTTATGTGCATATAATTGTATTAGCTGAGTTCCATCTACTGGTTTGGTGATGGGTTAATAATTGGAATGCCATTTGCCACTCAACCTGATCCTGAAGAGGAGTTGCTAGTGCGCTCTTGGGGGCCTCGAAGTTGTTAATTCGACATCCCCCGTCAGCTTCAGTATCGATCCCTGACAGGGCAAATATCAGGGTGCGACAACAGGCATAGGTGAGGCCTCAATGGCGTCCCCCGGACATGGCCCTGGCCACAACCTCACCTACTTTCCGGTGTGCTTGGCTCGACGGTGGGCTCGATGATGCTCCCTTCGGCGCCGACTACGGCAACAACCTCCAGATCAAAGGAGGTGGCACTAGACGATAGTGGCGAGGGCGGGTAGACGGTGACGCCTCGTCGATGGGCTTGGCAGGCCCCATTGATGGGCTCGATGGGCTTGGAGATGGGGTTTTGCTTTTTTTGTTTTTTAAAATCTATTTTTGTAGACGGACACTTGATCAGTGACATTAAACCGAAGGCAGACTCACTACTCACCTCTAGAAACCTGATTTGACTGTCTCTAAAAATCATTTAAGTAGTAGTGACAACAACAACAACAACAACATAGCTTTTTGTTCCAAGCAAGTTGGGATAGGCTAGAGATGAAACCCAAAAGAGACGAGAAACAGGGAGGCACATAAAGGGACATAAAGGGCACAAGACAAAAAGAGGTCACGGTTCAGGCACGTTAATTGCCAATCTCCAAGCGCTCCTATCCATAGCTAAATCCTTGGAGATATTCCACTCCTTAAGATCTCTCTTAACGGACTCGTCCCAAGTTAGTTTAGGTCGACCTCTACCGCTCTTTACATTATCGGCCCGCTTTAGAACTCCACTACGCACCGGCGCCTCAGGAGGCCTCCGTTGGACATGTCCAAACCATCTCAACCGATGTTAAATCAATTTCTCCTCAATTGGTGCCACCCCAACCCTATCCCAAATATCGTCGTTCCAGACTCTATCCCTCCTTGTGTGCCCACAACACCAACGCAACATACGCATCTCTGCTACACTCAATTGCTGGATATGTCGCCTTTTGTAGGCCAACACTCAGCACCGTATAACATCGTCGGACGAATCGCCGTCCTATAGAACTTGCCTTTCAGCTTCTGAGGCACCCTTTTGTCACAGAGGACGCCAGAAGCTTGACGCTATTTCAACCAGCCGACTGAAATTCTATGCCTAAGTAGTAGTGAAAATGCACAATTTCGTTCTTGTTCGTTAGAAAAATGTTTTTGACATGAATCCAAAATACCAGACTTTAAAGAAAAACAATGACTCATCATTTATTTGACATCTTGCTAAATACTCCTTACATTCCAAATTATAAGTCGTTTTGGCTTTTTTAAGTATATTACTTTTGCTATGTATTTGTACTTAGTGTATGTGTAAGTGCATAGTAAAAATAATGTAGCTAGAGAAACCAAAATGTCTTAGAATTCAGAATAGAATGGGGTACAACAATGTGTATTGCGTCTATTTCCAAATCAGCTGGATAGAAAACGAAGAGACGGAATAAAACCCAGCTAGCTCCAGAGAATGTAACACAACAAGCTCGTGCCAAGTGGGATAGGAGAAGTGGAGAACCAAGAACGAAGAACCCGAGCTACTTGGCGGCAGTGCTGCCATTGGAGGTGGAAGCAGCAGGCTGGAGCAGGAAGTCAAGGAGGACGCGGTTGAAGAGTTTGATGTCCTGTTGCTGCGGCAGGTGTCTCGTGCCCGGGATCACCTTCACTGTCGCCTTCTCCCCGAGCTTCCTGTATATATTTACACACGGTTAATTAAGCCGTGTGATTACTGAAGATGGACTGAAATCAGAAGTAGGAACAACATAAAACTTACTCTCTCATGTTGTGTGCTTTCTCGATAGGGTAAATCTAGTCAAACTCGCCCCAGATAATGAGCACCTCCTGCAGTAATTGGGATGTGTACATGTATGAGTGCTTTTCTTGTTTCGGAGCAGGAGGAAATTTAGCGAGATCGATCTACCTGGGGAAGAGGAGTCAGCTCGAAGCCTTCCTTGGCGGTGATCCCTTTGATGAGCGCCATCTTCTCCTCTGTGTTGTCCACAAAGTGTTTCTACATACACAGACATGTATATCATTTGGTGGCATTTCAACAAAAGAGTTTCCTTTTGATGCTATGTGAAACCTAATAGTATAAATACGTCCTTCGTCGTAAAATGTAGGTAGTTCAATTTTGCTATAAGTTAAATTAGAAGAATTCCCCGCGTGTTGTTGCAGGTATCCAAGAGAAAATACGAATGAATTTGGTTAGCTGCTAGCTTTAATATGGAAGTGGAGTAGAGGAGTTGGAAGGACATGAGAGTTTGATGTTGGGTGTAGGGTGAAAATTTGTAACGCCTTAGATGCATAATTGAATTGGTGGCTTGGTGCATTAAAGGAACCAAGTGGAAAACAACATGATGCTTCTTGATGGTTTGGTGGCTTGGTAGCAAATGCAATTTAGTGTTTGAAGTTACTTCTAGCGGGGCTCGCGAATGCAATTTAGTGTTTGTACTTAGTAACTTGGTGGGTTCTGATGATGATGTGGCCTTACGAAATTTCAAAGAAATAGGTAATGGGGTTTTGCTTTATAAGAGTATAAGATAAGATTTCTTTAATTTTAACCTAAATTATATAAAATGCACCAAATGTTTACGTCATCAAATTAATTTTATTAAACTTATCATTTATGCGTCACATTTATTTGGCATTATATTGCTGATGATAATGTATTTTATGTAAACTCAAGCGAAGTTAACAATGCGCTTAACCTAGAACAACTAAAACGAGCTGAACGAACTGCTCCTAAATTGATTATGGATGGTAGTAACTAAAAACGGAAAAAGGAGTGCATGCATGACATGATGACAGTGATGGTTGTTGCATCGATATGCTTTACGCGAGATGGTTTAGCAGTTGAGCTTGAGCTGTCGGCCAAAATACTTAATGTAGCCTGGGCCTCGGCCCACCAAACCCAGTCCACGACCGTGAATTCGTGATGGCCTGTACTTTTTTATGGGCCAATTCATGATAGCGTACGCATTCGGAAGAGGTTTCTCTTAAAAAAAATAACGTACTCGGAAGAGGTCGCGGAGGAAGCACTCGGGGATGTGCTTGAACGGGCGGTAGGCGCTCATCATCCACCTCCGCCGCACCGCCGAGGTGTCGCCGGGCGCCAGCAGCTCCGCCACGTCCGCCGCGCCGCTCCTGGTCGCCAGCGCGCGGTCGTCCTCGGCGCCCCAGCACGCGTCCGCGTCGCACAGCGCCACCTTCCCGACGCGGACGCCGCCGCCCTGCTGGCCTTGTTGCTGCTCCAGCTCCCGGGCGAGGTGGTACGCCACGAGGCCGCCGTAGTTGGCGCCCACCAGGTGCACGGTCCGGCCGGCGCCGAGCCCCGGGACGTGGCCGCCCGTGAGGAGCGCCGCGAGCGCGGCGGCCTGGAACGCGTCGGACCGCGCGGGCGCGCGCGTGGCGGACGCGCCGAAGAAGAGCAGCGCCGGCACCAGCAGGTCGAAGTGGCGCGACAGCGGGCCCGCCTGCGCCGCCCACTGCCACGTCGGGTCCGGGCCGAACCCGTGGATCAGCACCACCACCGGCCGTGGCTGCGGCGGCTGGTCCGACGCCGCGGAGGAGGGCTGGGGCTGGAGGAGGGAGGGGTGCGCCCAGAAGTGGATGGTGGTGTCGGCGTCGACGGCAGCGGAACCGGGGCGGAGGCCGGCGGAGGTGAACGCGCGGCGGAAGAACGCGTCGAGGAGAGACACCATACCGAACCCCATAGCTCTCTGGACCACCTGCCTCGATCACTCTTGACGGCAGAGTCTTCTCTTCTCTACTCTGCAGCTGCAGGCCTCTCGATCAGCTTGACTTGTTAACTCTGGTCTACTGGCTGGAAGCCTGGAGCAGAGCAAGTTCTTAGCCATTCTGCTCAGCTTTTCTTTGGCAGGCGCCAGGCGCTTCATCTTATTGTAATGTTTCTTTTTCTGGTGATGATTAAAGGAAACCCACTGAATTTTCCCCCCTATACAAGTACAATCCAAATTATATTGAGCGCGTCCACCTGCATTCGGTCCAACATCTGTGCAATGGCTCCAATCACTGTGCACCAAGAATTAACTAGTATATTTGTCCGTACTAACGCTATGGGTCACATTAAGTCCAAAGTTAATTCTATCAAATGTGGAGTCAAAAATTAATTCTATTAAATCTGGAGTGCAGTTTTCTAAAAACCTGTATGCGGAAACTGGCAAGCACGCTGCTCCTTAAAAAGAATGGGCACATATCCTTGAAGTTTTTACAAGTTCTGAAAGTTAACCTGCCTTGATAAGTTCACCTCTCCTCTTTGGATGAACACCAGCAACACCAAAAATCATCTTCTCTGCTGATATATCCACCTGAATATCCACCTAGTACCGGGCAAAGGCCATGTCGCGTCTATTTATTGGTTTAAAAAAAACAGCAAACATTTATGCTCCTGGGATCCCCTATCTACACTTAACGTAACCTTCCAAGAAAGAAATGAAAAAAAATCTATCCTAGAGAATCCAAACAATCGAACCATCATGACCTAAAAAAAGGAAAACCAAAAGAAATTAGCACAAATAAGAACTCATAGCTGCTTGTCGGCCACGAAAGTCAGCAATCATTCTTTGAGTACTACTAGATTTAGTAAAAACAATATATTGCCCATGCTAACGTTGCGATGGCATCTAGTAAAAATAAATCATAAAAGTAAAATAAATTATAAAACTAAAAAGTAAACCAACTGATGAAAGAAACACAAATTCACTATCTCGTAGAGATTGGTCATTTCTCACTCAGGAAAAAATAGACAAGACCACACAGCCATACTAAGAAGGATTCTTACAATTCATAATCACCATATTCATTAATTCTCTCAAAATTGACCAAAATAATAATGACAGCCCTAATTATCTCAATATCACCATGTATATTTTGACAATTTTGTTTCGTGACAAAAGAAAGGCTAAGTAGAATTTCTCATAAAGCTACATTTAGAGCACTGTCTAAGCTGCAGAAAATAAAGAAGCTCACATTTAACCTGAAACAATATGCCCCCGAGTTTCAGATGAGCATGGAGTCGCCATCAATAGAGAGGTGAATGCAGATAAATTCAGATGGCCCCTTGCATTGTGGGCAGAAAGGATTCTGCTTGCAGGATGTCCACCTCAGTATACAGGTTAAGCTGCATCCACGACATGGATTTAAAATATAACATGCCAACCAGCACCTATGTTCCAAGTCTTCCCAATCAAGGATCACTGGAGCAAGACATCACCTGCCAAGACAACGAACATAGGAAACCAAAAAAAAAAAGGAATCACAATTCCATTATGGAAGTGCAAGCACAAGAAAATCATCCACCCATCAGCCAATGCACTTACAAATTTCAGTTTAGAGACATTCGATGATATTCCAATGCATATACTTGATTAACAAGTGCCTTACGGTCCCAGCACATAGCATCTGCAGCTGCAGGCCTCTCGATCAGCTTGACTTGTTAACTTTGGTCTACTGGCTGGAAGCCTGGAGCAGAGCAAGTTCTTAGCTATTCTGCTCAGCTTTTCTTTGGCAGGCGCCAGGTGCTTCATCTTATTGTAATGTTTCTTTTTCTGGTGATGATTAAAGGAAACCCACTGAATTTTTTCCCCTATACAAGTACAGTCCAAATTCGACTATATTGAGCGCGTCCACCTGCAGACTGCAGTCGGTCCAACATCTGTGCAATGGCTTCAACCACTGTGCAACAAGAATTAATCAAGGGAAAGTGCCATTTGCTTGTAAGGTCTCTCTGTGGGCCCGGTGGATGCTCTGGTAGCCATGGTTCTATAGAAGGTTTTCGTTAGGAGTTAGGACGTCGATTACACGACGAGGCATATTTAAAATTTTAAATTGGGAGTGAAGTGAGGTGGAATGGAGTGGAGTGTCACCTACTTCTTCTAAATTCTAATCCTATTTGGTTGCTCCCTACCACTACCACCCCGGTTGTTGGCTAATGGTATATGATTGCACGCCATAAATTATCTAATTAGCGGTCGCTCTTCCGCGGCCATGGTATCCGATCCTATAGCTGTAGGTCCATTATGTTTTCTCATTTTTTTCTCCTTTTATTTGTTACTCCTTCTTTTTCTAATTTGTTTTTTATTTTTATATTAACCTACCTATTTTTCTTCTTAGGTTGAGAAGTTTGTCCGGAAGAAATTATACTGGATAAGTTGTATAAATTTTTTTTTCTGAAAGGTGTACAACAAAAAGCAGTTATGTGCATAAGTTATAGTATTAATAAAATTTATTTATTATATAAAAGTTTAGCTAGAAAATTTATGTTGAAAATTTGTTATGATAGATTTAGCTGCCGATAGTTATAAACAAGAACTGTGTTGCAAAGAACATGTAGAAAACTTTTCATTATAAGTAATCTACAAGATTACGTAAAAGACTATATTTGTGCCAAGTAAAATGTTATGCACAAAAGTTACGAGTATAACTTTATAACCTTCCAACAGTGAGAAGTTGTAGAAATATTTACTTTTACAAAAGGTATAGTCACGAATGCTGCCAGATAGTTTGCTGGTTTAAATTAACAAACGTTCCCTGATTACTTGAGACGGATCAGTAGAATCAGAACCTAAATCGCATTCCTTGGTTAGGGCTAGATCGGCAGAGCTCTTCCTGCTTATGGTTCTCTATCAAAGCTGATTCTCTGTGCGAAGTGATTTTTTTACTGAAATTAATTTTCTAGGATAAACTCTGTGTATAAATGACTCCGTGCGTGAAGTGAATAAGGAGAAACTACTTTTTTCATCTCCCAGCCCGTAATTCATTTCAGAGAATCACTTCACAAAATCAGCAAAGCATCACTTTTCAGTAAAAAACTGTTTGGTAGAGCTTCTTCCTGGATTCAGTGTGTAAGCTGAAATGGGAGCTCTACAAAACTAGCCCTCTTATAGGCGATCGATGAGCTGCTTCAAGTCGTCTATAGGCTAGGAGATATCAGAAAAAGTAAAAAGAAAGATTGAGAAAAGAAGGAGATAATGGCCGATTTCGGCCCATTCTCTGATCCTATTTCTCGGGCAGGCCTGCCCGACGATCCGGGTTCTGATTAGGCCCAGTTACGAACAGGAGTTGGAGCCCAACTGACTCCGCTGCGAATGTGAGCCCAGGCACCACACCAAGTTAACAACTGATTGATTCTACTGCAGTGTGCAGCCTGCAGATGAGTGAGGTGCAGTGCAGGTAGACAAAGACAAGAGACAGTGACCTTTATATGCACGTGATTTTCATACCCGCTACGTTCCTAATGGCGAGTTTAATTAACCATGGAAAGGACAAAACCATGGAAAGGACAAGGACAAACCATAGATTAGATTCATGATATCTTCAGCAGGGTAGAAAATTACGTGATCAATTGAGCACGAACATAACGCGAGCTATATAACAGTTACTGTCAGGGTGTCAGCAGCTATCTGTAGCTAGTGCACTTTGATTATGTGTTTTTAGCCCTATTACTCTACTACAAGCACCTAGTCATCATCATTTTATTCCTTTTGATTGACACAAGGGGGCCGAGCCATCGTACGTCGTCACTACTCTTGGTCATCGCTCATCGTTGTTGTTAGCCACGCGCGCGTTCATCCAAAATGCAATGTAACTGGACGAGTGTGCTGCGTGCTTCGATCCAATTCAACAGTCCAACGACGACAGTCCAGCTCCAGTCCAGCAGTGGGTGGTGGATGGATCCAGCACATGCTTCGCATGGACCTGATGACTTATGAGAGACTTATCGGGTTTTCAAATGTTAATGACCACCTGGCTGACTGATCTGTCTGCTACCGCTATGGCTTACTAGCTAGGCGGCTATGGCTTACTAGCTAGCTAGGCTGCACCGACGACGGATCCGATCCGACATGCGCTGACAAGCTAAGGCTAGGGCATGTGCATGGGCATATACGGATATATAAACACAAGACATTAATCTTGCTTTTTTTCGCGAGCAGACATTTATGCCTGTATTTCATTAAGAGGGCGAGAATGGCCAATAGGCCTACAACCACAAGTTTTTAGACGAAGGCGAGCAGTCGTCGTCTACTAGAACAAAGCCCTATACTACTGGATACACAAGTTTAGATTACATAATGACAGAGTTTCGCGACCAAAGATTAGGAAGCTCCGCGATGGTGCTGTAGCCGGCTTCAATCCAATCATCCGCCTCTCGCCTAGCCGCATCGACAATCTGCTGCAGGGAGGCCGACGTCCTGTGGAACACCCTGTTATTTCTCTCTTTCCAGAGAGTCCAAGCGACAAGCATGAGCAAGGTGTCGAAGGTCGGTCTTCCCTCGCTCATCAGGCGATCCCGCTGCCGCAGCCACCACAACCCCAAGCGCTTGTCACCGGAGGGTGTCAACGCCTGTAGGCCCAACGGCATCAACAGAGCAAACCAAACCTGTCTTGCGAGGACGCAGCCCACGAACAGGTGTTCGGTGGTTTCGGCAGCCTGGCCACAAAGGTTGCATGTGTCCTCATCCTGAAGACCATGGCGATGGCGCCTATCCGCCGTCCATAGCCTAGGATGAATCCGCCGTCCTGAAGACATTAACCTTGCTGTCTGCAGTCGCACGCTGATAATTAATTTAATCCCTCTCGTGCTGCATGTGCCGTTGTGCGCTATGTGCGCTAGCTAGTTTTACTAGTTCTTTTCTTGCAGCTGCCATCAGCCATGCACCATCCGTGGTCGCGCCGACGATCGACGACTCCATAGCCGCTAGTTGGCTGCTGGATCCTGCTGGTCTGCTGGACTCACATGTTTAACTCGGTGTCTCTGTCTGCCTGATATTCATGCTGCATGCCTAGTGCTAGTAGTATGCTAGGAGCAAGACCGAGAGCTCGTCTAAAAGACTAAAACTAATAGCCAAATTCCTTAGTTTAGTCATTGTGTAAATAAGAAAAAGTCCTTAAAAAGGGAGGAGTCTACAACAACCTAACTATTTTGCTTCTTGTATATTAGAAACATGCCATTGCAATATACATGTCATCCAAATCCCAACCGATCCTAGTTTCTATCACCCGCGGACTGCTTCTTTCTGGCAACTTGCAAGAATAAGACTCCCGTGGATAGCAAGAAATCCGGAATAGATGGCTGCTTATTTGGATTATTGGATACAAAACCTGTTGGACCCTGTTTTTGCAACAAAAAAAAAACTAAAATTTTACTCCAGATAAATATACATCATCTCTTGGAGCTCTGACAGCCGTAATACATTCTAGGTTTGTCTCATTGTTGTTCAACTCAGTAATTAAGTCCCAATGCTTTCCAATATATATGTGTTTGCTGATTTGCGTGTAGTTCAACCTGAAATTAAATTAATTCTAGAGTGTGACTCAAGGTAAGCGGAACAATGTTCGTCGGTTGTCAGACGATTGCTAGTTAATTAAATTAACAAGCAATCTACATCTGTGATAAAAAAACTAGGAATCTACATATCTACCAAAAGCTCGTCATAAAAAAACTGTAACACCTCCATACTAAAAAGAATACAATTCTATTTTCATCTATAATCAAACGTACTAAAGTTTGACTAAATTCTAAAACAGTACCAGTATTTAAAACACAAATAGGTATATGCTATCAAAATATATTTTGAATAAATTTAGTAATATATATATATATTAATATCGTTTGACTGAATTAACTTTTTTTTTTATAAATTTGATCAAACTCGAATTGGTTCTACTTGGTACTCAGTATATGTTAAAGTTGTGTTTTTTTGGGACGGATCTTGCCCTGCATGCGACTGTGTATATAGATAAATTGATGCACAGACTTTTTGCGTATTTGAGAAAAAAGACAATTGATTGATCAATTTTTTTTATCACGCTGACAATTGGCTAGCCTAGACCTTTCTTTTGGAGTAACATCACACAGCCCACACGTCATCAAACATTCCTTGTCCGAAAAATACAGCGAACATTTCACATAAATAATTCATACAGCCTATGATCGTCGGGAACAAGACTATGGTTGTACTATATGCAATTATTGGCAGTGATCAACAGAGCGAGCTCATCCAATTCGCAGAGTACAGTTGGCTCTCCCACGCGTCCATGGCCCCAGGAACATCCACGAGCAGATCCCCAGGATAAAAATCCAGATCATCGAACGAGAGGAAATGGATCATGTTGCTGTCGCCACCGCCGCCGCCACCGTCGCCGCCGACGCTCACCTCGCTCTCGTCACCGGTGTTCTGCTGCGTGCTATTAGTAGTCGACGACTGGGGACTCTCGCCACTGCCGCTGCCGGCAGACGACATGCCGCCGCCGGCTCCATCGAGCTCGAGCAGCTGGCACCCGAACACAGGAAACAGCGCCGGGATAGGCACAGGCTGATCCGCAGGTGGCGGCGCAGCATTGGTCGAACCCTCCTTCGCTCCCGCGGCCGCCGCCGCCGGCTCGGCGGCGCTGTCCCTGGCGGCGGCGTTGAGGCGCTTCCTGATGCGGGAGTTCCAGTAGTTCTTGATCTCGTTGTCCGTCCTGCCCGGCATCCTCGCCGCGATCGTCGACCACCGGTTCCCAAGCGATTTCTGCAAATAGATGATGGTCTCCTCCTCGCGCTTGGAGATGGGCTCCTTCTTGAGGTCCGGGCGCAGGTAGTTCATCCACCGCAGCCTGCAACTCTTGCCGCTCCTCCGCAGCCCTGCGCATTCATCAGCATTCAAGAACATATTAATTAATTGTACTGTATGTATTGTCCAATAACTGAAATGAAATCTGGTTCCCAAGAATAGAATCTTGCCTGCTAGCTGCGCGACGGAGCTCCAGGTGGAGACGCCGTGGTAGGAGATCTGGTTGAAGAGCCGCTCGTCCTCCTCCGGTGACCACAACCCCTTCCTCTCCTTCTCCTTGTTCGCCTCCGCGCCATTAGCGCCGGCGTCAGCGTGGATCGGCTTCCGCACCATTCCTACTCTGTCTGGTTACTGCTGCTGTAGGCAAGTATAGAGATTGGCTAGTTGGTGCTGCGTGCTGCCTGCTAGTCGTGTGTGCGTGACTGCACTGCCTCGGACTGCAGTATATATATAAACATAAATGCCTATTTTCCCGTTCGCTTTGACTGAAAAACAAGTTAAAATAATGTTTCAATTAATTTTTTAAGAAAAAATATTATTTTATTTAAAAAATAAATAAAAAAGTACAAATTATAAACCAACTGAACATGGGTCATGCCTGGAGGAGGTAGCTAGTAGTAGGATGCATGCGACCAAGTGCAAGTGTACAGCATATACCAAACCATGGATCCTATTTGGTTGTGCTATTCATGAGTCAGTCTTATACTACTCCGTATACTCTAACGAGAAAAAATTACTTACTTTTGGTGGAGGTCACCATCCATTGTTACAGTGTGGACATGTGCTTTTATGTATGTACGTATGCATGAATATGTCACTTTGTGTACTCATATCGTCTATGTATATCAGTAGATGTACTGGTGGAGCTTATTTGGTGCAGTAGTGGGTGGACGAATTTACAGCGAGCATGCTACTTGTGATACTAGCTCTTGATCAACTTAGCTCTACTCCTGCACGATATAATATAATCAGAAATTCATGGATATATCGATCTGAAACACATAAGGTTAAAATTGCTTCTATTTAATTTGCTTCCCTTTATTTGCACGCTATGCATGTATGGTGATGCCTGCATGGATACTCCCTTTGTCCTGTAATATAGTGTATTTTATGAATTTTAAGACAAAAATTAAGAAAGAATATAAAAGACTCATATACCCTCATTTTATTTCCTAGTCAGACGTTATCATCAACATGATTAATGTTGATTGGTTGATAAATGGAAAGCATTTAATAAAAAAACTAGGGTTTGTTCTCCATAATGTATTATATTCGAGGACAAATTTTGAATGCTAGAATGCACTATATTACAGGACGGAGGAAATACTCTATAATATTCATCCCAGATTGTTAGAGATATAGACATCGCTACCAATTATTCTATATGCTTTTCCATCCCTGGTTATAATGGCCTCCATCCATTACATGACACCTATGTGTGTTTTTGAAGTGTATGTTTAGTTGAAATCCTAACTTAAGCTATCCATGGTAGCTCTTGTTTTAGCTCATTTGTTAGTGACGCCATGAGTCCTATAATTTTTTTTAATTTCAAATTTATTTTCTTTGATTTGTAAAAACAGTTTTCCCTTGCAAAATAGCACTAATATGTGTTTTATAGTCTTCACCACAGTACATAGTAATGTAGAACTTTGTCAACCAAAGAGCTATGAGTGCAATCATATATTTTTTTTCTTCTAAATATGGTTATTTGGATAGGTTCCATTACAACTTGCGAGGATCAGAAAAATACCATTACTATTCATTTATTTTGAGATATGCCATTATAATTCTATACATAATTGAGACTAATCACTTTGTACGCTCCAGATGTCGTTGGGCACATCTGTAGAGTAATGTATTCTCGTATTGCCCAAATATCCCTCGTCTTATTTCTTACTCCTTTAGCCTCCCCCTCTGCCATGAACGCTAGCAAACTGCATCACCGTGGCCACCAGCCACCACACCACCAGTGGCGAAGATGGGGAAGAGGCTGCTCCGCAGCACCCACTGAGCTCTTGCCCCTCATTGAGCCCGTAGCCCACTAGTGTCCCTCCCTATGCGGTGTTGACGACGAGGAGGATAAGGAAGGGCAAGCGGGGCCACCATCAACGACCAAGGCACACGTGACCTGGAGCTTCCATCCATAGATCACCCTGCCCACCCGCTCTTCTCGCCCTCCCCGACCGAAGGTGGCGGCGGAGGCATCTACCACCCGAACGACAAGTTCTTTGACGAAATTGACTACGCCATTGCTAAGAAGCGGGAGTTCACATAGCACGGACTCATCAAGCCATCCCCTGCTTCGTCGCCGTTGTTGCCTTTGTCATGAATGAAGATGCAACCGAGCTGAAGGCGGGCATAGGTGCTCGGCCAATGGCGCTCATGTGGGTCGATGCTAGTGAGGAGTAGGGACTCGCGCGCGGGGGCTGGGCCGGCCACCGGTGGTGCCGTGCATATGAGTGCGATAGACAAAGTTGTGAGCTTGGCAACACCCTTATTACTTTCGAGGAGCTTGCTGTCATCAAATAGGGTACCAAGAATGGAACCCTAGAGATACAGAAGTGCCCCACAACATTCAAGGCCATAGAAGACACCAAGATGATAGAGCATGACCTCGAAGACTCAACCAAGACCACATGCATCAGTGCCTCACTCTCTCATAAATAGGAAAACATGCTCATTAACTTCCTCTACCAGAATGAAGACATCTTCGTATGGAAGCCATTTGACATGCCTGGTGTCCTGAGGATGGTCTCGAGCACTCTCTAATGATCAATCCTGGCTCTAGGGTGGTCAAACAACTTCAGCGCCAATTCAAGGTGGAAAGGTGTAGGATCATAGATTCATAGGAGAGGAAGTGGCTAAACTCCTACCAATAGTCTTCATCAAACAAGTACTACATCTAGATTGCCTTGCAAACCCTACCCTTGTATAAAAGAAAATTGGGCAATGGAGAATGTGTGTTGATTATACGGGCCTAAATAAGGCGTGTCCCGAAGACTTTACCCCTTACCTCGCATAGATCAGGTGATAAGTTCCAAATCAGGATGCAAAACTCTATGATTCCTTGATGCCTACTTTGGCAATCACCTAATTAAAATGAAAGAGTTAGATCAATTCTCGAATTTGTTCATTGACTACTATAGAAATGCTATCAACACTGGTTTATAATGACCATCACCACTGGTTTTGGCCCTTGGTGGTGATATAATAGGTGATGACTAGTGATGACCATGGTCGCTAGATGGAAACCATGTTACAGATCGACAATGATGGGGGTTTCCAGAAATCCTAAAATTGGGCAAAAATAGCCAAAAAATTTTAATCCCGAGAAGCCCTAACCAGTCAGCTGCACGATCACAAGTCACGTGATTTTTCACATGAAAATAGGCATGCCCGCGCTAGCAGGATTCAAACTTGAGGCATGTGGCCTAATGCATGCATAGTTCCTCTAACCACTCCACCCCAACATCACATGTGTATAAAAGGCATATCCATTCCCCTTCAGTTTTTAGGATTTTGAAATGAGTTTTTGAGACCCTAAATAAATTCAAATGAAAAATGTTTCAACTAGAAAGTTGTAGATATCATCAATTACTACTACTTTGGTTTTGGTCATTTTGCCATCCAAGGTCATTTGATTTTTTTTATTTCAAATTGTAAGAATTTGAAATATAATTTTAGGACCACAACTGATGTCAAATGAAAAGTCAGTTACTACAAAATTGTAGTTCTCATCGAGATCTACAACTGTGGTTTGGATCGTCTTTCCATCTGAGGTCATTTGTAAAATTTGAATTTCAAAATGTTAGAACTTTAAATAGACATTTGAGACCATAAATTATTTCTAATTTAAAAGTTATCAACTACAAAGTTGTAGATCTCATCAAGCCAGCGGCTGGTGACACCAACTGCTGGTGATGATGGACTATCACCGCCGGTTGGTAACACAAACCAGTGGTTGGCTTGATGCTTTCAGTTAATTCAGGTTTGTAAGATCTGTACTTCTTTTATATAATTTATTAAATTCAACTATGGGGATCTCCCCCACAGTCCTTTGCATCAAAAAAATTAGACCCATTTTCACTGCCAGTTGGTAACACAAACTAGTGGTGATAACCCCATCGCTGCCAACTCATATTACGAACCAATGGTGATATGTGTCACCGCTAGTTTTAGTAAATCTGGCGGTGAAAGTATCATTGGGGATGTCCATTTCTATAGTAGTGGTTACCCCATTCGGCTCTTTCTACTACGTCACAATGCCCTTCAGGACAAATAACGTTGGTGCCACCTATCAAAGATGCATGTGGTGGTGTCTCCATCCCCAGATCAGGTGCAACGTTGAAGCTTACATGGATGAGGTCATTTTAAAGTCCAAAAAAGTTTACCAGCTCATCGATGACCCAGCAGAAACTTTCGCCTATCTCATAAGGTTTGACATGAAGCTGAACCTAGAGAAGTGGACCTGTGGAGTACCATTCTACAAGTATTTGGATATATCGTATCCGAGCTTCCATAAATTGAAAGATGCGTAGAATCTTATAGGGAGCTTGGTGGCTCCATGCTGCTTCATCTCAAACTTGGCGAATGATGGATGGCCTTGTACAAGCCCTCAAAAAGTATCTCACTACACCTAAGTCCTTGTCACCCCGATGAAAGGTGAGCTGCTACTCCTCTACATCTGACCACAACACAAGTGGTCAACGCCGCCATCATGGTCGAAAGAAAGGAAGAGGGACACGTCTTACATGGATAGATACTGGTCTAATTCATCAGGTGTTGACCAAGATCAAAATCGGTACCCTCATATCTAAAAGCTTCTCTTTGCACTCCTCATCACTAAACAAAAAATACTACATCTCACTCGATTACCGTGGTCACCTCTTTCCCTCTCGGTAAGGTTATTAATAATAAGGTTGCCATTGGTCATATCTCTAAGTGGGCATTAGAACTCATGCAATACGACATTGCCTATGTCTCCCACACAACTATAAAAGTCACATGCCCTAGCAAACTTCGTGGCCAAATGGACGGAAGCCTAGACAACTCTAGCTCTAGTCGACCAAGCATATTGGAAAAAATGTATTTTTATGTTTCCCTCATGCTCAATGATGCGGGGCCTAGTATTGTCCTAATATCCCACAAGGGAGAATGAATCAAGTACATATTTTAGTTCCATCTCAAAGGGGCAATGAACAACATCTACAAGTATGAAGCCCTCTTGCATGGTCTCCAAACTGTGATATACCTAGGTATCTGTTGTCTCTATGTCCATGGTGACTCCGAGCTAGTCGGTAGCTAGATGATGAAGGATTTCTTGTATAAAGATCCAAAGATGGAGGCATACAATGAGGAAGTATGAAAGCTAGAACACAAGTTCGATGTTATCGAGTTGCATCACGTCCTTCGATGGGACAAAGATACGGAAGACACCCTAGCCAAGCTAGGATTTGCTCAGGTCTAAGTGCCACCTGGAGGTCTTCTCCTTGAAGTGATTTATAAAAGCTCTATTCGATCCGAGGAGGATCAATAGGAAGCCCAAAATAAGTCACAAAAAACATGAAGATAAGCCACAACTGCAAGTACTGGCAATTACCCTGGTCTGGGCACAACCACTGGTCGACTAATTTTTATGTGATGTCCTTTTGGCTGATGTAATAGAGGTCGGACGACTGTCCATAAAAGCAAAGTCTTTCGTAAATGATCGATGATGAGATACACAAATAATGCACATTCGAGGATCTTCAACACTACATCCCAATAGAGGAAGGCAAGGCCTTGTTGCTTGACATCCACGTTGGTGCACCCCAAACAATAGTTGGAAAAACCTTTCAAATGGCTTCTAGCTATGGGCCAACTATAGTGCACCTAGGGACTAGACCCACCTCTTCATTGCAACCGACAAGTCCACAAAATGGATTGAGGAAAAACTGATAACCACGATAACCTCAGCAAAGGCCGCTGAGTTCTTCATCGCAATCATACATAGATTCGGCATGCCTAAATGCATTATCACAAACAACGACACTCAACTCAAGAATTCATTTATTGTTGTGATGATAATTAGATCCCATTTGACTGGGCCGTTGTGGCACACCCACAAACGAATACCCAAGTTGAAAGGACTAATGATTGAATATCTATATCTATATCTAAATCTATATCTATATCTATATCTATATCTATATCTATATCTATATCTATATCTATATCTATATCTATATCTTATATTTTCAATCCCAGTTAGCAATCTATCATATCATGCAAAGGGTCCACATTAGCATCCACTAGCATATCTCACTAGCACATGCAACTATCTCACCATGCAAAGTGTCCACATCAGCATCCACTAGCATATGTCATTATGTCATTCAAGCTATTCACATCTGCAAATCATATTGTTTACTAACATATATTTAGTTATCCACATTGAAACCTAAAAAATCATTGACCAACATGTATTATGATATTTATTAGTTTATATAAGTAAATATAAGTAGTATAATTTAACTTGCGGTTCCCACAACAACGCGCGAGGTATTCTTCTAGTATACTATAAGGCCTCAAACAACACATCCTCGATTGAGTGAAGAAGTGTTTACTGGCCAATGTGCAGCCGTGTTGCCTTTGGTTATCTAGAGATTCAAACGGTCCCTAACCGATTGACCGCACCTCGTTCTTTCTAGTCTATGGCGCATCCGTTCTTTCAACTAGCCTCGACTCAAGTCTCCAGTAGTTAAGGCCTATGAAGAGAAGTCAGAGTAAGCAAGACAAGACACCCTTGATCAACTTGATGAGGTACGAGAAGTTACACTCCTCCAGCCGGCTAAGTACCAACATGAGCTATGAAAGTATCATAGTAAGCATGTACAAAACCTATCTTTCAGTGTCAGTGATTTGGTTCTTCAACGGATCCAATTGAACAAAGGCATGCACAAGTTAACATATGTAATGCGTTAAGACATGATGGATTTAATGAAAGCAATTCGATGTTGCATATGTTAGTGTATTTTTCTAGAAACTTGATCAAAGTTAGTTGGTGAATTTTGACTTATGACATAACTAAAATACCGTACCTTACATTTGTAACAACACTTGCATTTTCACTAATCAAAATGGTATTTTTTTAAAAAAAATTGCAAGTCAAAGTGTCATGGATATTGTGTCAATGTCCTAAAGGATCTACG
The DNA here is from genome assembly GCA_022457205.1 of Saccharum spontaneum. Classification (NCBI taxonomy): domain Eukaryota; kingdom Viridiplantae; phylum Streptophyta; class Magnoliopsida; order Poales; family Poaceae; genus Saccharum; species Saccharum spontaneum. Next base: position 8,575,584 of record CM039588.1, on the reverse strand, counting down.
TTTGGAATCAGATGTAGTACTTAGTATTTAACAGAATAGAAAAAATCTATATGGAATAAATCTACCACAAGTGGGGGGGATTATATATGCAATGCATGACCAACAAAGGTAAAAATTGTTGAGTGATCCTGTTTCGAATCTTGGGTAAGAGATGGAGGCACAAGACAGAGTTGCAAATTGTATTATTCTAGGTGAGCCGTCCCATCCCAGAATGATATATTAACTATGCCTAGAATCTATATATACTATAAAGACAAACCCCACTAACCTAATTATCTTAAACCTCTTTGCGCCATGTCATCCACTTATCCTTTGCAATTAACACAAACCCCACTAAGCTATTATCTTGAACCTCCTTGCGCCACGTCATCCACTTATCCTTTTCAATTAACACCGGCTGATCATGTGCATGCATGCGTAGTAGTAATTCGTCTTCCAAGTTCATGCGCAATATAGTAGTAGATATATTTAGTTGTCCACATCAGAATGCTAAAATATAGATTCCTCCTTCATACCCGCGGCAATGCGCAGGGAATCCTCCTAGTTGCCAATATTAAGAATTCCAATCACTCCGTCGCTGGCCAGCTATATTCTCTTGACCTTTGTTCCCCAATTGTTAAGTTGTTTTATGCATAGGGATAGGGTTGCATATACGACAAACTTATGGCGGCCTCTGTTTGTATCCACAACTAATCTAACATATATAATAATAACTACTGCTACTATATATTGTACAGCCCTTTGTTTATCAATTAGGTGCATGAGTTATATACATACTAATATATACTACTCCAATGTACAAGAGTGAAGCTATTCCCTATAACTGGCAACCATGATGAAAACAAATAAATTTGCTTATTAATATATAATGCAAAATGCAACTTGCCTGAACAAATTATGCAGCTGTGACGTATGCATATGAATTAACAATCTGCAATTCTGTAGCCTGGGCTGAAGTGCATGATCTGGTTGTTATGTATATAAAATTAGCCATTGATCACTGACGGCAGTAATATTAAACCATTATTGGCAGACAGAGATTAGTAAGTGTATTAGATGCTCAACATGGCCACTAGCTCGACAGCGAATGACTGACATATGCGTCCTTTTATTTGTCTCATGCTGTTGCGTGCTACCGTTGCGCCAGACATCACAAAAGCTTAGCTTGGGGGGTTGTGTGATTATTGCTAAATTAAATATCTGCTGCAATGTCTACCAAATGCTGATGATGATCATTTCCTGCACAAAAATAGTTTATCAGACAAGTGGTCAGTACGTATCGGTGTTGTTGGGGCTGAAAAGTTGTGCTGGTAGCTTAATTCAAGTTGTTCTCTTTTTGTTTACTTGTTGTCTATGCGTTGTCAATATAATCATTTAGTTTTTTATTCTATAATTTTTCTTAGGTTGATTGGTTTGCCTTGAGCCATGCCTTGGGCCATTATATTATTATAACTGAGTTCACATTCACACTCTCCTTCAAAATGAATTAATAAAACATGTTTTTTCAACATATATTGTATATATAGAAAATCATCCTTTTTCACTCCTTTTGTTGTTGTTGGAAATGAAATGTCGACTCTAGGAACATACCCACATTATAAGGTAGACCGTTTTGCATGAATTATGCATTTATGCTTCGCTCTGAAGCTACTTGGAATCTTGGATAGATGTACATTCGAGCGCTTCTAGGAATTATCACAACTTCACAAGGAAAGGTTGGTCATATACCAACAGATACACCAGCTTTTTCTTTCCTGTTGATCTTATTGTCACAACACTTTTTCGAGGGATATTTATTATGCGGGCTGTATTAAAGGATGCAAGTTGCAGTTTGAGGATCGGATAATAATGGATTTTTTTTTGAGAGGAGGAAGATGATAATGGACAATTAGTTAGTTGAATCTAATGATGAATGCATGAATAGGTAATAACGGATCAACACGATCTGAATCCTGTTAGCTGATTAGAAAATATTCGTCCTTTGAGGAAAGCATGGATAGGCTACGAGACACACATAACTAGCCGAGGGTTTCGTTGCATCAGAGGAACGTGCACTATGGAATTAGTACACATATGGACTTTAGTCCCAATTGGAACAGGCTTTAGTCGGATGACTTTTTAGTCCCGGTTGCTTTGAACCCTGACTGAAGGTCCTCCGTGGATAAAAAAATAATGCCTCTCACCTCGCATGGGATTCGAACCCAAGACCTCATGCATTGTCTCGCGCGTACCTTTCCACCCAACCTACACAACACATGTAACTTTGGATGGGATGCTTTCCTTTTGAATTAACTCGTCGGTAGACTTTTAGTCCAGGTTGGTAACACCAACCGAGACTAAAAGGACCTTTAGTCCGGGTTAGTAACACCAACCGGGACTAAAGGGTCAACTTTTAGTCCGGGTTGGTGTTATCAATCGGGACTAAAGGGTCAAGGCTCTTTAGTCCGGATTGATGTTACAAACCGGGACTAAAGATCCTCTGACGTACAAGAAACTTGGACCCGGGAGTAATGCTCACATTAGTCCCGGGTCCAATTCTAGCCGAGACTAATGTGCTGAACCGAAAGTCATTTCTCTACTAGTGGTATGAACTAGTACAACGCCAAAAAAGTTTAATATATATGCTTCATGATGCATTAGGTTTTCCTTGGTCGTCCAACTGTAACATGTATTGTTACTTTGTTAGTCTTGGCACTCAGCTCCTTGCATTGTTTCAGGTGACGAACAAGATCTGAGACCAAAGTAAGTAACATCTATCGCATGTCTGCAAGTAACATCGGCTTAAAGGTACAGATATCTTCAGTAGCAGATCAGAGGTCGTCAGCTCGTCGCATGCATGAGACAAATTTGATCCAGGGAATCGGTCAAATAATTATTGGGAATGGAGAGAACATACACGTAGTGCAGTGGTAGGGATGTAGGAAACGCAGCCTAGGTCAGGAGTTCGACTCATGTTCTTCACCAAAAAAAAAAGAACACTTCCTAGGCTATTTTCAGGGAAATACGTGGTCTCGTGGCATTTTCTCGACCCTATGGAAGGGAATCTTCTATCTTTCCGTCAATGCCTCGACAGAGGTCTTATCCCAAGGGTTGAGTTATTTGGGAATGGAATTGCCTATGGTTTTAGCAACATAATACAGTGGCAGGCACACAATGATCCGGACTAATAAGCCACCAATTGGACATCATTTATGCGCCACAGAACTTACAACTTTCCCAATATGCATGGTTTCTTTTTATGTGGCCAATGATATGTAGTAGCTGTGTTTTCCTTTTTGACGAATAGCAGGGGTAGTTTTTCAATCCGCGAAAGTTGTAATGATAAGTACTTGCTGCCCCCGGCCACCATGTCTGCTGCATTCGACAGCTCCGGCCACTTGTTAGCTCCGGCCACCTGTTAGCCTGCAGTGGGGACTTCGTCAGCTCACAGCCGCGGCAGCGGCGGCTCATGAACCCGAGCTGCTGCGGCAGTGGCGGCTCCCCCAGCGGCTCCTGCCTCTCCCTCGAGCTCCTCTGGTGGATCTAGACGAGGAGCTCCTCCCTCTCCTTCGAGCTCCTCCGGCGGCAGATCTGGCTGAGGAGCTCTCTCTCCCTCTCCTTCGTGGTGGCGGCACAGCGGATCTGGTCGAGAAGCAGCACCTCCGGCGGCGCTATGGCGAGGAGCAGCGGTCCCGGCGGATCCACCGACGACCCTGGCAAGCAGATGCTCAGATCTGACAGTAGGTGCCCGGATCCGGCAAGCGGCTACGGCTGCGGCGGCGCGTGGATGGGCTCGATGGGCTCGTCGACAGGTTTTTCCTTTTTTTTTGTTTTTTTCTGATTGATTAACCGAAGTGGGGCAAAGCGCCTGTCTCCGTAGGTCTGCATTAACGTAGAGCTTTCGACGCTCGCCTCCAAAAACGTAAAATGCCCGCCTCGATTAAAATTATTGTAGTAGTGAGGGGCAGCAGCAGGGGCTTTTTGGGCCACATGAAAATACAAATGCCTGCATGTGGATCCAACGGCGTATCTCAAATGAACTACAAATAGCAATGGCATTGTTCTAATATGACAAATAGTAATGGTAGTTTTCCATTCCGCGAAAGATGTAATGGAATGGTTCCAAATAACCCTTAGTAATTTGGTAAAATTATTGGAGGAGACAAAAGAAATATAAAGTAGACACTATCGACTCAAGAAATAAAATAGTAAAGAGCCTTCTCTCCAATATTTTGTGGTGTCAACTTCAACCACATATTTTGTGAACCTTATGAAACCAAAACTTCTATGGATTCATTATTAGATCCAGTTTGAAACACACTACATATATGCATGCCCTATTGTCCTTGTAGTGTGCTTGAACTAGTGTGTTTAATTATTTTAACTCCAACATGGCACATCATCATGTGAAATGCAGTATAGCGCACAAGTACTTATCAAACAGTTTTATTTTTAAAACAAAGCTAAGAAAATTTATCAAAAGATTTGCATTCATATGGAAATAAAAAATAGCGCGCACGGTTGGCTCCAATGCCATGCATATGGACAGAGCCGCCAGCATGTTGTTTGATTATGATGTCCTAATTTAATAATCAGAGAGTGTGGTTGATTGGCAGGTCCCACATAGTATATAATATAAAGTTGCTAATATAGTGTCTCATAGACTCATACCATTAAATGGCTAGTCAAGAGTCAAGCCAGATCTATCTTGTTAAAGTCATTATTAGATCTCCAATAATCGCTCACTACATCAGAATGTATACTGTAATGAATTTATCTCCATGTCTATATGTCGCAAGTTAGTAAGTGATTTTTTTTTCATATGAATAAACATTTTTCTTTTTTGTTACTACTCCGTATATAATTTTAGAAGGTAATGGTCAAGCTTTATATCAGTAGTACACATCTTGACCTTGTTCACGACTGTGCATGCAAAGATAATAACGTCATTAAATCCTAATGTCTTTTTGAAGTTCACTCATACTTTTTTTTGCTTAATTAGGGTTTCTCCATCTAGAGAGAGATCATGATTGTTAAGTTTCTATTTTCAATCTAGGCCAAAATTTTAGCCCAACTTACTTGTATAGAGTAGGCTCCCACCCATGATTCTCTAATTATTTTGTCAGGATTTCTTGCTTTCATAGGATTATAGGAGGTTGTCCATGAATGTGATGCTTTTATAGATCTAGATGTACATAAATGTAAATTCAAGTATGATGGGAAATTCCATTAGTTGTAAAGTATTTCCAGTGGCAGATCATTGTAACCAAGCATGGCACTGGAGATGTATTTTTAGGAGCGGTTCTTTTAAGCAATTTGTCCCCCGAAATGAATTTGCATGGGCAATTGCTTTTTCTAGTCGTCCTTGAAAATGCATTTCCAAAGGAGGTTGGAAGGCAGACAATAGAAAATCCACATCTTTATAATCGATGGTGTAGTGTCAGCTTTTTAAACTACACCTAGAAACCATTTTTGACAGCCTTCCGTTCCAAATTATTGTAAGTTAGTGCTGTTGTTCAATATTTAAGTTAGTGCTGCAACATTTTATTATACTCCCTCCATTCCAAATTATAAGTTATTCCAAAAAATTTGGAGAGTCAAAACATCTTAAGTTTGACCAAAATTATAAAAAGAATTATAAAGATTTATGACATCAAATAGGTTACTATGAAAATGTAATTAATGAAGAATTTACTGATACTTAGTTGGTATCATAATGTTAATATTATCTTATTATATAAATTTGGTTAAACTTGAGATGCTTTGACTTTCGAAGAAAGTTGGAATGATTTGTAATTTGGGACGGAGGGAGTAGTTAGTTTGCTTTGTGATAAGGAAATAATGATTGCAGCTGAGAAACTGTGTTTTTTCTCCCTCATATGACGCGCAGCTTCTGCATATATATTCTAGGGTGGAGGGCATTTTGTTTTTTAGCACTACTACACGTACCATGGGTAAACCGTCGTCCATGGAAAAGCTTCAACGCATATATACCAAGAGACTCGCCAGATTCCTTGCAATGATGGCATCTTTTTCTTCCATTAATCGATCGATGTGATGGATACGATCTTGCGGTGTTGGAATATGATAGTTAACTTGATCTAATAATCCATGGTAGTGGGTAAACTAATGGATCAACTTGATCTCAAATGTCACTAACTGATTACTACTAGAAAATTACAAATGGCAATTGAGATCACAAGCCTCACCGGCCTGCTTCATGAATATTGCATTGCATTGACTGATATTGGCGGTTTTGACTACTAGCTACGTGCCAAAATGACCATGCGAACCAAGGAACATGCATGATGTGTGTGCTAAGAACCTGCATGCAGAATTGCAGATAATTAAGCTTATATCTTCTTCAAGTAGCTATCTAGCAGAGGCAGCAACATTATTAGGTTATGCCTGGGCCAAACGCGTTATTACACGCAGTGATCTGCTTGTCATCATTGCACCAACTGCTCATCATGCACGTAATAAACTCTGAGCTCATTGTATATATTTTTTTATTTAGGTAAGAGCTCATTGTATATATAGGCATATATACAAATTAAACGTCAATAGATGTTGTTCCTGTTATCCTGTATATATGCTTAAGTCGAATAATAATCGAGACTGCTAAAGAAATCCCAAGCAGAAAGTGCCATGGATGCAAACCATGCATGCCTGTTGTTTGAAACAGAGCATCCAGCTGCCCAGCAGGCCTTCTTCTTTTTTAACTCCCACATGGTACATTGGCACGCGAAATGTGGTAGAGCATACTAATCAAGGTTTTTTTATATGTATAATACATGCTCTCGTACGTGGTCGATGGATGGCCCATGCATCTACATGTCGCCGGCCGCCACCGCCATGTCATTGCCTGCTTCTGAAGTCTTGCAGAACTTGTTATAACTGAGTCAATTAAGTTGATCAGCAGGTTTTGTAATTGTTAGCTAGTAGTAGTATAAAGTATTTCTAACCATCACATGCATGCATGAATAGTCAATTGTTACATATTTATATGATTAATTCACATAAGGTATATATTCACCATTCCTGCATGCAAATTAAATGGCACTACGACTATATATCGATTACAAAACATCAATACTAACTTTTCATTAGTATGTACTACGAGCTAAATTATGAAGGGTGAAATATAGGTGACCATGATAATGTCCTAGCTAGAGCAAGTCATGTAACAACAAGAACAACTAATGGAGGTTTGACATCTGATTAAATCAATCAAGCCGCCTGTGTGTAGCTTTCCCGGAATTCAAGTGGACGGTATGATCACGAGTCACGACCAAAAGGGTGTAGGCCAGCAAGGCCACTGACGTTTCTTATCGGTCTACATGCATGCACAATGCATGGTTTCATATAGGTCACGATTTATGAGATGTGATGTGCATTATAGAGAGGTTAGGTAATAACGAACCTACGTACACATGTCCTAATATAAATATAAATATATGCTTCCAAAGGCTTTGCACAAGAGACAAGACATAAGACACATTCCACCAATTCCTAGCTCAGACCAGCACACATATAGACGCAGTGCGTCTTGAATTAACTATAATACGTACTCCTGAAAAAAAAGAAGAGCTAAGGCCTTGTTTAGTTATCGGAATTGGGGCTCCCCGAATCACTGTAGCGACACTGTTCTCTACTGTAGTATTTTGTTTTTATTTAGTAATAATTGTCCAAACATTAATTAATTAGGTTCAAAATGTTCGTCTCGCAAAGTACAACAAAACTGTGCAATTAGTTTTTGATTTCATCTATATTTAGTACTCCATGCATGTGTGATATTTTGATGTGATGGGGAATTTTTTTTCATAGTGGAATTTGGAGGAAAATTTGATGAACTAAACATGGCCTAACAACCCAGCTAATAATTGACTCAGAGAGCTAATAATGACATATTTATGCATGCATGCGCCATTTCACACTAGTTATATATATATCATGGACGAGATGATTTACCGGACCTTGCTTCAGTCATTTTGTGCACCTCTACAGATGCGGTGCCTTTTGAGATCTTGTTGCTAGTATTTTCATGATGTTTTCTTAGGACCCTATTCCTTCGGGGTGGTGCAGTCTTGTAAAATTAAATGTAGTTTTCTCCCATATATACCATGCATGCCCGTATCGATAGAGAGTATCCTTGCCAGCCCTCTCGCCCGTGTGCACAATGTCACATCCGGTTTTAAAGATAGAACCGAACTCAAACTAAATGTATGCCGGAATAAGTTTATTCATACGTGTGACGATATTAATAGTGATTTATTTCAGTCCCTCGCCTCCCTCTTAAGTCGATTACATAGCTAAATCTTCCATTGACTATCATTAGCCAGATAATAAACATTTTTGCGAATTGCACAAGTACAGATGCACACGTTCAACACGCACACATACTCACCCCTATGAACATACGTACACAAAACTCTGCCCCTATGAGCACCTCTGAAAGACTGTGCTGGCATATCTCGAGATTGATGAAGTCACCAGAGGCGCCGCCTCGTTGCCGACAGGAATGTCGTCTACCACTAAAAGCACAATGCTGTTAAATCCTGAAATAAATTCAGGAAAATATGAGCACCCGTGCCAAGTCGAAGACTTGAACCCGGGTGTGCAGGTTCCACCACAAAGAACCTAACGCTTAGTTCACGCTAGATAATAAACTTAATTGATCATTCAGGTACACCACTGACGAGAGTATAATATAGGGGTATGCTAAGTCCCCAAGAAGGAGATAGCGAATCGAATGATCCCCTGACCGACTCTATGATCCATTGGGTACACTCACACGTACCCTCCAGCAGAGTAAGGATGGTTCCGCGGCCTGCCGATCGTCCACCCTTGAGGAGCCCCGCGAAGCCAGGAGGATGTGCCCAAGCAAGCCAGCAGCCATCGCTCAGGGCTTGGGGGCTCGGACATAGCGCCAGGGTTCCAACCGATTAGGAGCCCGGGCCAGGTCTCTCCCTTGGCAACCGCCTAGGCCTTCGCTCAGGGACCAGCTGACGTCCTGAGCCAAGACTAGAAGCCAGCTCAGGAATCTGTCAGGAGCCCGGAGCCTGACAGACGCAGAAAGGCGCTGCACCGTTTGCCCGTTTCATAGCCACGAGGCACTGTCGGCCATTCCCATGGCAAGGTCACGCAACGGGCATGACACATAAGGACAAGGGACTCTCCAATCTCTCAGGGCAGAGGGCTCCAAGCCCACTTGTCAGCCTCTCTGGGCGGGGGAGGCTCCTTGCGCACCATTGAAGGCCTCGAGAAGGCTCACCTGGGGAGGCCACGTAGCGGTAGATAGCACCTGACCATCAAGTGCGAGACTGCACAGAAGCATCATGGAGTGGTTGTGACATTGTTGCCCCTCCTACACGACAAAGGAGTACTTGGCGGCGACAAGATGAAGGAAACCAAAGCACCAGTCGAAGAAACTCTAGGTTAGAACTGACTCGCTTTGTACCTCGTGCCCTTCTTGGTATATAAGGGGAGGCATGGGCTCCTGTAGCATGAATTGAATCAGAAACATAGGGATCGAACTCATATACACTCGGCTCGAGTTGATCAGATCAACCGACCCGAGGTAGAAACCAAACAACCCCAGGATAGCACCGCGTAATCTCCTGCCAAACTTTCTCTTAATTCTTCTATTGTAAACCCCCGATTGGGCATTCCTAACACAAAGAATACCATACTGTTGGACATAGGGCTCAGAGGCCTGACCTAGGATAAATTGATTGTATCCCTTGCATGTTTTGAGTGTCTAAGTCACCAGAGATCCACACATCAACCTCTGATGAATAAACTCGATGCTCGCCATGGTTAGTTGGTGCGCCAGGTAGGGGAGCGCGTCGTTTGTGATCGCCATTTTGCGGTGGCTAGAACCACCTGCTTTGCTGTCGGAGCCAGAGGTCCCGCCCCCGAGGGCATGGCATGTACTACTCTGTCGGGGGCTCCTTCGCCCCCATCCAAGATCTCAGCTTTGGGAGCCTAGACTACGTCACCGACCATAGCGGTGAACTCCACCTTTTTGAGGGGACTTCGTCGGAGGACAGTGAGTCCCTAGCATTGGACTTCCATCGGGCATCCTAGGAGCCGACCTAGATGTGCTGGCCTGACAAATCGGTCTCGGTCTAGGTTCGAACACCATCGTGTCGAAGAACCGTCTGATGTCCTACATGTCAGCAAGTGTTCATCGCTGGACCAACAGCCAAGGGGGCTCAAACACCTCGTCGCCTCTGTTGTATTCTCCTAGGTACGTGTCCTTGATGAAACCCGAGGCAACACGTTGAAGCACTAGGCTACCTAAACGTGTAGCATAGGACCGCCCGCCAAGCCGCCACAAGCGATGCCCCCTAATTAACGTAGGAGTTGACGGAAATCTCACGGAAGGAGGGAGCTGTTGCATGATATTAGGGTGGGAATAGGCCCGTGAATGTCGATGGCAATGGAAGGTCACTGAGCAGGAGGTGAACATGGTCAGACTGGTGGCGCCTTGACACTTGTTGTGCTCGGAGGTGCCGATCACCTTCGGTTAGGACAACTATGTAACCCTTGCCACGTGCCTAGCCTGGGCCATTTTCCACTCATCATCAGTCCAGTCATCAGACACACTCATATCTCAAGGGTGATCATGGATGGGGGAAGCGGGCTGAACATCCTCTACACCAATGCCCTAGACTAGATGAAGACCCCGAGGCGCAGCCTCCGCCTGAGCGAACCACCCTTCTATGGGATTATCTTCTATGGGATTATCATCGGGGCATAAGCCATGCCCCTTGGAAGCATCCATCTCCTTGCCATGTTCAGGGAGCCGACCAACTTCGGCAAAGGAGGTGCTCACATTCGAGGTGGTGGCTTTCCTGGGCACCTATCACGTGTTGCTCAGGTGGTCATGCTATGCAAAATTCATAGTCGTCTTGCATTATGTCTGCCTAAAACTCCAGATGCCCGGCCTCGCGGAGTCATAACCGTGGACTCGCTCACCCAAGAGGCCTACCTGCGTGAACAAAAAGACATGACCCGCATGACCGCGGCGGTGGCCATCGCCGACCTCACTGACATTCAACATCAACTAAAGGAAGTGGCCCCACATAGCAAGAGGGAGAGCCCAAAGAGCTCCTTGAAGCTGGTGGAAGACACCACGATGATCGAGGTTGACCTCGAGAGTCCTGCAAGGTTGTCCGCATTGGGGCTTTTTACCTCCGGGGTTGGAAACATCCCTCATGGAGTTTCTATGCTGATGGTACAACCCCTATAGAGAGAGGGTGACGATAGGGGAAGAAATGAGATGGAGTGGGAGATATATGTCAAGTATCAGAGGTGTTATATTCAAAGTTGCCATAGCACTCACGTGCTCTGAGAGCCACGGTGGATGCATGGTGGCGATCCCACATTGGAGAAAACAGCCACCCAAACCAGTATGGACCGGCACTGTATCATTTAACAAGTTTAGAGGGCTAGAAATGCATTTTAAAAGTTTGAAGGCCTAAGTGAGTGCCCGAAGGTTCACCAACTACATCTAATTTCCCACTATGCAAGCTTTTGTGACCACAAGTGTTGCAGCGAAGGCTTCGGTGAACACGAAGGTCTCTGGTGCAAAGGCCGAGCAACGACCTGACGTCGGAGGCCCAAGGGAGCCTACAACCAAGGTCGATGAGTCAATCCATGAAGGTCTCTGATGCGGAGGCCAAACAAGGACCCAATGCCGAAGGCCCAAGGGAGCCTACGGCCAAGGTCGATGAGTCAATCCCTTGCTCGAAGGTTTCAAGACACCAAGGTGCTACAATGGAGGTTTCGGGGAACACGAAGGTCTCCGCGCGTGAAGGCGGAACAATGACCAGACGCCGGAGGCCCAAAGGCGCCTACGACCGAGGTCGATGAATTGAGCCCCTGCCCAGAGATTCCGGCCCTCTCGAGGCAAAGGGTTCCCCGAGAGGCTTTCAACAGCCAACGTCCAAGGGTCTTTGTTGCAGTAAAGAAGACAGTCTTCAAAGAAGAGCCCCCAAGAGCAAGCCAAACGGCCTAACGGGCCATGGCCCTGACCCGACAAGGGCCCATTTAGGAAGGCAGTTATACGTGTAAAAGTATTTTGTACCCATTGGAGTGCTGTACTCCGCATGAGGGGGAATATGTTGGTATATTCCCCAGCTGGCAAGGGGCATAAATGTACCACACAATTTATGTAACCGCACCTAATAAAAGGGGGACTTGAACCCTAATGGAGGGAGAGATCAGTTGGCACATCACCTAAGAAACTAGTGCCTCTATATTCATGTCCGTTTTTCCGAAGTGGCAAGCCTTCGGCGCGAAGGCCCCCACCCGTTCAAGCTCGTCTCCAGCATGAAGGCCCCCACCTGTCCGGGCTCGCCCTCAGCGCAAGGGGCCCTGCGTGTTTGGGTCATCCTCATTGAGACCCCTCCTATCGGGATCCCACTATCCCAACATTACTCTTCATGAAATGTGTTGCTAAAAAAACTCTTCATGAAATGTAATCTAGACACAAACACTAAACGTATACCTAATTACCTGTACACTCTATATGACCTAAAACCTTGAGATTGACATGACACTTCACTATCAAGTATGAAAAGACATGTGTCACGTACCGCTGAAAGAATAATAAATGCAAGCACCTTGTGATATTTTCTGCCAAATACCTCAATTAGATCGCTTATGAATAATGATAATAATAACAACGATCACTGGATACAACATACATATATGTCAGAACGTGACCAATCAAATCATATATATGGCTGCAGCGATTCAATCAATAAAAATATGCAAAAGGGGAGCACTTTATATTAGTATATACCACGCCTACAGAATTATGGAGTGGATCATGCATGTCTGAGACCCATAGCGTCATTATTAAGGGACGCAGCTAGAGACATGAGTGTGGCTGCTTTTGCGATGGCAGCAAGTGCAGCTGCACGTTAAACTAGTTACCGGACTGCATGCTGCCCCCCGATTGATCATGGGTGCTTTACAGCCATTATCACACAATTACATAAGACCCTGCATATTGTATGGTACCTCTCTGGATGGGCCATGCCGGTTGCCGGATAAACAATGCTGCAAATGATGCAAAGATGCAGCAGCTGCCCCAATTTCCTATGCACGTTTCTTGCTATAGATAGACCAGAGCATCCAGCAAGTATACTTAAAATTCAGTGGGGGATCGGAGACTTTCGTTCAGTACAGACAGTACGTGCATACCGTTCGTTGTGACTGTGAGAGCTACCTAGCTTGCTTGCTTTGCTCGGAATCTATCGATCGAGATGGGGAGGGTGCACCCGTGCTGCTCCGAGGAGAAGAAGGTGAGGAAGGGGCTGTGGTCGCCGGAGGAGGACGAGAGGCTCGCCTCCCACATCGCCCGCTTCGGCGTCAGCTGCTGGAGCTCCATCCCCGAACTCGCAGGTGATAAATGCATGCATTCTTGATGCTGTTCCATGCCTCACTTAGCTTACAATTCATTCACCAGTTCGATCTACTTGTTTGCTCATATGGATTGGAGTGTGAGTGAATTGGTAGCTGTTTGCAGGCTTGCAGAGGTGCGGCAAGAGCTGCCGGCTGCGGTGGATGAACTACCTGCGGCCGGACCTCAAGCGGGGCCGCTTCTCCCAGCAGGAAGAGGACCTCATCATTGTTCTCCACAAAGCACTTGGCAACAGGTACTGACCTCTGCTTAACAGTAGCTGCCGCCATTGCCGCACCTTGCCTCAGCTTATGCATGGCCATTTCGTAACAACCCGGCTCGGCCTTCGGTTGTGAACTAATGTATGTGATGATCATTATCTGCAGCTGGTCCCAAATCGCGGCGAGGCTGCCGGGGAGGTCGGACAACGAGATCAAGAACTTCTGGAACGCGCGGCTGCGCAAGAAGCTCCGGCAGAAGGAGGCGTCGACGTCGTCGTCCACAGCCTGGAGCAAAGAAGCCGCTGCGAGACGCAGCCGCAACAGCGCCGAAGACGACGACCGGACGAAGCCGGCGCCATCGGTGTTCACCCCCTTCGTCCCGGACCACGTCGCTGCCACCGCGGGCGCTTCTGGAGCGAGCAGCTGCGACGATTCCTCTGCTGCCGGCAGTTTCGTCGCTGACCCAGCCGCGGCGACATGTGCCGCTACCGCTGTTCGTCTCGCGGACGCCGCTGACCGGAATGCCGCGGCCGCCGAGTCGGGGGTGACGCCGACGCCGTCGCTGACGACGAGCACGAGCGTGTGCACTGACGACGCGTGGGGCAGCTGCGACGACGGCTTCTTACGGGCGATGGTCGACGACCCCAGCTTCCTGTTTGGAGATTTCTACATCGATGGCGACGGAGGTCACCATGGGCAGATAATGAGCTTCTGGGAAGGCCATGCGTTCAGTTGATTTGTTTAATTTCTTTTCGCGGTGATATTTGGGGAGCAAGTGAGCAACACAAATTTACGGCTTCATTTCATTGTTGTGTAAGCGTACGCATGCGGAATCAAATGTGAAGTTCAAATGGAATAAAAGGACGAACCTGTACTTGTTTTTTTGTGTTTCCAAGTTTTTTTTGAAAAGAAAATGCCAATCGATTTCAGCCTCATCAGCCTATTTTCCGGAGGCCATGTTCAACCGGAACAATGTTTTTCTCTTAAAAAAATTAGTCAGAACAGTATTTTAACTTGTTTTTCAATACAAGCGAACGGGGTTGCTTGGATGATTGGCGCTTGATTCCAAAGATATCTAGGTGAACACTTGTCCTTTGTCTCTCTCGTTTTTTATTGAAACCAGACGACCAAGATGTTGAATCTGTTCTTGGCCTGCGATCAGTGGAATCAAGAGGCGTCTGTGAAATGAATAGTGATGTATTAGTTGGTTAGGTTTTTCTTGCCGAGGAACTTGACCGCCTAGATTTAAGTCTCCAATTCAAAAATGATGCTATTAATTTTAGCTAAATTTGTGATCTTGTTGATAATGATATTACCATATGCGACACGGTCACCTAAAAATGTTCAAGGTGATAGTGTTTTTTTTTAAACTTCATAAAGGTGATAGTGTTCATGAATGGTGAATGTGACTATGTGAGCCTAACTTGCTACTATCAGCGTTTTGGGAATTTGGGTCTTTAGCTAGAGCAAGCCCTGTAACTTCGTCTTTTGAGGAAGAGAAAGCCCGTAATAATAATAAGAATAATCAAACGGGCCTCGCAAGGGATGAAGTTTGTTGAGTGAGTAGAGACAATCTGCTACTACTTGGGCCGTCTTATCAGACATGGGCTTTCAAGGTCTTGCTTTGATGGCCATGAAAAACGAATTCGACGCCTAACCACGCAGATTAGGCCCAGAGTTTTTCCCATCTAGTTTTGTGTGAGTTGGACCCATGAAAAACAGGCCTCGTTTGCTTGGTCACATGGGCTAACAGGCCTCATCCGTCGGGCCACCACAGTCCACAAAAAAGGAGAGCACCACAAATTCTGCTAAAAAAAAGGAGAGCACCACAAATGGAGTTAAAGGGCCGAGTATTCAGGGCTTCTTTTTTTTTTTAAGGAAATAGAGACTAAAAATAGCAGAGACTACTGTTCCCTAGCGCCGCCTCAGGTACCAATCTTCGCTGCCGACCACGTCTTCATCCGCTAAGAGTTTTTCTAGTCTCTAAATCATTATTTAAAGAGTCATTTGATATATTTTTTCACCCTATAATGATTTCTTTATATCTCGTGCTCAGTTTAAGTAGTCAACTTCGTTATCTATGGGGCTAGCGAGAAATTTGATATATATGATGACAATATTTACAGATCTAATTAGAGAAACTATTGGAAAGCATTTTTTCATTAAAATCTCTATTTCTATTAATAAAGAAAGATATAAAGATGCTCTTGGAGTTGATCTTACTTTGACGCGTATTGACTACAACACATGACTTTGTGGACCTCACTCGGAGGTCTACAAATATTAATATTTTCTTGTTTATATTGGGTCAAAGTTAAAAGTGTTTGACTCCTCGAGAAATGGGAATCACACTTATTTTGGGATGGAGGGAGTATAAAGAGAGCTTTATCTGTCCTTTGGTGAAATTTTATTTTTCTATAGTCCTCTTTGTATGATGGATGTGAAGTGCGAAACTGCGAACTACTTAGACTAGTAATAATATTATCGACCATTTCAGAAAAAATAAAGGCAGACATGTAAAGAAAGAAAAATTGTTATGATCCAAAGAAATGGGACCCAGTATCGTGGAAGGTTCGTGCGGCACATGGCTGCACCACTCAAGCGGCGACAAGTCGAATCCACGCTGTTTACAGTTGTGTAATAAAGGTTGTTCCAAGTGAGCTAGGGATCTGCGCCCTAATTACTGCTCCCTCTTGGAGAGTCAAAACATCTTAAGTTTGATCAAAATTATAGAGAAAATTATAAAAATTTATAATATCAAATAAGTATACTATGAAAATATAATTAATGAAGAATCTAATAATACTTAATTGGTGTCATAAATATTATTATTTTATTATATAAATTTAGTTAAATTTGAGATCCCTTGACTCTTCAAGATTCTTAGAAAGTCTCGTAATTTAGGATAGAGGGAGCAGTAATCAAGGCGTGTATCTCCAGGCTCCAGCTAGCGCTACATACGTGCTCTTCTTCGCTGCATGCCACATGGCAAAAACTGACCTCGGCGGCTCGAGCACTGATGGGCAGGCTGATACATCATACTACTACACATGGGTAGCACGCTCTCTACCTCCGGATCAGAGAGGAGCATCGAGATTAGGTTACTAAAGTAAGCAACTCCATTTCTAATTCTCTCTAAAACTGACCAATCGTACAAGTACTCTCCTAATGTATAATGCTTTGGTATTGTTTTTACGGATATTAAGGCAATTATTTAATTTTGTATGAGAAGTGTTTATCACAATTAACTGAAAACTAGTATTGTTTGCATTCCAAAATAAAGAATCAAAGTCAAACTATCTTAGGTACCGTTTGGTAGGGGGTCCAGATTCGCCTAGAAACGTTTTAGATCCAAATTCTCTCTAGAAACGTTTCTTTCTTGAAATAGAAATCATTTGGTAAGAATCGGTGAAACGTTAAGCTATTGATTCAGATTCTCCGAAGTGAACTAGAATCACTACGAAACACCTATTTGATTCTCATTCATAGTACAAAAACGAGAAACGTTTCTCTAAGAATTTGAAATGTTTCTGTCACCTATTTGAGTGTTTGGCAGCGATTCTGGTGATTTTACTGAGAATCTGAAACGTTTCTGTCATCCAAACGAGCCCTTAAATTTGACTGGATTCATAGAATAGGGCGCTAATAATGTTAATGACACCAAAGTATTGTCATAATATACCATCAAATACATTTTCATATAGTGTACTCATTTGGTGGCACTGATGTTGGTACTCTTCTCTATAAAGTTTGGCTTTGATCCCAGAATGAAAGAGATTGGAGCTTGGAGGGGATTGGAGGGCCCCTTTGTTCTAAAATGAAACAAACAGGCCCTATCACGATATTTTTTTAACAAGTAACTTCTTTTTTCAACAAAGTTGATAGTAGTTTAGATATTTGTTTCTTTATTGGTTGTCTTCTCCAGCCATCTCCCGATCGGTGTTTGAATAAGTCCTTGAGCATCTAATTATAGAAGGTAGAGGCGCCTAACGCCATTAGAGGCAGGCCACAGATTGCGGCATAGCCCAGGTGGTTGGGATGGCAACCACTGATCACGAGTATGCCGGGATTAGCAGGTCCTTTCATTTCCTTGTAACACAGCATGTAATTCCTTTATATAGTGAATGCAATCAATAGAAAACGCTGTCGCTTTGCAGCACCAAACTCTCTGTGTTCGTGTGTGTGTTCATCCTCATCGGATTTGTGTCAATTGGCATCGGAGCCGGTTTCTCCACCGTCGCCATGGCATCCCAGTCGCCGTCTAAGAAGAAGCCGACGGATGATGGCAGCGGTGGGAGCGAGATCAAGCCCTCGCGATCGCCGCCGCGACGTCGTGGCCGTTCACACAGCCGCCGCCGCTCTAGCTCACGCGTCGTCGAACGCGTCATCGAGCGCTCGTCCGCGAACGTCGCCTGGCCGATGCTCACGCGGACGAACTACCCGGAGTGGGCGCTGGTGATGGAGGTCAACTTCCAGACTCTTCGGGTCTGGGACGCCGTCGAGTTCGGGATTGACGAGGACGCTGACGAAGATGAGTACCAGCGCGATCGACAGGCCATGGCGGGCCTCCTGCGCTCGGTTCCCTCCGAGATGTGGGGAACGCTCGGTCGCAAGCGTACCGTCAAGGAGGCGTGGGACGCCGTCAAGGTGCTCCGTATCGGCGACGACCGCGCGCGCGACGCCAGTGCGCAGCAGCTTCGCCGCGAGTTCGCGGCGCTCGTCTTCAAGGATGGCGAGACCGTCTCCGAGTTCGGGATCCGCATCACGTCGCTCGCCACCAACCTCCGCATCCTCGGCGACAATATCACAGACGCCGAGGTGGTAAAGAAACTTCTGCAGGTGGTTCCCGATCGCCTGTCTCAAGCCGCCGTCTCCCTCGAGATGTTTCTCGATCTGAACAACACGTCGATCGAGGACGTCATCGGGCGGCTGCGTGTGTTCGAGGAACGCGGCAAGCCGAAGGAGATCACGGACGGCATGGGGCGACTCCTACTCTGCGAGGAGGACTGGGAGGCGCGTCGCAAGAGCCGTCGCGAGCAGGAGAGCTCCGGTGGCAGCGGCGGCTCCAACGGTCGCGGGAAGAACCATGGCCGCGGCCGCGGTCGTGGCGGTCAAGGCGCGACGCGCGACGACCACGACGGTCACGGCGCGGGCGCTGGCAACGCTGGTGGTGGAAAGCCGCCGCCTGGCACGGCCTGCAAGAAGTGCGGCAATAAGGGCCATTGGGCTCGAGACTGCCGTAGCAAGAAAAAAAAGGCCGCAGCCCATGTGGCCCAGGCCGAGGAGGAGGAGGAACGGGCCTTGATGTACATCGCCGCTGAGACGGAGGTAATTGCGTCACCTGTTTCCTCTCCCCAATCCACGCCGCCGCCGCCGCCCACCGTCGATGCACGCACGCGCGTCCACCTCGCCGAGCCCAAGGTCCTCCTTCATCTCAGGGAGGATGAGAAGGAGGCGAAGGGGCCCTGTCGCTGGGTCCTCGACACCGGAGCGACGAACCACATGTCGGGATCGCGGTCGGTCTTCGCCGAGCTGAATTCGGGCATCACCGGCACCGTCCGATTCGGCGACGGGTCGGTGGTGAACATCGAGGGCAAAGGCACCGTCCTCTTCGCCTGCAAGAACGGCGAGCACCGCCGGCTGGAGGGCGTGTACTACATCCCGCGGCTCACCACCAACATCGTGAGCATCGGGCAGTTGGATGAGGACGGCTTCAAGGTCCTCATCGAATCCGGCATCCTGCGCCTCTTCGACCTGCAACGCCAACTGCTCGCCAAGGTGGAGCGTTCCTCGAGCCGGCTCTACTTCCTCGACATGAACGTCGTCGCCCCGGTGTGTCTCACCGCGCGCGCCGGCGACGTCGCCTGGAGGTGGCATGAGCGGTTCGGGCACATCAACTTCCAGTCGCTCAGGAAGTTGGGGCGCAAGGACATGGTGCGCGGACTGCCCTCCATCGACCACGTCGAACAGGTCTGTGAAGACTGTGTGCTGGCGAAGCAGAAGCGAACGCCGTTCCCCAAGGCGGCCAAGTTCCGGGCCGCAGAACAGCTTGAGCTGGTCCACGGCGACCTTTGCGGCCCCATCACGCCAGCGACACCGGCCGGGAACGCCTACTTCCTTCTACTCGTCGACGACATGAGCCGCTACATGTGGCTCACTCTCCTGCGTTCCAAGGCGGACGCACCGGCGGCGATCATGTCGTTCCAAGCCCGCGTCGAGCGCGAGACGGGGAAGAAGTTGAAGGTGCTACGCACTGACAACGGTGGTGAGTTCACCTCGGTCACGTTCGGTGAATATTGTGCAGGAGAGGGGATACAACGCCACCACTCAGCTCCATACACGCCACAATAGAACGGCGTGGTGGAACGCCGAAATCAGACGGTCGTGGCGACGGCGAGGAGCATCTTGCGCGCACGGGGAGTGCCCGGCCACTTCTGGGGAGAGGCAGTGCACACCGCTGTCTTTCTCCTGAACCGGGCGCCCACGAGTGCGCTCACCGACGAGACGCCGTACCAGGCGTGGTACGGGAAGAAGCCCCCAGTGCACTTCCTCCGTGTGTTCGGCTGCGTGGCGTACATCAAGAACGTGCGCCCACACCTCGGGAAGCTTGATGATCGCGGGCGCAAGGTGGTCTTCATCGGGTACCAAGATGGCTCCAAAGCCTACCGCTTCTACGACCCGGTGGCCGAGCGCGTTCACGTCTCGCGCGATGCTGTCTTCGACGAAGGAGCGCGCTGGGAATGGGGAGCAGCCTCGGACGTCACCGAGCCCCACCCCTTCTCCATCGAGGAGGAGTACGAGCTGCGGCGCCATCAGCCTGAGGGACCGGCCCCTGAGCCTGTCTCTTCCGAGACGCGCACGCCGGCTCCAACAGCGTCGACATCCTCCGGTCCGCGCACGACGTCACCAGGCGCCCAGAGCGCGTCGGCGGTCTTGGGAGCGCTCTCAACACCGCAAGTTCGCGATGCCGCTCACCACCGACCCGAACCTGGACGATGACGACGATGAGGTGGTACACAGGTACCGCACCCTCGACGACATCCTCGGCACGGACGCGTCACCCGGGCTGGAGTACCGCGACGCTGTTGAGGCCGAGCTCCACACTGTCAGCCACGCGGTGAGTGTGGAGGAGCCCAGGTCGATCAAAGAAGCCGAGGGTGATCCCAACTGGGTCAGCGCGATGGAGGAGGAGATGAAGTCGATCCGCGACAACCAGACATGGTCGCTGGTCGAGCTGCCTCAGGGGCACCGCGCCATCGGCTTGAAGTGGGTGTACAAGGTCAAGCGCGATGAAAAGGGCAATATCGCCAAGTACAAGGCACGCCTCGTCGCCAAAGGCTATGTGCAGCGGCCCGGCGTCGACTTTGAAGAAGTGTTCGCCCCAGTTGCACGACTCGAGTCGGTGCGGCTGGTGCTCGCCATCGCTGCCCACTTCGGCTGGGGCGTCCACCACATGGATGTCAAGTCGGCATTCTTAAACGGCGAGCTCCAAGAGGAGGTCTACGTCCATCAACCCCCCGGCTTCATCGACGACAAGCACAAGTACAAGGTGCTGCGCCTTCACAAGGCGCTCTATGGACTCCGCCAAGCGCCGAGAGCATGGAACCAGAAGCTCGACGCCGAGCTGCTGGCGCTCGGTTTCACGCGCTGCATCGACGAGCACGGGATGTATACCCGGGGCAGAGGTGCCGAGCGCCTGATCGTGGGAGTCTACGTCGATGATCTCATCATCACGGGTGGTGATGCCGACGCCGTCAAGAAGTTCAAGGCACAGATGCTGCGCACATTCCGCATGAGTGACCTGGGGCTCTTGTCCTACTATCTTGGACTCGAGGTCACCCAGGGCGCTCATGGCATCACGCTGCGACAGAGTGCCTACGCCGCCAAGATCCTTGAGAAGGGCGGACTCACAGGGTGCAACGCAAGTGCCACACCCATGGAGATGAAATTGAAGCTCCTAAAAGAGGGCACGACGCCGGCTGTTGACGCCACCGAGTATCGCAGTCTCATCGGCAGCCTCAGGTACCTATGTAACACAAGGCCGGACCTAGCATATGCTGTTGGGTACCTCAGCAGGTTCATGGAAGCGCCACGACAGGAACACCTCGCGGCAGTCAAGCGAGTCCTCCGGTATGTGGCAGGCACGGTGCACTGGGGAGTGCACTACCGTCCGGCAGGAAGAAGAGGAACAGCACCCCAGCTGACAGGCTACTCCGACAGCGATTTAGCTGGGGACGTGAATGATCGCAAGAGCACAGGCGGTCTCATCTTCTTCATGGCTGGTGGACCGGTTGCTTGGCAATCGTCAAAGCAGAAAGTGGTCGCCCTATCGTCCTGCGAGGCAGAGTACATAGCGGCGGCCGGAGCAGCGTGCGAAGGAGTCTGGCTAGCACGTCTGCTGGCAGAGCTCATCGGAGGAGCTGTCCACGCACCGAAGCTCATGGTGGACAACAAGTCCGCCATCGCACTGATGAAGAACCCTGTTCATCACGACCGGAGTAAGCACATTGATGTAAAATACCACTTCATCCGGGAGTGCTGGGACAGAAGGCTGATTGACATAGAGTTCGTCGGCACTGAGCATCAGCTGGGCGACATTCTCACAAAAGCGCTCGGTCGTTCTCGGTTTCAAGAGCTCCGTGGTGAGATCGGCATGAAGAAGTTAGGCTAGTGGCTCCAGGACTTAGGAGGAGAATGTTTGAATAAGTCCTTGAGCATCTAATTATAGAAGGTAGAGGCGCCTAACGCCATTAGAGGCAGGCCACAGATTGCGGCATAGCCCAGGTGGTTGGGATGGCAACCACTGATCACGAGTATGCCGGGATTAGCAGGTCCTTTCATTTCCTTGTAACACAGCATGTAATTCCTTTATATAGTGAATGCAATCAATAGAAAACGCTGTCGCTTTGCAGCACCAAACTCTCTGTGTTCGTGTGTGTGTTCATCCTCATCGGATTTGTGTCAATCGGTGCCCTAGGCGGGCTAGACCCCACCGCCCAGCCTATATATACAGCAATGGTTGCACAGTACACTGCACACACTTATTCGGAGCGAGGTTGCCGTTGCCGTTGCCGTAGTCTCCATTAACCGGCCAATAGATAGTGATGGCCGCCTCTGCTCCTAGACCATCTCCTCATCACCTGATCTGTTGCTTCCTACTGCTTGCCCTGCTCGTCTCTGCTCCACATTCCTGGGAGGCTCGCACATCACCAGGTCCTTGTAATTTTAATGTACATTTCTACTGCGCATCCATGCTCACATATACCTCATAATCATAATCATATATACTGAAGAAGTTCATGTGTATCTGCTCTCTATTTGTATATACACAGAAGATGCAGACCTCGCCGGCGGCACGCTGCAGTACGGTGCACGGAAACTCCTCGTCATGGACAACCCGGTCACGCCTCCTCCACCGGCGCCGGTATCGGGTCTTCCAATTGGCCCTGGACTCGTCAGGCTGCCGCCGCCACCGCCGCCACCGCCGCAGGAGGTGTGACGGCCATACCCATGGCCATGGACCATGATACGCCGTAATAGTCTCTCTCATTCGAACAGTTAAATTAATTAGTGTGTACGCCGATCAGACGGCTGGAAAATCTGGAAACTTGTTTCCCACTGTTATTGCCAATGTTATGGAATGAGTTTACTTGCTACTCCTACTATGCATTTTTTTACTATAGTTGGGGAACATGATACTATAGTTCGGCTGTGCTGATAAACCGGCTGAAAAACACTGTTGGCTGCTCTGTTGTGAGAGAAAAACACTGTTTCGGCTGAAAAAACAAGCTGAAAAGTACGAATTTTAAACCGGATGAACAGGACCAAAGTCTTATTTGGTAATTCGAACGTGAGATTTTTAATATATTTTTAAGTTTTTTTTTTTCTGTGAAAGTCCTTTACTATTCTTGTGAAATTACTAAGTTACAAACAGGTCTAAAGTATGGTTTTCACCAGAAATAAAATACAAGTGTTGACAACACAAAATGTTCATTTTTTGAAGTTGTCAAAATATATAACAGACTTCACCATTGTGTTTCTCTCGTCGAGATGGTCAAAAAAACATATATGGAACGTTTAATTTGGGGTCCGGATGAGAGAGTTATGCCTCCGAAAAAATATCTGTCTGGGCTACCGGTACTTCCGGTCCGAGACCAGTTGGCGCGAAATTGAACTACCAATACTTCCGGTCCGAGACCGGAACTTCCGATGGCTGGCAGAGGAAGGCACAGTTTGACGTGAAAATAAACTATCGGTACTACCGGTCCTTGACTGGTACTACCGGTGGGGACCGGTACTACCGGCGGAGCCTGACCGGAAATACCGGTAGGTGTTTATTCCGAATCTGACTTTCAGATCTTGGACCGATTTGTTTCTAGATCGGTTTTTGGACATGGGAAACTTAAAAAATAAGACTTGGAGAGGTTTCCTACTGGGATAAAACTACCCTCCTCTATATATACGAGAGGATCACGACCGATTGAGTTCCCATCTATCCAATCGTCAAACACAACAAATCAATCTACTCCTATCTCTTTTACTCTCTTCTCCTACCTCCATACTGTTCATTCCTTAATCCACGACCAAGGATGGCGCCCTAGGCTTGCTGGCCGACCTAGGGCAACCCGGCGACGTCCTTGCCCTGACGGGGTCTCTCCCGGGTGAGAGCTTCGACGATTTCTTTGCTAGTTTGCCTGAAAACTAGCCGGTTCTTCATCACGTAAGCTCGATTGGTTATCCTTTGGTGGTTTGCTTGTAAACCTTTCCGTGCTTCACCACGAAAGAGTGACATCCTCGCTGCATTCTTCGGTCCGTAGCGGTCCAGGCGTCCAATGCCCTTTCTGATGTGTGATTCGGACCACGTCCGACGTCAACAACAAAGAAAGGATCTAATACATGGGTCTTCCTTTATAAGGCAAAAAATGTGAGCATCCATGGACCAATACTATCCAACCCCATGCGGGATAAATGACACGTGTCCCTTGTGAATCATCTTTAGCACCTAAAATTCCCATAAAGCTAAAAAACAATTCGGTGGATCATAGTCCGTGCAACCCCATTCTCGATTGTTGACCCGTGACGGACCGACCGCTCCGCGCGCACCGTTCGCATCGCCCGTGCCACTGCTCCGCTCGCTCTGCCCACGTCGCTGGCCCCATGGGCCCCACGCCTCGCTTGCCCGTGCGTTGCTCTTGTCCACGCGTGCCGTTTCTCGCTCCCGTCCGCGCCCTCATCCACCTCGCCCATCGCGGAAGGGGAGGCATGGGAGGCCTGCGCCTATGCCTCGGCCCATCCACCCCACGCCATCGGCTGAAAGGGGAGGTCTGCACCACCACATTTCACCATTATGTAGGCCGTGACCGCTGGTGACACTGTGTTTCAAGTGTTTTAGGTGTTTTCAGACATATTGCAAGCCTATGTTTCAAGTGTTTCAGTTATTTGAGATGTATGTTTCAAGTGTTTCATCTGCATGTTGCATATGTTGCTTTGGCTAGGCACACATGTTAAGCGTATGTTTCAAATGTTTGATGTTTTCATACTTATATTGCAAGTTGCAAAAGTAAATCTGAATATTGCATATATTGTTATGGCTATACACGCATATTTCAAGAGCATGTTTCAACTATTTCATCCACTTTTAAATGTATGTTGTAAATGTTTTATCTGTATGTTGCATATGTTGCAAATAGCTATGTTTTTCTTTGTGCATAATTGCAAATGGCTATGTTGCAAGTGTATGTTCTAAATATTTTAATCTGTTCCATGCGTATGTTGTAATTGTTTCATCTGAGTACTGCAAAGTAGATCATAGGTGTGGAGGAAGCCTAAGCCCTCAGTGGTCTAGCTGGTGCGGCTCCCTGGTGTCGCGAAGATAGAGGCCACAGACATGAGAGCGGCGGGGACGAGATACCGCGACGAATCGGCCGGGATGTGGAGCAGGATGGGCGCACACTACTGCAGGAACTTTAATCGTGGCGGACACAATCCGTTTACCATAGCGGGCAAATGGCTCTGCCACGGTGCAGAGGTCACGGTAAATCGTGACCTCACCGTGGCGGGCCATTTACCGCAGCGGGCACGTTAAGACGCCCGCTGCGGTTAATGTGTTTACCGTAGTGGGCGCCCTAACCTGCCCGCCGTGATTAAGCCCATTAACCGTGGTGGGCGTTATTATTTGCCCGCCGCGGTTAATTTTTTTTAAAAAATAATATGCATCAGCAACATTCATTTGAATTTAAATTCAAATCAGTTCCAAATTTCATATATCAATCAAATTCTAGATTTCATATATCAATCACACACACACACACACACACACACATATATATAACTATTACCCTACAACTGACTATAAAATAACTTATTCTGTAGCCACTTTGAGTTACGATAATTGCTATGCTAATTTACGAGATTATAGTAACTCCTTACTATGTGATTTACTATAACATTATGGTAAATATCCTCATGTGTTATAATAATTCAACTATCGTAAATATATACTGACATTGTCGTAAATTAATATATAAAATTATCGTAAATAGAGGTGGCTACAAAATAACTTATTTTGTAGCTATATATATATATATATATATATATATATATATATATATATATATATATATATATCAGGCACCAAAGATAACATATGACATAATCATACATCATACATTAACTTAGTTGTTCTTGTTGTCATCCATACATAGAACCGACGAATTCGTTAATGTTACAAACACATGTCTTGCTGAAGGTAACTAATGAAGACGACGACCGCTAGCTAGTTTCCCATTAGAAAGGACATGTCATATGCGTAATCTTGGAGACATAACATCCTTGGCCAATACCTAAGTTTCTCGTACTTGCAATTGGGCTCCCACCCTAATGGGCTATTCGAGTCGAAGAAGGGTTCACCTTGAAGCACGCATTTGTCTAAGACAACAAATGTCCGCCCTTGTTTGCTTGAAGTTGTGTTGGTTGGTCTGTTCTTTATCCCACCATTCTAGTCCTTTCTTGAGCTGCCGCTAGTTGCTGTTGTATGTCTTGCAAGCCCTTAGGTACTCGCAGGTGTAGAAGCCACATGTTTGTGAACCTAAAGGTTGTTTGGCGCACTGCACGGTACACAAGCATTAGAATACATATATGGTGTATGAAAAGCACAATTGAACCTTTGAAATACGTACCGAGAACTCACGCATGATTTTGATTCTGTTCTTATTCTTTTGCTTACACTTGTCTGTCCTTCGATCATAGCATTGGGGATCCTTTAGGTACTCCTTATAAGCGCTGCACGAAATGCACTAGTGTTAGCAACAATTTAAATATATATGTACGATAACCGTAAATGAGTGAAAAGTTTGGGCCACTTACACTTTCAAGCAAGCTTCAAAGGCCTTGTACCCTTCTTTGTTTGGTGTCCTCAACGAGTCAAATATGCAGGCCCTTCCATCCTGAGGATAGATGATAAATGCAACCCAGTGGCCTGTGAGGCCCGCGCTGCACAAAAAAAATATAGATTACGATAAGAAGGGATGATCCTAGCCACTTATCTTTACATACATGCTTGTATTCGACTTACCCAAAGTGGTAGGCAGCCAGGATACAACTATTTGTTCCTTCCTTGATCTACTTCATTGCGCGTAATATGTACATTGCCATGTCCATCTTTGATTCACCGAGCTTTTTTCCGGTACGCTTCTCTCTATCGCCGGGTCAAGTCCACCGCTTTGGATGGTTGTCCTCTAACTCGTACCCCACAATGAGTCTCTGAGATATATGCATTGGCGAGAGATAGATAATACCCAGGTTGCATTCCTTGCTTACATAGGCCATCAACCTGCAAGGACACGTCATTAGTGTGGCATATCAGTAGTCATGACGAATGAAGTTCCTATACGAATGCAGAGGATGTGCACGTGGAAGTGACAATTCACTTACAGAGAAAACAAGGTGACTTGGGCGATGTCAAGGTTGTCTTCCTGCAATAGTCTATACATGTCGTGGAAGTCCACTGGGAGGACAGCATCTATAGTCAAGTGGAAGTACTCCGCCAAAACCTTGACAGTGAAACCATGGAGCCCGGCTTTTGACGCTTCCATGTACCACAGATGGAACCTCCTCACCTCCCAACTTTCCTCATGGACGAGCTAGGCCATAGATAGCATGAACTTCCCATTCACAAAGTAGACGAGGCATTCATCCGAGACAAGCCATGTTGGCCTATAAAAACATGGATAGAAATGTTGGTGTGTGCAAACAAGCAACTAGTAACATATTATATAGTTGAGTGTACGAGGTGTGAAAACAAGTACCATACCTTTCGAATGCAATCGAGTATGGGAGCTCAGGTATGGCCTCGGCTCTGTCGCCTGAAGGCTTCTTCGGTGGGGGAGGACAGTGGCTTGTGCTCGTGCCTGGTTGGCTTGTTGCAGCAGGCGGTGTCTTCATCCCTAGTGCCACCTCCGTGGTCCCCGGTCCTTCGTTCGTGCCCGTAGGCGGACTGTCGGGAGGTGGACCACTTGGGCTCGGCTGTCTTGCAGCTGTTGTGTTGTCCCCTGGTGGTGGAGGTGGACAAGTTGTGGCCGGTTGGCTTGCAGCCGTCATGTTGTCCCCAGGTGCTGCCTCTGAACTTCCCAATGCATTGGTCGGGCCTTGAGGCGGACTTTTTGGAGAAGGAGGGCGAGGGCTTGTGCGTCGAGGTGAGTTCCTGCCCTTGTCAATCCCGCCATCGCCTTCGCCATCGCCGCTGCCGTCATCCGGGGGACAAGATCCGACAGCTGAGGGTTGTGATGCCGGTGTCGCCGTCGGCGTCAATGTCAGCATCGGCGTCGGTGGAATGATCTCAATGTCATCCTTATTCCACAGGACTTCATGACTTATCATATGTCCAAGGAACCTGACGTGTTGTAAAGTGGGATGGTCCATTTCATATTCTTCATGTTCGGGCACATTCCAGATAACGGTCATGACGACATAGTTCTCAGGGATCTGCTCGAGGCTAAAATCTTGGACTTTGTGGGGCGGATGTAAAATTTCCTCGCCCACAATCAACTTCTTGAACCTGCCGAATAGGACCAAGAGGTGGACGTGCAAGCCTTCCTTGATGTCATCAATCGAGTGCCTTGGGCAATCCTTGATCATTGGCACCGTCTGCTTATGTTGCACTTGCGGCACGGGCAAGCCAGCTTGGCGAAACATCTCTGACCTCATCGCCACCATCTTAGGGTCGTTGCTCGTGAATGCCTCCTTTATCAAGCTCTTGATCATTTCTGAGACGCCTTGGTCA
Organism: Saccharum spontaneum; assembly: GCA_022457205.1. Classification (NCBI taxonomy): domain Eukaryota; kingdom Viridiplantae; phylum Streptophyta; class Magnoliopsida; order Poales; family Poaceae; genus Saccharum; species Saccharum spontaneum. The sequence goes on along the minus strand of CM039588.1, from coordinate 8,546,687 downwards.
TAGCCTTTTGCCAAATGCCCTCCTTGTACCTCTGTCTCGACTTATACATGGCAGCGTCAGATTGCCACGTCTCCACTGACTTCTAGCTCATCTTCGAGCACACGCCACAGATGCGACAACGGTGCTCGGGGTTTCCTAGCACCTTGGTCAGCAAGTCATGGCCCCTGCGAACCTCGAAGCTCCCGCTGTCCTTGGAAGCAGCAGCCACGATGAGAGCCTTCTCCACCGCCTCAAAATTGGGCTCGTTGAACTTGGTCACACCGTCCTTGAGCTTCTTCGGCTTGCGAGCATAAATGTAGTCCCGTCCCCTCACATCGAGGCTGGCGTACGGATCGAGAAGCCTGACCGCTTCTCTAGCCCTTTCTTTCGCTCGCCACTGGGGCCTCTTACTGGCAAACCCATTCATGCCCAAGTGGTGGGGGTGCTGGTTCTTCTTCGCGAGGGCACTGAACTTGGCGCTCTTTGCCTTCGCTTCGGGGGTCGATCTCATTTGCTTGAAAGCTCCCAGTGATGTTCCTTTACCATATTGTATTTGACACTGGGTGACTTCCCTTTGTTCAAGTAGTTCCTGGTCAGCATGGACTTGAAGTTGTGAAGTGCTGTGGAGGCCACGTGCATGACCCATTCCCTGCACTTCCCCATAATGGCGTCCTCGGGATACTGGAAGCGCCTTGTCATCTCACCCCAGATATGTGTCTTGGAGTCCTCCAGGACAAAGTGCCAATCCTCCCAAGTGATCTCCACCTTGTCCTTGACTATGCAGACGCACTGGTTGCTAAACTTGGCAAGGACCTCGGGTGGCGTCAACGGGTTTCCCTCTGGCCCCACAGAGAGGATCACGTGCACATCTTTCGTCGTCTCCACCTTGTGCCTCCCGTGTTCCCCCTTCTCACCTTTGTCTTCTAACCCCTAGACTTGTTTGAAGGGGTTGACGTGGAGGGAGAGGGGGGGTTCTTCGTCCCTCTCTTGTTCTTCTTCAAATTCCAAGGTCCGAGGCACCACCGGTAGGGTCGTAGTCCTCGCACTGTGTGCTTTCTTACGAGGTTTCTTTTTTGGCTGCGGGGTCACAGACACCTCGCTCTCGAGGCTGGTGGACGAGCTGCTGGGGGTAGGGTCGCGCCATTGTTTTAACGGTTCCTCCGCCATTGGAAAGCTACGAAGAACAGAGATTTCAGTTGTCACAAAAACTCCACACGAAAAAACACGAACAAGCACCTGGCTAGATTACAAAAACTCCACACCAAAAAAAACTACGGAGACAATTAAAATTTATACTAAATATATAGCTAATGAAACTAAAATTACAGAAGCTGAAAGAACTTTAGGACTGAAAATCTCCTATTAATTGCATACTCAACATGGAAGTAATGGACACAAGGACATAATGACAAATGAAAAAAAACACTACTAAACTAAAGTCTCAAGATAATAAATAACTGAACAGATAACTTATCTAAGCCTAAAATAAAGTATACGTAATCTCAAACCTGAACACTAACTACTATTACATGCTAACTAAACCTAAGCAAAGCAATTCGCCTGAAGATGTCACAACTCAACTAAATTCATTACAACTCTGAACATTAGTGCTAAAAAAACACAAACAACTACACGCATACTAAAACTCAACTCAGCTAAATTCACCATTACAAAACATAATAGCTCAATTAAATCCACATAACACAAACAAATAAAAAGGGAACATCCTGATTCTTAAAAACAACTTCAAGACAACCTGCAGGTCACCGATTAAAACAACACATCAACTACCCCAAGGCCATGCTCAGAAACAAATGCAAAACAAAACATCTGCAAAGACAAAGACATCATACATGACAAAAAAATCAAAAGACTAACCGTTACTGTACAAGATGCATCAACATCCAAATGACAGAAAACAAGCCAAGAAATCAACATGGATACAAAGAAAAAAAGAAAGGAAAATCAAATTCACCATTACAAATCATAAAAAACAAAAAATCATAATACAAAACTGGTGGCCAGAGGGGGCGCGTAGGGTTGTCCGGCGCGGAGGAGGAGAAGACGGCCGACACGGAGGAGAAGAAGATGGCTGGTGCAGAGTGAACTAGTGTGGGTGGCACGGTGGCCAAAGCTAGGGTTCCAGCCCTAGCACGGCTCCCCCTGGAGCGTTGTGATGCAAGCGTCGCGTGGACGGAGATGGGGACGGGGAAGGCAGAGGAGGACGGGAGCAGGGACAGTGGTGCACGGCGGCGGCGATGGCGGTCGCCACTAGGGTTCCAGCCCTAGCAACGGCTCCCCTGGAGCGACGAGGTGACGCAGGCGGAGGAGGCAAGGAGCGGGGACGGAGACGAGGACGGCAGAGGAGGCAGGGAGCGGGGATGGAGGTGCACGGTGGTGGCGGTGGCGCTGGAGCTCGGCGGCGGCAGCGTTCAAATTTGGCAGGAGGTGCACGGTGGTGGCGGTGGCGCTGGAGCTCGGCGGCGGCAGCGTTCAAATTTGGCAGCCCTTCATGGTCGAAATGAACCGCGCGAAGAACTTGGTCAAAGAGGGCGGGGGCTCTCGTATTATATATGCGCCATTTACCGCAGCGGGCAACCTAATGCGCCCGCTGCGGTAAATGATTTACCACAGCGGCCGCGTTACGTTGCCCACTTCGGCTCCGTTTACCATAGCGGGTGTAACACCCTAAAATTTTGGAAGAAATAAAAATAGCAAAAATATGATTTTTATATATTTTTGTGAGCATGCAAATTTAGAATGATAATAATTTTTATAAATTTAAAATCAAATATAAGGGTAGAAACATGATTGAGCATTCATGCTGCTGCATTTGAAATTTTGTATTGAGTGGTTTAAATTAAATTCAAAATGGATTTCAAAATCTCTTGGAAAATGGTTTTGAAAAACTGGAAAAAGAAAAAGAAAAGAAAAATCAGTTTCATTCGGTTTTCGGCCCGCTTACCCCGCGTCTGCCTCGGCCTGCCAGCAGCGGCCCGCCTTCTCCCCAGTGCGCGCGGCCACTTATCCCTCCCCGCGTCCCGCTCTGGGCCGAGCCCAGCTGCAGGCCCAACTCGCGTGCGAGCGCCGCTTCTCCCTGCTGCTCACTGACGAGCCGGCCCCGTCCCTTGTTTCACCGACCAGTGGACCCCACGTGTCAGGCGTCTTCTTCCCCTTCACGGCAACGCCGGAATTCTTCCCTTCTTCTCCCGATCCGATTCGATCTCCTCAATCCCTCCCTTTCCTTCTTTAGCAATGCTCCCGGGCTATAAAAACGGAGCCGTGCACCCCTCCGCAATCCATCTCGCCTTGTTGTAGCTGCTGTGATGCCCGAGAACTAGGTCACCGCGAGCACGAGCTCCACCGCCCGCCACCTCAAGCCGCACGCGCTCCTTGCTTCGTTCTCGGTCTCGATTTTGCCGTGGGTAAGTTCGCCTTGAAGTTATCTAACCGCGGGTGAATTTGCTTCGCAGTTTGGTGCACCGTAGCGCGAGATAGCTTTTTCGGCCATGGCGCCGCCGCGGGAGTCGCCGTCGTGAAGAAGTCCGGCCGGAGCGCCGCCGGCAATCCTCTCTCTCCCTTCCCCGATTAGATCTGAGCCGTTCAAATTGAATCCAACGACCGAAAATAGAAGATACCGCTTGGCCTGTACTTTTTGCTAAAGAGTCCCTGCGATTTTGCGTATTGTAACCCGTAGTCCAAAACGTAGAAACCCGAATCCGTTTTATTCTTTTGAAAGCGTATTTCATCTCGGTAATTCAAAAATACGTTTTCTGATATTTATAGTTTTGCCACTAATCTTGTTTTAGTCGTAGAATCTCCGTTTCAACTCCGATTTGAACCGTTCAAATTGCGTTAGGTTCATATTCGCGAGCTCTACATGATGATAGAACTGTACAGTAGGTTTGAGATAATTTATTTTCGAGATTATATTAAAGTATTTATTTTTCTATAGGAAATCTTCGTAAATTCATAACTTCGTTGTTTTAGCTCTGTTTTTCATGATCTTCGCGTCTGTGTGATCCTAGTGAGTTGTAGATTCATTTTAAAGACTTTTTATATTATTTTCTTACTGATGGTGTACTGTTCTAATTATAGTCTTGTTTGTTTATGCATGATTGCCTCTGGATGTATGTTGTTGCTGTTGTTGATCGAGTATAGACGGTGAGCAATTCGTTGGGGATCAAGAGTCTTTCTACGAGCAAGATCTTCAGGACCAATTTGAGCAAGGCAAGTATAGCATGTGATTATCCTTGTTGTCCTATTCACAATATGCAAATAATATCATTATGCATCTATTCCCTTGTTAAGGATGACTTAGTGTTGATCTTATACCTTGATACCTATTATATTGCATTGAGTAGTATGGCTAGTGCTTAAACATGTACTATGATCATGTAAATTGATTAATGGAATATGCAACAAACATTAAAAGATGATTTTGATTAATGTTTAAAGGGGATTAGAGCATGGGGTTACTTTTGATGCTCTAATTACTCTCCATAAGGACTCATCTATAAGCGAACATCCGGGATTTACAGTACAACTGTGGGGGCTATATGGCTCTGGCTTTAGTCATATAGAAGGACCTTTTCTAGCTTGTTAGTGGTAACCTTTTTGGCGTAAGAATGTCTTGACGAATCGGGTATAGTGTGGCCTCTGTCCTTATGTGTACAGGCTGCGGGTTATTGTGCCATTTTGAAGGGGGGCTCTCCATCTGTTTGCCGAGTAAATCTAATGGCCCTAACTTGTTAGACGAACCTTCGAAAGACTTCATAGTGTTTCCCTGCCTGCTCACCTTGGTAGTGTTTTGGGAGTAATTAACCCGGGCATATGGGCAACACGACTCACAGTGAAAGTGTACAACCTATGCAGAGTGTAAAACTGTTATAACAGCCGTGCTCACGGTCACGAGTGGCCTTGAACCCTTTTGGAATAGTTGATAATTATTAATGGTTATGTTTTTGCTATTCATCAATCATTTCACATGGATCATATGTTTATTGTTTACATTGAGACATCTTGATGCTATTGATATGCTAAAATTATGCTAACTAAAAGCTACATGCTGATAAACCAATGTTATGCCTTTGAGCCTCATGAACCCCATGTTACACTTGTTGAGTACGAGATGTACTTATGCTTGTTTATTTTTCTTACTTGGATAAAAATCCTGGATGGGTAACAGATGGTGCTAATAGTGACTACTACTCCTACTTCCCTGAAGATTACTAGACTTACAGTCAACCAGTCAATGTGCCTGTGATTGGAGCTACCACGAGAGATTTATATTTTTACTTCTGCTATATTTGTGTAAAGACTATGTGTTAAATATCGTGATGTAATAACATTTGTGATGATACTTCCGTTATAATTTGTTAACTTATGTGTGATTGATCTCTGGGCACACATAAGAGTATGTATTCCATTTGGTCCTTAAATGGGTGTGACAGCGGGCGCATTAGGTTGCCCGCTGTCGTAAACATCTCCCTATTTTTAAGTCATTTGCCACACTGCAGGAGTGGAATTCAATAAGAAAAAGAGCAACCAATTGCAGTACAGAGTAGTTGTAGTAGAGTAGAGTTGTTGTAGTATAGTGAGAGTAGTAGAGAGCAGTAGAACTAGTAAAGAGTAGTGCAAAGCAGTGAGAGCAGTACATCATATGGTTCCATGATACATATTGTTCCATGATACAAAATGAACAACACTAATAATAAGTTACAAAATAGAAAATGTCGCATGCATACATATGGTTCCATGATAAGTTACAACACTTGTCTTTAGTGGAGTCCACTACATATCATTTTGGTGCAGGCGCTTTCACGGACCGCTTCTCACCGTCAGGGCGGGCCCAGGGCTTCGTATCGGTCTTGTTGAATCAGTCCTCGATAGCTTTGATCTTCTTTGGATGATCGGTAAAAATCTAGAGCTCTTCGTAGTTGTTGTATTGTTCAGGACTCTGGACCCCATCAGCTCCTGCGATCCGCTGCTTTCCTGACACAACCACGTGCCTCTTTGTGTCTTCTCCATGGATATAGTAGGCCACTTGCGCGACATTGGTTGCTAGTACCCATGGATCATCTTTGTAGCCTATAGTTTTGAGGTCCATGGTGGTTAGCCCATAACTGTCCACTACAACCGCTTTCGGCTTGACCCACTGGCACCGAAAGATAGTTATGCGTACGTTTTGGCCATAGTCAAGTTCCCAAATTTCTTTGACCTACCCATAGTATTACGTCCTCTTGTTCGTGGACTCGTCGATGCCCTCATATCGAACACCGTTGTTCTGTGTTGCGCTCTTCTTGTCCTTCGCTTTCGTGTGGAACCTGTACCCCGCTACGTCATACCCTTGCCACGTGGTGATTTGGCTGGACGGGCCTAACACAAGATTCTTAACGGTCTCCGTATCTTCATCAGGGCATCCTTGGGGTATGTGTTGCTCTTTGAGCCAGTCTATGAAACTACTCTTGTGATGGTTCTGGACCCATACCTCCGTGCGAGTCCCATCATGAGCGGCACAGATCTCTTCTAGGTGCTTTTCAACGTATTTCTCCATGCTAACCAACTGATGAAGGATGCTATAATGAGCTTGTTCCACCTCTTTGTTTGGTATATCGGTGCATACTTTCCGGCCCGTGCACCCCTTCCCGACGGTTCTGCCTTCGTGCTGATGGATAGGCAGCCCAATCGCCCTCCCATCTCTTATGTACCTCATACAGTACCAATTGATGGCCTCATCGGTCATGTATGCCTCGATCATAGAGTCCTCTAGGTAAGCACGGTTATGGACGTATCTATTGAGGGTGGACATGAACCGCTCATACGTCTACATCTGGTGCAGGTACATGAGGCCTAGTTGCTCGATTTGATCGACCATGTGCATCATCAGGTGTGGCATAATATCAAAGTAAGAAGGTGGAAAGCACATCTCGAGCTTGCAAAGGGTCTCCGCAATGAACTCCTTCAGGGCAGGTAGATTAGCCTTATTGATGACCTTTTGGGTGATGTAGTTAAAGAAGTATGACATCCCTGTGATCACCATCTTCACGTACACTGAACGGATAGCCCTAATCATAATTGGAAGGAACACCGTCAGCATGATGTGGCAGTCGCGTGAGTTGTAGCCGGTCATTGTGAGGTCTTTTATGGAGACCAGGCTCTTGATGTTGGAAGAGAAACCGGTCGGCACCTTGATACCCCTTATCAACTTGCAAATAGCCATCCTCTGTCATGCGTTAGGTTGTAGGCCGTACCTGGGATATCGACTTTACCGTTCTAAGGTGGTGTCGGATGAAGGTCCTGCCTGATGCCCTGGTTGACAAGATCCGTCCATGACTTGAGACCATCCTTCGTCTTTCCCTTGATGTCCAGTAGGACACCGATCATGCTTTCGAAGACATTCTTCTTGAGGTGCATGTAGTTGATGGCATGGGGTGTATTCAGTGTTTTCTAGTAAGACACGTACTTGAAGAAAATCGACTTCTTCTTGAAAGGAACGGCGGGGACAACAGGAGGTGCTTCCTCCGTCTTGTCCCGCTTTCGCTTCCTTGTCTGCTGTGTCCCCTCTTCTGGTGACTTTTTCTTCTTCTTTTCGAACTTGACTTGATCCATGTCCTTGACCATCTCATACACCTTTGGCCCCCAACTAGTCGGCTCCAGTTGTTCACACTACGGCTCCTCTTGATTGTCGAAGTATTCATTCATAACACTTCTTCTATACCTGTGCTTTTTGACAAGGAACCGTCTGTGCCTTGTGTACACCATCTTGTTGGATCCCTTAAGGTAAGTGTAGTAGGTCCCATCGATGCATATTACACAGCCGGTCTTCCCTTTGATCTGGCCTGACAGTGAGAAGAGACCTGGGTAATCGGTGATGGTGACAAAGATGATGGCTTTTAGGGTGAACTTCTCCTTGCGGGATGCATCCACCATTTGGACCCCAACATCAAATAGCATCTGCATTTCCTCCATGAACGGCTCTAGGAACACATCTATATCACTGCCGGACTACCTTGGTCCTGAGATAAGCATGATCAGCATAAGGTACTTGTGCTTCTGACATAGATATGGCGGTAGGTTGTAGACGGTGAGGACGACCAGCCAAGTGCTATGCGAGATGCTAATCTCACCGAAAGGGTTCATCCCGTCGGTACTCAGCGCGAACCTAACATTCCTAGGCTCATTGCCAAACTCCGGGTAGGCATTATCGAAATCCTTCCACTGCTGGCCATCGGATGGGTGCCGCAGCATGCCATTGCCCTTCTTGCGGTCAGCTGATGCATGCCAGGACATGAGCTTGGCATCCTCTAGGTTCCTAAATAGTGCATGCAGGCGGTCGATCACAGACAGGTACCACACCGACAGTGCCGGACTTTTCCTATGCGTGTAACCCTCTTCTTCCTCGTCCTGCTGAGCCAAGATCTACTTGGCCGCACTGGTCTTCTTGGCCCCCTTCTTCTTCTTCGGACACCCCGCAAGGCCTCATTTTTGTCTGCATCCACGCGATAGCCAGCATTCCTCTTGTACCGACTAAAGCCGCAGTGCGGACATCTCATCAAATTCTCATACTCCTTGCCCCGATACAAGATGCAGTAGTTAGGGCAGGCATCGAACTTTCTAAGTTTCATTGCCACTGGCCGGATCAGCTTCTTCGCCCGTATTGTCGGGCACATTGTTAGGTGTTGGGTACGTGGTACCAAGGATACTCAACAGCTCGTTGAAGCTAGTGTCTGACCAACCATGCCGGGCCTTCAACATCAACAGCTGGAGGTTAAAATGAAGCGCCGTGCACTCCTTCGGACAACTGCCGCCGTCCTTATAGAGAGGATCAACTGCCGCTTGCTTCATCTCTCTAAAATTCTCCAACCACTTCGGGCTGCCAAACACAACGTCGTCTTCGTCGATGTGGTTTACTAAATCCTCAACCAGCTGCACATCCTCGGGTTCCTTCATAGTAAACTCCTGACCATCCCCACCGCCATCGGCACTGTCTGGCATATCCTGGAGTATATCTTCCACCGTGATGTAGTCACGAGCACTATTGTCATTTTCGGCTGGTGCAGCTACTGCTGAAGGTGGGACGGGTGCTCCTACATGATCTTGGTTCACTGGTAACGCTGCCGTTGTGGACAACGAGCTCACTCCAGACGATGCACCACCACTGACATCAACTCTTTCGCCGTAAAGAGTCCAGACCGTGTAATCCTTCATAAAACCAAACTCAATCAAATGAGATCGCACTGTGCCGTCTTCGTAGGCTTTCATGTTCTTGCAGTAAGAACACGGGCATATGGTCGTCGTCCGCTTCAGTCCCTCACGGTGAGTTTTTGCAGTGGCAATGAACCTTCTTACTTCAGCGAGGTACCATGGATCACTCACTCTGTTGATCTGGTACATCCATTCGGACATGTTCATGAGGCCTGCGCAAATAAAGAAGAGAATCACAAAAATTGATGATTATATCCAAAATTGTGGAAAAGATAGAGCAATAACGATGGGAGAGAGCTGTCATGCATCCATTATGAATCTACATCTAAAAAATACAATCCTTATCTCTCCTCCATGAACATGGAGATCTAGATCTAGATCTAGAGCCACTGAAAAGTGAAGAAAGAGAGAGGAAGGATGATGTGAGAGCCTTTACATGCCTCCTATGGTGTCCTACTCTCTCAAATCAAAGCTCTAAACCTCTATTCAATGGTTTGGTCAAATTTTAGGGCAAAGCCTCCCCTCACAGTTTGGAAGAGGAAGACTCGTGGGGAATGAAGAAGAGGGGGCTGCTATATATTGGCAGGCCATTTACGCGACAGGCAACATTAACCGCCCGCCGCGGTAAATGCAGCGGGCGTCCTTACGTGTCTGCCATGGTAAATACATTAACCGCGGTGGGCGTGTAAGGTCGCCCGCCGCGGTAAATGTTTTCCCGTAGCGGGCGCTACAGTGGCCGGCTGGCCGTGGCCGGCCACGGAATAACCGTGGCGGGCAAACACAGTGCCCTCCAAGGAGGCCGAAATGCCATCGTTGTGCAAATTCAATCGTGTAGTAGTGGCGGGCGCGGCACATCGGGTGGGATGAGACGCGGGCCGCCATGCTGCGTGCGTCGGGCGCAGGTGCGGAAAGCTCCGTCCGGACAGACGCTGCCTTGGGAGCGAGGATGGGCCGGGTCTGAATGGCACGGGCACGAGAATAGCGTGTGAATGTCCAGATGCTGGTCCTCTAAATCAAACGTCAAGCACCAAGTGCAGCTCGTCCGCCTAGGTGGCTGGTGAACCTGTGAGTCGTACACGCCTTCATCGTCTAGGCCAGTTCAAGTTCGGTGGTGGCGTGACCCTGAGATTAGACGGACTGCGGAACGAACTCGATCATTCCCGCGGATGCAACGGCACGAAATCATCCATACATCCCTACTCTGCAACCCTCCATGGCAGTTGTTCGGGGTTCGGGCTGTCAATGTTCCGAGGATACGCCTACGGGTCAGCCATCGGCAATGGGGTGGCATGGGAGATGCAAACGGCGTCCACCAAGGGGTGTTTAGTTCCTCAAAAAAAATTTCACCCCGTCACATTGGACGTTTACACACATGTATGGAGTATTAAATATAGACGAAAAAATAACTAATTACACAGATTACGATAAATTTGCGAGACGAATTTTTTAAGCCTAATTGATCTATGATTTGATAATGTTGTGCTACAGTAAATATGTACTAATGACGGATTAATTAGGCTTAATAAATTTGTCTCGCGGTTTCCTGGCGAGTTATTTAATTAATTTTTTTTATTAATATCCGAACACCCCTTTCGACATCCCATGAAACATCCGATGTGACACCCTAAAAATTTTCACCTTAGAAACTAAACACCCCATAAATTTCACATGATCAGGCCTTATAACCCGGACACACATAAAAAAAACTGGACGCACATGATTTTTTTTCTGTTTCCTAGCAGACAGAGGAATAGACAAGCTCTGATGGCCTCCTCGAACTATGCTTGGGGGTGTGTGCACAACATTGTATATATAGGCAATTAAGCTTAAGCATATATGGGGTGACCTAAGTGATCTGCCATTTCTTGGGCAACTACATGGTGGGACACATTCTATTTGATATTATACAGTAATTTGTGCAATGTTTGACAGTGGACTAACTACCTAGCATCTGAATGATTTTAGAGCGCTCATGATTTTATCACCCACATTTTTTATCCAATAGGAGAGTAACATGCCAGAAAATTATAGGAAAAGAAAAATGAATGATACTTTAAGATTTTTGAATCTAATAACACAAGAAGCAAAACATAGAGAAAGCCGAATGAAAACAAGCAAGGAGGTCACTCGGACATTCAACAGCACAAAAAGTGAATGACACTGCATTTTGTACCGAGCCGTAGCTCGGTTGGTATGCTCTCCCGAAGTCGAGGCCACCACTCACGGTTCAAGCCTGTTCAAGCGCGTGATTTTTCCACCCGGATCACCAGGAATGGTAGTTCCTGTATAAATTCTGTTGTCTCATACGTGGATACGCCACAATGGTCAGGATGATGTGCCCGTCATGTGCGAAGCCTGGAAGACTTCGGATACTTCTCAGCCACGTGCAAGCCTCTTCGTTAGGTATAGGTCTAACTTGCGTACTAGGGTATATATAGGTTTGTGTGCGTTTGGTGATGTGAGTTAGTGCATGAGTTCAGATACTGCACTTTATACTTGAAGAATTGAGCCATAAAAAAATGCTCACCACGTCGCTCGATCATGCCTCACCTATGTGTTGTGTGCTCTTCCACCGACGCGTGGAGGAATTGCAGCGTGCAGCTGGTGGAACAGGGGCACGAAGGCCTCCACGGTGGTGGGCGGTGGCAGCGAGGTACCCGGCGCCTGGCGGACGACGGCCGTGGTGCCGATGTGCGGGGCCAACGACCATACGGAAGGGCGCGGGCCGCAAGGTTGTTGGGCTCCATGGTCAAAATCCATGCTGGGCCAACAAAGGAAACCAAAGGCCCATCAAGAAAATACTATTTACCATTTCACACAGAAGATGAAAACATAACGCATGATCACATCGAGTCCATCCCGGCACATATCTTGTATTTAATTGCTGATGATTCAGCGTCTTTTCAGTAATGGAAATGTTTTTCCCTCAAAAAAAAAAAGAAATGAGTACATTACACTTGCAGCCCCTAAACTATTACGCCATTCCCATTCAGGTCCCAAAACTACAGAATCACGTATCTAGACTCTAAAATATTCAAGTACACCAATCTAGATCCAAAGAAGCGTCATGCTCCACAGCTAACCTGGCGCTCTAGCGCATAACTGATGCATGGGTTCACAATTCATAATAATTACATGGACGGCCCCTAAACTATCACGTGACACCAAAGTCGCTAAACTATATATTAAATTGCATATATGGGTTCCTAGTTGCTCATGCCACCAGGGACTCGACCACCGCTTCAATCATGGGCACCGCCCTCGCTTCGAGCTCCGATGCTGCCCAACACTAGATCCGGCAGCTCAAGCTAAACCACTCCAGCTCTACCCAGCACTATCTCCCCTATGTCACCCGCATTGAAGCACCGCTCGTGTCCCCACCGAAGAGGAGGGACGAGACGGCGTCAATCGGGGACTTGTTTGTCCGCTCGTTTTGGAGGGACGGACTCGCCTTGAGCCTCTGGTATGGTGAATATTCCTCATAGGGGATGGTTCCATCCCTTGTGCCTCAGTTCTAAACACGTAGTTTTGGGGATAGCTCCATCCCATCCCGATGAGCCCTCCAACCAAACACATGATAAGTTATCGGATATTGAGACTGATGAGCCACCAAAGATATATCTTTATCAACGGACACATCTTCTATCTATAAGGCATGACATCTATCCTATGTCTTTTGCCTGCTAGATTATATCCAGCTGTAGGTGTGGAAAACAAGGTTGAATAAGATGGTTCATACCAGGTTATAGGATTATTAAAGCTATCTTTTAAAATATATAGTTTTTGTTCACCTCTTGACCTTGTATAAACTAGTAGCTTATGTAGAAAGTTTATATAAGCTGGATTATATAAGCTCGGGTGTAAACAACGGGGCCATAAGTAAACCTCTCGGAAAAACTATTAAAATTTTCACAACATATATATGACCAAATAATATAGTAGCAATTGATGAAGTTGCCAGACACTACGTTAGAAAGGAACAAAGGAGACGCGTACATTTTTTTTAAAAGGGGTGGCGGGGAGAGCTTCCCCACCTAAAATTCATTCCATAAGAGAGTTCCAGCAAGCTGGAAGCAGTTATAGAGTTACAACTGAGGAGATAGGAACGCCCGTCATTTAGACTGTTTTCAAATTCTCGACGCAGGCGCTTTCACCATATTACAAGATCATCACAGACACGATTCACGATTATTCTACTGTCGCAGACTTCTCACCGGAAGATTTCGCCGTTCCTTGCATCTCAGAGTCTCCAGAGAATCGTAAGAAGAATGAATGGCCACAACCGATCATCCAACATGGCAGGGCGTGCAAAGTTCCAGACCTCTTCATCTGACATGGTTGATACGTCGTCCAAACCGAGCTAGTGCCAGACACCAGCACTGACTGAACAACCAAAGAATGTGTGGTGCCAATCTTCCATGGACCCCTAACATCGTTGACATTGTTCGTTGTCGACAACATGTTTGGCATACAAGTTTACTCGCGTGCTTAACCTGTCATTGAAGTACAGCCACAGGCAAAAAATTTCACTTTGTTCGGTACCCGGGTGCTCCATACCCAGCGCCCATGCGGATCAGGTGTTTCATGTTTTCGTTCAAGGGCAGCATATGCATCTCTCGTGGTATACGGCTTCTGGGTAGTTCTCAGGACCCACATGTCCGATCCATGGATAAGAGTAATCCCCTGTAGACAAGGCAAAAGACTTGCTAGCTGGGCACTAGCAGCACTCGTTAGTCGCGGCCGGAGCCACATTTCAAACCTGTTTTGAAAAACTCTCTACACCGAGACGTTATGCCATGTGGTATGGGAAAAGAGAGCTGAATGAGAGGAGCCACAAACCAAATATACCCATCTCTGAGACCCACGTCCTTGAGGCCCGTCTACTCTACAGCACACATCAGAGACGGCTTATAATTCATAGATGGATCTTTGTAGCCTGTCTACTCTAGAATACACATTGGAGACGGCTTATAATTCAGAGATGTAATTCATTCTAGCCCGTCTATTCTAAGCAATACAACAGAGACGGATTCAATGTAGTGGTTCTTTGTCGTAGTGAGAACTTCAATTTGAATATAACAAAAATTACAATATACAGATGTGTCAAAAAGAACGAAGCAACATTTGGGGGTAATAAGAAAAAGGCACAACAACAACAGAATTATAAATGATACAAAGTTTCAAATACATTTTAAACAGGCATAAACGTACGACGAGCTGCACGATTCTGATCAGGGTTGAAGAACCATGCATGCGTGTGGGTGTGGCCATCAACCGGAATATGGTTTATTGATGACACCACACTTGGTTCTGATCTCACCATTAGCGCTGGTCTTCACCTCGATGCTGCCCATCTTTACCATGGCTTCCCCGAACTTGGTCTGCCACGTCGCTTGAGAGGCCGCGTTGTCGTACACATGACGCATGGTGTCGTTCGACTTGAGCAGCGCCGCGTCGGACGCGAAGAGGACGTTGTGGTTGAGTACGTTCCGGTAGTACAGGTTGTCCATCGCGTCGGGGGTCACGAAGTCCTGCACCACCGTGGGGTCACCGCCGCCGCCGCACTTCTTGGCCAGGTCAGCGGCGAGCGTGGCGTTGATGTCGGAGCCGCTGTTGGGCTGTAGACGATCGGAGAAGGACGAGCAGTGGGACCTGCCGACGGTGTGCGCGCCGGAGAGCACGACCATGTCGGTGGCGTCCAGCCCCTTGGCGGCGAACATGTCCTTGAGCTGCTGCGCCCCGGCGAATGGCGGGGGCAGGTTCGGCAGGGTCTCGTTGGCGAGGGACACGGAGCCGTCGTAGCGCCCCGCGGGCATCTTGAAGTCGATGCCGTGGCTGCTGAGGAAGTAGGACGCGTCGCGGGCGGCGAAGGCGACGACGTCGGCGCACGAGACCTGCTTGGGGCAGGCCGCCTCCAGCGCTACCTTGGCCGCGTCGATCACCTCGAAGCCGCGCAGGCTCAGGTTCGGTATGCCGGACTTCTCCGGCGGGTTGCTGGGGTCAGTCTGGTTGAGCAGGACGGAGGCATCGCAGCCCTGCATGGAGCACGACGTGGTCAAAATATATATCACTATATCAGATAGACTGTATGTAGTACGTATCTTGATAATTACCCGGACGAAGCAGTCGTGGAAGAACATGCGGATGAGCCCTGCCTTGATGCCGGCGTCTGCGTTCCTCACGTACTTTCTCACGATGTCTTCTGCCCCAGGACACTTGTCGGCGTAGTATCCGACCCTGAGGCCATTGGCGGCAGGTGGAGGACTCGGGGCGGACGGACTAGGTGTGCCGCTGCCGCCGCCATGGCCGTGGCCATTGCCATAGCCTCCACTACCATGCCCGTAGCCGTTGCCATTGCCTTCTCCGCCACCATGGCCGTAGTTGTTGTCATCTCTTCCGCCTTGGCCGTAGCTGTCACCGGCATCGCCGCCGCCACCGCCGCCGTAGCTACCTTCGCATACGGCGGAACTGATCAGCGTGATCAACATGAGAAAGGCAAGCTTCGCCATGCTTAGTACTCCTAGCTACTAATTAACTGACTGCTTCCTGCCTGTGTTCGAGGAAGAATGTGCTAATCAGCAGCTCGCGAGAGAAGCTAAGGATTAATGTATGGGATGATGAGTTGATGACAGGACGCCGTTTTGCGTGTCAATTTATAGAGATCCCGTCGATGGACTCGATCGGGGTGCTCTTCTTTCCCATTTGGGCAATAATGGCGACTACTTCTGGTAGTAGGAATGTTTTTGGAGGGCACGTTTGAGGGCTTGAGGCGTCTAAAGTCAACCAAGAACTTAACATGGCCAGCACTTAGCACGGCACAAGCGCAGCCAAACGGTTTGACTTACGCGCAATAAACTATTTAATTCTTCAATCAAGTATGTATATCTTTATTGGATTAAACTGGATATATAAGCACATCCAGTCCAGTGCACTAAACGAAATTAACTTTAAAAAAACTTATATTGTTGTCGGTGCGTACGCGAACAGCTTGCATCTATGCATTTGCCCTGACGTTTGCGTTAAGGGGCCGTTTGAATTCTTTCATTTGGAGAAATTAAAATCTACTTAATAAATTAGTTTATTGGGTTTGACATTCCACCGCTTTCCAAAAGTTCACATATAAGCACCCATCTTAAATTTATTGGGTGGGAGATGAAAATTGATTCTATAGGTCACCATTCTATATTTCTATTTTGCAAATTATATGCTCTTCAACTCACCCCTCTATGGTAGAAATACAATGCATAAGTATCTATCTCATATAGCCAATAATAATGTACAAATGTAATTCATATATAACCATATTAGCTTAATTAATATGAATTCATTTCCAAGGATCCAAACGGGCCTAAGTAGAAAAATGAGCATACCACATAAACTATCTTTACTTTGTAGTCCAATAGACTACCCAGCGCCTCCGGAAAAAAGTGGTCCTTTGTTAGTAGTGGCAGAGATAAATAACTTGTTGGAGTTGTAGGTAGACTACAAATGGGAGAATATCACATCCTGCCAGATCAGGGCACAACTTGGTAGTGATATGCTATGTTAGCTTATAGCCTGACCAAACAATGGCAGCATGATATCATTCCTGGGTTGTGGATTGACCCAGTAGTGCCCCACCCACCCATTGGATTCACGTTTTCCTCCGATTACTCGGTCCTTCACCATTAGATGAGCCCTGTCTGCCTTGATACTGTCGTTAGCATCCCTCTCATACTTCGTCACAATGTCTTCTGCCCTAGGACACTATCAGTGTAGCCATAGCCTCACCCTATGCCTCTATTTCATAGAAAGTCAGTGTTACCATCTTCTACATATAGAATCCATTTTCAGCCGTGGTCCATTATCTAGACCCCTATACTACCATTTCTCGGGCGGTGAGAATTACACCATTCCAATGCACTTTTATTCTCACATTGCAACCAAACTTTTCGCTTTTAGGCTTACACAAGACAGTGTGGCCAAAACAACACAAGAAGACACCCAATTCAGAGACTATGAATAACTGACTGCCTTGAACTACAATATTTGTTGATGATCATTGTATTTGTTCAAAGACTCGGATCATTTGATGACCCTGAATACCAAAGATTGGTAGATGACACCAGTGAAATTTGTAACCTAGCATGTGGAGGAAATTCTCAACTACTTTAGGTTCCGATTCGTACCTACAAATGTAGGTAGCTTTTTCTACCATAGTGGCTCGGTAGATGCGAATCATGGTGTCATGCTTGGCTAGATGATTTTCAGTTCACTACTACATAAACCTATATATAGAGGTGACTGCCTTTTCGGTGTGGCTAGCGCCCGGACATCCAAACGCTAGCCCCGTCCAAACACCCGTGCATGTCCTGCCTGCTGTGCATGCTACTGCTACTACACACCTAACAATGCTGCCTACCTTAGGGATGGAACTAGCATGCTCCACGAAAAGGCTGTTGGTATTTCTTAACGCAAACAGAAAGATTCCGCAAGCGCACGGAATTACCGTTGTAGCTTTCATCCAGAAGTATTCAGGGTATCGTATTTTTCACAGGGAACAGAGGTATTTCTTTTAGCTAATTCGTCTAAGGACAACACAAGGATAGCTGGTGAGGGTAGAGAAAGATTTCTATGGCTTAGGGTCTAAGGACAGATAAACTTTATTTCTACTTTCTTACTTTGGGCACCGGCTTACGCCTTGTCTGCCAAGCGATACTGGCCTGTAGCTCTACACCATACCCGGATGTGGGGGATTACAAGGGACGGAAAGAACTGTCACCACCTACCGCCTACCCCTCAACCATGGAGTAAGAGGTGTTGACGGTCATTAAACTCTAAATATAACCATCAACTATTTCATAAAGTGATATGAAATGAATTACAAAGCATAGTTGTAGGGTTTGATTCTAACAAATTCCACGAGTTTTGGTGCTCTCATTTGTCTTGTAGGATATGCATTTTTTCATAGAATAAAAGTATCTCAAATAATGAATTAGAGTGTACCATTGCGAAGGGCTCGTCGAGACAATCAAAACGGATATATTACTTGCTATATTTGGAGTTCAGAATAAAAAGATATCAATCCACGATCACGCATACACTAGAAGGTTCCAGAGGATACGAGAAGACACCAGACCGAAGCGGACCTCGATTGGCTAACAGGTGGGGCCGGCCGGTCCCACGGGCCTTGGCTGTGCTGCCTCGCCCCGAGCTTATGGAATGTTCCTTCTACACCTCCTGGGGTCCCATCTATGTCCAATTGAAGTCGGTTTATCCAACGGTGGTCGAAGGAGGTCACACGGATCGATGATGTGGCAGTTACTTGGCCTCTACTCCACCTCGGCCTATATAAGAATGCCCCCTACCCCCTCTAGGAGGCCATCTCTTATTCAGATCAAGGCACAACACCAGAGAATTAGGGCTAGACTCTCCAATGTAGTAGATTAGTTCTACTTAAGAGTTAGGGAGAGTCGGGCTACGCTCAGATTTTAGAGAATTCTTCGGAGATCTGGTATATCTTTGTATCTTACATTTGTAAGACTTATGCTTTAATATATTTATCTTTTCTATTTACTTTTATGCCTTCATATGTGTGGTTAGTTTAGTTGTTATACTTTTGCATGAGATCTCCGTTCGTATTGAGTGCGCTAGTTATCATGTGTGACTAGAGTAGTAATCGTTGGTGTAGACATGTTGTCTAGACTATAAGTTACCTGAGATTGCACCCAGTCCCACAGATAGTTGTGGTAGCCCCAGAGGTGACAGCTCTGACCAGGCCTTTGTAATCCACACCACATTCGAATTGGTGTTTGTAGGGCCTTTTGGTAGCCTTCTCCTGACTACCCCTTCCCAGTTTTTTCGAGAGTCGAAAAGGTATTGTTGCTCCAAAGTGTTATTGTGTGATTGCTATATCTATCTATATTTCAATTATCATAGAACTAAAGTGATAAAGAAGTATTTAGGAACCTTGAACTCTCCCGGTGTCCTCTATCATGGAATTCTCCTATGTGTGTGTCATTATGCATAATTCCTATAATTTATCATTTACCTCTACTTTAGTCTACTTGATATATTAAGTTAGTAGATGCATGATGGTGAATTATTAGCTTATTTAACCATTGTTTTCCTGTGGATAAATACGATACTCTGGAATACTCCCGAGTAAAACCTATAACGATATCCGTGAGCTTGCGGAATTTTCTATGTGCGTTAACAATTACCAACACGAAGCAAACGAAGATAGCCTCTAGCTTAGACACCATGTCTACGCTATCGACTACTACTCTAGCGTCCACATGGGGTTATCCGTCTTTATCAGGGCCCTCTACTAGAGTATCCGTCACGGGAACGGACGATGACCCCATAAGCAAATAAAAGTGTAGCTTAACTAATTAAAAGACTTTTATAACCAAAGGAACCATGAACACTTACTAAGATACCCGTCAAAGTACAAAGTGCGTATTCGTCAAGGTACAAGCGGGGGAAGGTTACCAACAAACCCGGTACTTCTTTCCCAAACTCTCCCTCACATCTCTCCCTACTATTTTGCTAGAGCTAGCTACTAGGACCTAAGCCCATTGGGGTGGTGTTGCTCTTGCTCTTCTTGGTGCTCTTCTTCTCTTGTGTGTTGTTGGAATGAGGGGGAGAGGTCTTCCTTTTATAGGTGGAGAGGAGGGGGTACTTGAGATATTCCCCATTCCCATATGGAAGGAGCAAACCGCCTTTTAGGTACATTAAATCTGCCCGACACCTTGTAAACCATCTTTGGGACATCAATCAGAGGAAGCCAGCGTGAAATGGGGCCATTTGGGCCAGCTGGAGGTGCGCCTGCACCCTGGCTGGGCCCAAACATGCCCATCTTCGATGAGTCATCTCCCTTGATCCTTGTGTCTTGGCCCATGTGGGTTTTGCGCGGAGATGGATTGTTTTGCTTTGGGTATGGACTTGTCCTCCTCTCGTTTTGGGCCCTGATTTGCTTGGTTGTGGGCCTCCATCCCCTTTGGCTCATGTCAGGTATCTGTATTATTGTATTTCTTGTGTAATTCCGACGTGTCCTTCTGCAAAAGATCAAATACCAAAACTTGTGGAAAGTGTTAGTTCTAAAGCCCTATTTCTAGGTTTGGTGTTTATATGCTAGGATTTTATGCAACTGTTGGCAGTTAATTATGTGAGTTAAGAACCACCAACAAAGGCCTAGTGAAGTCACCGCGCATCACCAAGCCAAATAAATTGGTTTGTCAATTGAAGAGACTGTGTATATCCAGCAAGTACAAGAGTAGTTGACAGTATGCATGTTGCTGCTGCATGCCCTGCATACGGCTTGCTGCACGCGCCCGTATGCGCTTGCTGTTGTGTGCCTACGCATAACTCCTATTGCTATGCATGCTGCTGCTGCGCGCCTACGTATGCCTATTGCCACTACACATGCTAGTGCGCATGCACGCAGGGATCGTCTCCGTCTGCGCTCGCTTCTCGTTCTTGCTAATGAAAACACCTGAAATAGGAAAACTTGCTGAAACATATGTCTGAAATATGTAAAACATTTGGAAAATACTCATGCAACATATGCTTATAGCCACCACAACATATACAACATCCAGATAAAACACTTGCAACATACTTATGAAACAACTAAAACATTTAAAACATACATTTGCAACATACGCGTATAGCCACTGCAACATATGCAATATCCAGACAAAATCATGCAACATCCAAATAAAACAGCTGAAACATTTGAAAGATACACTTACAACATACGTGTATAGCCATTGCAACATATGCAACATACAGATGAAACAAATACAACATCTTGATGAAACATATGAAACATGCACATGGAACGCGGGTTCGAACAACCCGCAAGCGCCTGGATGGAACACGCCCGGGGGTCAAGGCGGGACTCCTTCTCCGGGGTGGCCAGGGCAAGGTTGGCCATGACTGTGTTTAAAATGTCGTCTCTAGTAGATTGTGAACTTTAGAATGAAAACTTATTATGTTTCGATGATAACTTGTAATGGTTAACTTTCGTTTAGTTCAAATATTATGATGAATGTGCTATATGCGTGGTGTATGTGATGAATGTGATATGTACATGTGATATATGTGTTTATACGTGATGAATGTGACTCATATGTGATAAATGTGATTTATTTGTGATGAATGTGTTTATACGTGATGAATGCGATTTATATGTGTAATGAAGTGAAAAATCAAAAGAAAAAACCAAAATTTCTCACTTTGCCGAGGGTTGCTCTCGGCAAAGGCTACCTTTGCCGAGTGCAATGGTCAGTGCACTCGGCAAAGCTAGAAAACATGGCTGAAAAATACCCATTTCCCAGCTTTGCCGAGGGCAATGACCGTTGCACTCGGCAAAGGACAGGCTTTGCCGAGAGCCTGGCCAGACTGGCTCTCGGCAAACATTTTTCTTTTTCTTAAAAAATGTTTGCCGAGAGCCTGGCCAGACTGGCTCTCGGCAAAGAATTTTCTTTTTTTTTGAAAACTCTTTGCCGAGAGCCGGTCTGGCCAGGCTCTCGGCAAATATTTTTTTTTAAAAAAAAAGAAAAATGTTTGCCGAGAGCCTGGCCACACTGGCTCTCGGCAAAGAATTTTTTCAAAAAAAAAAACTCTTTGCCGAGAGCCAGCCAAATGGGCTCTCGGCAAAGAAAGCAGGCCCGTTAACGGCGCCTTTTCTTTGCCGAGGGCCGCGTTGGCTCTCGGCAAAGCCTTTGCCGAGAGCCCGATAAACGGTTCTCGGCAAAGAAGGCTTTGCCGATCGGATTTTTGCCGAGGCAGCTTTGCCGAGAGCTGCTCTCGGCAAAGCCTTTGCCGAGGGTCTGAGAGGCTTTGCCGAGAGCCTGGAGCCCTCGGCAAAGCCACCACCTCCAGTAGTGACGCATACGCCGGCGTGGAGCTTGATACCCATGGTCACCCATCACGGGAGCAACAAATGGTAACATGGCATTTTCATATTATTGTTGGCTATACGAGAGAGGTATTTATGTGTTGCATTTCTATCATGGGAGAGGGAGTTAAAGAACATGTTATAAGTTGCAAAATAGAAACATGGCATGGTAAACTATAGAATTAATTTTATCTCTCACCTTTTTTTGAGATAGGCTTATATGTGAACTTTGCAAAGTTGTGGAATATCAAATTCCAAGCCAAATAACCTAGTCTATTAAGTAGATTCCAATTCCTCTAAAATAAAAGGATCCAAACGGCCCCTAAGATAAAGTTGGATTTGGATTACAGGAGCAGGCTACCAATGATAATGGAAATAGTTGCCAAGGACCGATATAGCACTAGGCGATATTACAAACCAAAGATTTGCGACAGATCGAGAAGGCGTCCACTAGCTACATGAGCATAAGCAGCGTGCTCAGTGTCCTGTACCCAGCAAGAGACCACTCCCGCGCCTCCTCCAAAATTGTAGACAGCAGATTCGCCGGTTGGGTTGTTGGACCTCCGAACGTTCTAGCACTGCGCTCCTTCCAAATGGACCAGCTGATCAAAAAGAACATGGAGTCGAAACCAGCCCTAGTAATCTTAGGCACTGATTTCCTCTCTCCCAGCCACCAGATGAAGATGTTATCATGTCGTACTGTGATAGTGTGATCTAAATGCAGCTTGCTGAGGACTGCCGACCACAGCTCCCTGCTAAAGACGCACCCGAGTTGGAGTGTTCCAGAGTTTCAGGGCTTTGGTCGCAAAGAACACATGCATCAGTGTCCTGCAAGCCGTGCCTTCACCTCCTCTCGGCAGTCCAGCATCGCCCGTGCAGAGCCAGCTAGAAGAAGTGCTTAACTTTCGGTGGCGTGCTGGTCTTCCACAGTTGTTTAGCACCAAGAGGCCTCGACGAGCCAACGTACATGACTAGGCTGATGCCGATAATAATTGCCGTCGCTTGACCAGGGCCAGCAGAGCTTATCCGGGACCTACGGAGTGAGCTGAGTATCGTCAGTGAGCTCCCAAACTTGGATGTACTCCAGCAGCACCTGCACCATTAAAGCCACGCACGCTCACCTTGCAGACAGAGTATGCATGCATATGCAACCAACGGTGACGCCGACAACTCGAATCTCCGACTTTCTACATCTCCTCGGTTCCATTTCTGCGCCCACTGGATCTGAACGTACGCATACACATGCATCTTGAGCATTTCTACCGGTGACTCTCTTCTCTGCTAGACGAAGCTGACCTCGGCCACAGCGCACGACGCGCACATGCATCAGACTACGTGTACCCATGCATCCTCCATGTTGTCGGGGAGATCGAAACAGCACCAAGTCAGCCGACGATTGTTTTGTTTGTACGATGCTGATTACAATGCATGCCCTCTGCTGGACGTAGAAACTGTGCAAAGTGCACTGCACCTACACTTAACGAGTTAACGTGCTAACGCAATCTCCTCCACGGCTCCACTCCTATAAATGTCACGACGTAACACTGCTTCCTTGCATTATAACCTGCATCTAGCTAGGGGTCACAATGTGGGGCGCCTCCGTGACAAGAACACCGTCTCTGCTACTGCTAGTGATCGTCTTATTAGTTGTCTCATCTGCAAATTCTTCCGAGGCTCGAACACCGTCAGGTCTGCACTAGCTACTTCTGTTGATTTGATTTGTTGATTTTAATTGTAGCATCAACTTTAATTTATCTGTGTTCTTGTTTGAGCTTTGATGAGTTTTAATTCTGATCTATATGGCACCTCTATCTACATGTAGACCTCGCCGGCGGCACGTGGAAGCTTCTTAACCGCCGTGCACCTCCACCGCCAGCGCCGGCATCAGGCACTCCGGTCGGCGCATCGGCCACCTTGCCACCGCCGCCGCCGTCAGCAGTTTGATGCTGACAACCGCGTGTGCACCCCTCCGCGTATACGTATGATTCCTTGCATGGCTAGCTATATATAGCTGCATATAGAAGGTTATGTGAGATCCTTTTCCATGCATATACATATCAATGTACGAGTCTCAGAGTGAATTAAGTCAATGTAATGGATAGCGGTGTGGTGTCCGCTCCCATTTTATCATTCCTGGATGATTGGTGATTTGGGGGACATATATACGTGAGAGATGAAAAAGGCCCAGGGCTAAATAACGGAAAGGGGAGCAAAAAAATCCTAGCGATCGCAGGGTCCCTTTGTCCTTTCGGGCGGCAATAGGCCGATTGACTCCCCACCGGGCACTCATGGGTGAACAAAGGAAGTTCATACAAAATTTCAAGCACGTCGGCTGTCACACCCCCAAAATTTTTATTTTGGGTTGTGAATAGAATACACTAAATAAAATAAACCGATTTCATGAATTTTCTAAAATTTTCCAAGATTTAATTACATTGTTTAGAATTTAAATAGTGAAAATGTGATTTTCTTAAACTTTCAAAATTTAAATTTGATATGTTTGTTTCATTCATGCTGAGGGCATTAAATTCTATTGAGTGAAAAAGAATTTAGAAAATTCGATAAAGGCTTGAATAGGTTTTGCTCTATTTATTTTTTAAAAAAACACTAAAGTTCAAATTATGTTTTATAAATGTCTCAAAAAAATAGTTTGAGTTTTAAAAAGTCCTTGAAAAAAGCAATTTAAATATAATGTCTAAAATCATAGTCAAACTTTTTAATCATTGTTTGACTAAAATCCTTTTGATCTTATAACCTTTGATCATTCTTTATCCATTTCATATTCTC